>JARHVA010000861.1:780000-1332500 GCA_037957365.1 Torreya grandis
TGTTATTGGTCCAGTATTGAAACAAAGTCATTATATCATTGGGAAGGGCACCCTTCCATCCTAGGTTTTCACATAACCACCTCCAACATTCAAAAGATAATTGACAACCAAAATCTTCTCCTTTTGACTCACTTAAAATATACCATATCCTAATTTTCCATAAACACCTTGTGAATCCCCTTTCCTCAAGTCATTGTTTTCTTCCTAAAGAACCCATAATCAGTTTGAATTTCCTCTACAACTTTGTATGTGACCATTATCCCACTCCATTTTTACAATATAATGTGTGCTTTATATCTCAATATAATGTGTATTTTTTTTGTTTTTGTAGACATTTACTGATAAACTACAAGAAGGGGATAAATTCTATGTGTTAGATCTATTTGATGGTGTTGTTATGGGCATTGGGTAGATTCACTCACTATCTATTATACATGGTGTCAAATTGAAAAGAATAGGAGATGCAAATGTAAATATTTTAAAGGTCACAAGTAACATACCCCTTGATTATTAAGACAAAATAGATGGATTTATCCATCTAAAATATAAATAAGTGACCTTCACATGGTGGCCACTAAGATATTTGAAAAAAATGACATAGTTGATGTTTATCATGTACTAGTTGTTAGACAGCTTGGCCCACTACTTTATGTAATAGTTTGAATGTGTTATTCAGGGATATTATTAGTATTTTTGGTATATTTTGGAGTTGTTCATGAAAAAAAGGAATTGTAACTCATTTTTCTCAGTCATGGCACTGAGAAATAGACTTTGTATTAACACATTTTTCAAAGCAAAGACACATATTTCTATCTTGTATCTATTATAAGAACACCTTTTCTCAATAAAATTTTAGTATTTTTCCTTCTTAATAGTTGTTTCATTATGTTCAAATTAATGATTGATTACATTTTTTTATGTTTTATGTCATATGTTTTGAAGTCTCATCATTATGCCATATGTTTGGTGGCACATTTATCTAATACCCAAACATTTAGTAATTCATCTTGAGTTTCAAATTAGATTAAGTTATATTCTATAATGTTGTAAATGTTTATTCATGATAAATATTCATGGATTCATCATATTCATGCTCTACATATTGGGAAAAATAATATTTATGCATTTTATGTGGTCTATGAATAAAATTAAGGATCACTACCATACAACATGGCCCATTTAAGTCTCATGGCCACATGAATCTAGGACTTCTATTAGTGTTATAATTGGAGGTGACATAATTATTTTCCAGCATAATTGGAGCTAAATTTCTTATGCCTAATATTAAGGTACTCTTATTACTTAATTGTAGGTGACTTAAGCAATCTGCAGCCTAATTGGAATTACCTTTCTTGTACTTAATATTATTACTTAAATTTTTTCATACTCTTGTTAGCTATAAATTAATGAAGTTAATGTAGTCTTAATCATTATGGTATGTGATAAATCTAAAATAGGAGTATAAAATTTGACATCTCTCTACATTTTTTACATAGATATATTTAAAATATATGTACTGCTACTACTTATGCATCTAATGGAAGCTGAAAAGATACCCCCAAGTGCAAAATGTAACAAGTAAAATAGTTTAATGGATGTCTATAATCATCATTTATAATCCATATTGAAGGTTTTCTAAATTCTTCTTTCAAGAACTGAGAATTTACAATTACAATGATTATATGTTTTTGATATTATAAGTCTACAAAAAGGATGTCAAGCCTAAGTACAAAAATCCCAATGAGAAAAAAAATAGGCCAAAGGCCACTAACAGTAAAAAATTAGAGGACTGAAAAAAGAAAAATAGGAAATAACAAATAGACTAGGGATTAACCATAACAAAAACACTAGTTTTTTTGTCAAATCTTTTTAATCTTCTTTGATGAACTTAAGAAGGTCCTCCATGATAGCAATTTTTCCTTTTATATATTTATCTTTTTATAGGAGGTCTTGTATAATCAATAGGGAAGAAGCCACATGTTGGATAAATTTCAAGCAAATAGTGGTTAACACCTTCATTTTATTCTAAAGGGAGCACAAACCCTTTTTCACTTCCTTCAACTCCCCTTCAATCTAGCTCTCCTCTTCACTGGTATCCATGAAATCCTCCTTGTTAGAATCATAAGTGGAGTCATTTAGCTCCTCAAAATAACTAGTTCCCTCCTCTAATTATTAATCAAGATTGGTTTTATCTTTTAATTTACCTACTTTCTCCCCTAGATCTGAGGTAGAGGGATCATCCATAGTCTTTACCAATGAAATTTCCCCCCTAATAGTCTCCTATATATCTTGATATTCATCTTTCTTTTTGTACAAATCTGGAATTTAAAACTAGACCCTTCCTCTATAGCCTCCGCACCTTGTGCCTGGGCCTCTAGGTGCTCTTTGACATTGCCAAATTATAAGGCTCTACCCCCACAAAATTCTTATTCTTACTATTTCCTTGAGTGATCTTCTCAGAATTGATATGAATAATTGATTTGCTCTTTTTATTTCTAGAAAAGGAAGGGTTATTTTTTAACTCCCATAGCCCTTTGAAATCTAGAGAGTGAGAAGGGTCGAGGGATCTGGAAGTCATAGCTATCAGGGAGGGAAACCAAATCCCAACTAGAGAAGGAAAAAGCTTTAAAACTTAAGGGATAGGTTTGAAGAGGGGGAACAAGGTTCTTGGTAAAGGGTAGGGAACCATGGGGACCTAGGGAACCAAATCTAACTCTCAGGGGAATGTGATATTCATCAGGGTCATTGTCATGGGAACTATCTAACACCTACACTTTTAAAGGCTTAGAGGGACACAACATAAGGTGAAAGTGATAAATCCTAAAGATAATACCTTGGTGGAGTGGAATGGTGAAGGTAGCTAGGTTTTTTTTAGGGAATTTTTGATAGACTTAATACACATCTCTAGGGATAATAGCTGGGGTTGCAAAGAACCTGATTCAATGTCCAACCAACAAATTGTTTATTCACTGGTAGAAGGGAAAGTTAACCAATACCTTGTGATGAAAGTGATTCAAAAGAGTGAAATGGTAATGATAAAATCACTTAAAATGACCTTCAAGGGTAAAATATTTCATGATGGTGAAGCATACCTTATCTCAAGGGTTAAACAAGCTCTCTCTATCAAAGCCTCCCTACAACTTCACCAATGCTTCTCCTTTAATGAAGAATTTTTTCAACCCCTTCAGGTCTTGAACTTTGGTGAGTCTTTTCAATCTTCTACCCTCATAGTGTAAACCTGTGGCCTTAGCAATTGACTCCTCACTAACAACAAACTCTATACCTCTAACCTAAACTTTACGATCACCATCCCAGCTTGAAACAAATTGAAAGGATATGTTCTCATCATATCCATTCATATATTCAAGAAAATAAGAAATTATACCTTAATAAAATATACTCTAAATCCACTCTGGTTTCATCACCTGATAATGGCTTAATTCTGACTTTTTCTCCTCCCATGACTGAAAGCTTAATCAAATTGTTACATGGTTGAAAACAGACCCAGACCAAAGTGAACCACTACCAAGGATTAACAAAAATTGAATAAAAAATCTAGAAGCTTTCAAATCCCACACCCAATCTTCAATAAAATTCGAGTCAATCCTATAATGATTGCACATGTGAAAGAGCTTGCCAAGAATTTCCATGTGAGAACATGCCTTAAAGGGTTGAGTCTGCCTCATGTGATATTGATTTTATTTGATGTGAAAATACTCATAAAAAATGTGATCAGGACATAATGATGATCAGTGAAATCAGTGAATAAAAATGACTAAATATACTACCAAATTGATCAAAATGATTATTAAAATTAATGACTACATACACTACCAATGGACGGAAATTAGTAAATAAAAAAGACTAAATAAGTGACTAGTTAACAATAATTAATGACTAAATATATCATTGAAAAAAATGACTAAATTACATCAATCAATGACTAAATATACTACCAAATTGATCAATCAAAATAACCAATAAATTACTAAAAATGGTTTAGTCATCAATTTGGTCACATTATAAATGACTGACAATAAACTACTAATGGTCATGTGATCATGTTTGGTCATTTATATGCAATTTTTAGTAGTTTTTTTAATCATATATATTTTTTTTTGTACTAGTGATGGGAACCTAAGATATTGAGGATAGATGGGTAATTGTCTTATATAATATGTTTAGGCATTAGTTTTGAAAATTAGGAGAAATCCTTTATGAACAATCGTTAACACTAGAAATAATGTTAACACTCTCTAAAACCCTAAAACTAATTTGATGTGAAAGATCTTGATCTAACATAGGAAAAATGGATTGGTTTATCTATTTTATATATTGTATCACGAATTAAACTCTCTCATGCATCACCAGTTTGATTGGTTTATCAAGTGAGTGAGTGGACCCTATAAGAAAGGCCTTGTTTCTTATAAATTTGCTATAGCAGTCAGATTTAACCAATTCAAAATTGATAAATGGATGGAGGATAAATATTGGGACTTGTATTTAATTTAAATATTTTTTTATTATCATTTTTTATCCCTTAGGTATGCTAAACTAGCCATACTAGTTAACCTATTGTTAAAAGGCCTAATAGTGCAAATAGTGAGAAAACTAGGTAGAAGTGAGAAGGTGATTAGGGATGTGTTATCATGGATTAGAGATGAATAAAAGTGCATAGAGACATGTTTAAATAATTTTAAGACATTATAATTTTGGATAAAAAATTTGAAGGTCAATAGTTATGATGAAAATGTTTCTCATAAGTTGACTTATCTAGTGTAGATGAGACAGTGAGAGTGTAAGGTTATGAGACTGGTCTACAAAACCAATATTACCATATGACCTTGTTATCTATCTAATTTATAATTTTATAATTATCTCATAGTATAATACAAATACATTTAAATTATTTTAAAGTGTATAAATAGGTGTTGAAGGTCATTATCACCATAATTGTGTTTCAAGGAAAATTGGTAGATCTGGGTAAGCAAGTTGAAGTGATGAGTTTGGGAATATATGCCATGAGTTGATGCATATACTAAGCATGATGATGTTTTTTGGTAATCTTATTTAATATACATACTTTTAAAAATATTGGAAGTTAGTGTAAGAGTCTATAACATTGAATCCAAAATGGCTTGTTTGGATGAGTGAGGTTTGAGAGAGAGAAGGTTAACAAATTGGTTTATAATACCAATAGGTGCCCTTAGATATTATGATATTTTTTATTAAATATTTTTATGAGGATTTTTTATGATCATATCCATTCATTTTGATTCCTTTATTATTTTCTATTAGGTTTCATATGTTCTTATTTCCATGACTATGTTTTGAGGCTAGTTAGCAGTTTTGAGTGGGATCTTTACAAAGAAGAGTTTGAGTCCTTTTACCATAACTTATGAAGTATAAAACATATGGTGATTACATTGAGGTCATTTATATTATGTGTGTGTGTGTGTGTGTGTGTGTGTGTGTGTGTGTGTGTGTGTGTGTGTGTGTGTGTGTGATTTTTTCCATGGTTGTTTTAAAAAATTATGTTTATGCTTCAATTTTTCAAGATATATTTTTTGGGTATGCACAAGCCTAATTGTGAACAGTACTAATGGCATACTTCAAGTGGTGGTTAAATATAAAAGGTGTTTGGAGCCTATATGAGATTATAATGGATTTATTTTAGGGTCATATTATATTTTCCTATTTTTTGAGTTATTTTAATGTGCTCCAAGAAGATCAAAGCATAATTTGTGCTAAGTAAGCCTAATGGGATTAGGTCTCCATGAGACCTAAAGATGAAATAAGGCCTAATTGAGGTAGGTAATACCTAAAATGACTCAAATAACATTTTATACATATTTATTATATTTCCTAATATCCATTTCATATTTTATCTAAGAGGGTAAGGGTGTTTGGATGACTAAGAAGGATATGAACAAGAGACTTGTATAAATAATAGGTAATTTTAGGCCTATTTGTGTGTGTAAGTAAAAAATATAACATATTTATGAGAAAAATAAGGTCTTATAGACCATAATATGAGTGTATAGGATCATCTATGAAGCTTTGATATAGGTTATGCATATGAGGAATAATTTCATATGACCTAATCAAGTCAAGAAGAGGGTTAGTTAAGCAAAAAAGGCTAGAGGACAGTTTGAGAGGGATAGAAGTGTGTGAAGATTTGATAAATGATATCATCATATGTTTTGTAAGTAATAATGTATTATAAATGTGATTAATTTTTTTAGGTGGGTTATTTAATTCTAAGTCATCTAGGGGATTGGTGCCTCCTTGTAATTAGGTATTTGTTAAAGCCTAGCTGAGTTGGTGCTTAACTAGTTGGGGTTGGTACTCTATGTGAAGTTGGTGCTTCAATAAATTTGGTGTTTTTATTATAGTATTATATTATATTTTTTAGATATAAATGGTTTTTAATCCCTTTAAGGGTTTCCCACATATAATTTGTGTTATCTTGTGTTCTTATATTTCATGCATATGTGAATAGTTACTTAGTCATAATTTGATCTACATGCTTGAATGAATGTTCATAAATTCTTAAGTGAAATTTAAAGAAATTTTTTAAAATAATGATCACCCCCCTTTATTATTCATCTTTCTTCCAACATTTGGTATCAGATCTTAGTCCTTTGAAGCAAGTCTAAAATCTTAAAGGAGATCCTAGAAGCAAAGGAGGCTAGTCAGTAAGCTCAAAGTGATTTCTCTACTAGTAAGGATTTATTATTAAATGGATCTAATTATTAATTTTAAAATGTTAGTATGAAGATATATATGACATATTAGGGTCATGATATTTGGTAGTTAGTTATGGATGGCTATAATGCTCCTCTTATTCCACCTACTGATGTAGCAGGTAAGTAGACTAGTGAAAATAACTTCAAGGAAATGAATGTCATTCTTTGTGGCCTATTAGAGGCATACCTTGTTAAGGTGATAAATTATGTATAATCCAAAGAGATATGGGAAGAATTGAAGACCATCTATGAAGGAGACACCAAGGTGAAGATGGACAAATTGTAGACCCATTGAAGATAGTTTGAAAGTCTAAAGATAAATGAAGACAAAACCATTGCATCCTAGCTATTGAAGGTTGATGAACTTTTCAATGTAATTAGAGGATTGGGAGAAAAGGTGAAATAATCTACAGTGCTCAAAATGTATTGAGATCACTAATTCCTAAGTTTGACTCTAAGGTATTTGTAGTAAAATAAATGCAATATTTGGATAAACTAAAGATGGATGGGCTTTATGGCATCTTGACTGCCTATGAGATGAGAGCAAAAGAATGAAGACCTCCCAAAAAAGAATTTTCTTTCAAAGTTGAGAAGAATTCAAAATCTAAGAAGGTCAAGGATGAGGAATGTTTAGATGTTGATAATGATTAACTAATATCCATGTTTGCAATGAAATTAAGGTTTGGCTCAGGTAATTACAAAGGTAAGTTGCCCTTCAAATATTTCAATTATGGAAATATTGGTAACTTTTCAGCAAAGTGTCCTAAAAAGGATAAATCTAATCATAATGAAGAACATGATAAATATCATGGAGATGACAAGAAGGCATATAAACATAACAAAAACAATAAAGAGTTTAGAAAGTATGAATATAGGAAAGAAACATTCAACAGCAAGAGAAGATTCTATACTAAAGAAGATAACTCTTTTGATGTAAGTGACTCAAGTGCATCTAATAGTGATGATAGTAGTAATGAAACTAAACATGACAATAATGAAACCTTGTTCATGGCCATAGAATCAGATAATGAGGGTTACTCAAGTAGGAAAGGCCTTATGGTTGATATAAAATTAGATGAAGAAGAAGTTGAATTAAATCTTGAGGCATAATTGGTAAGTTCCCTAAAGACTTTAAGTTCTAAAGGAGAAAAAATCACAAACTAAGATCATTAGTTAAGGACTATGAGGAGTAGATTGGCTTGTTTGAAGAAAGGTTGAGTAACACTTCCAAGGAGTATGATGAGATAATCAATCAAGTTGAGGCATAGATGGAGGTATTAAATGCAAGCCTAAAATTTCAAAGGAATAATGCACTAGGTATGAAATTAAATTAGAATCCCTAAAAGCTGAGTTGGATCAATCATCTATCAAGGTGAAGAGCTTTATGAAGTTTGAAAAGAGTATTGAGGCTCTAGATGACATATTGAGTAGTCAAAAGTATGAAAGTGATAAGATAAGTCTTGGTTTGAAATAAGACCAAAATGTAGAATATCAAGTCAAAGAGAAGGTTATTGAAGACAAGAAGGTCAACTTGAAAAGACCTATCAAATAGCCTAATGCTATGAGGTATGTTAGTCCATTCAATGGCTACTATTTTTTATGCAGTCAATTTGGTCATAAAGTAGGAGAGTGAAGAAGACTCTCCAAGAATGATTACTCATGGAACTATATAAGGATTCATAGTTCAAATCAATCAAGATGTGTCTACAAGGTAGTTTTCTATTGTTTTCATGATGTAGGACACATTTCTAGATTCTATCTTAACAAAGTTAGAAGGCCATCAAGTCAAAAAAAGATGTTTGAAGCTCCTAGAGTAAAAGAAAGAAGGAAAATGATTGTATGGAAACCAAATATAGTAAAGAAGGTTCATGATAAGTATAAAATCTCAAGTGGATTATTTTTTATTATAGAACATAATTTAGATGTGAAATCAAGTCAGGAATGTCTCTTGTCAGCTCATATTGAAGATCAAATGGTTGATGAAGAGATCAAACCTATAGTGTCAATCAAGCTTAAAAGGATACTGAAAGATATTAAATCTTGTGAGAGAATGGAGATATATAAATCTCCTAAAATTGTGTTATTTTAGTGATTTATGGAAAGGGGTAACTCTATTATACTTCATGGAGACACTATTCACTTAGCAGAAGCATGGTGGATGCTTGGTTTGAGGGGGAGCTATTCAAGTTGCTAACTGAGCTCGATCTACATTGAGAAGTGGACTTGTGTTCTAAGTTAATCTTAAGGATGTGTTCATGGATGAAGGGGGATCATGTTACTATGATGCTTCATAATCTGTGTTGTAAGAAGGTGTGGTTCTAAATGATAGTTTGTAGAAGACCCTTTATCATTAATGTCAAAGGGGGAGAAAGTTATAGAAGGAAGATTGACCAGATTAGGGAAGATGAGAGTTGTAAAATTAAAGATTTTTTTCCATCAATGAAAAAGAGGAAGTTTTTTATAAGTGTTTGCATTGATGTCAAGGTCATGGTTGATTTCATTGGTGTTAACGTGTATCTGGTAAAGATGCATGGTGAGTGGTCTATGAGATATGAACAATGTGACAAGAGAGAATTTGAAGGCAACATAATATCTCTATATTGAGAGAGAATTTTAAGGAAACTTAATTATTCTTATGAGGTATATTTCAATACTCATGTCAAGGTAAGCATGTTTTGAGTACTAGTCTTTGAGTACAAGGTGCCTTGAGAAGCATAGTTATATCATGAGATTGTGCATGTTGAGCATAAAGAGGTATGTAAATAGGTATGATATTATCTAAGGATAATTAAATGCATTTGATCAAGATGTAGAATCATCAATAATTGTTTCAATGTTAATCATGAAGCTTCAAGTGCTTGAGAAGCCTCGTCATGACACTAGTCATAGCATGAAGAGACCCTATGAGAAGATATGAGCTTGGTAGCCTGGTGATATGAATGCATAGATGCATAATAGGTAGTATGAGGTTTTTTGAGCATGTATATGAGGAGAGTGTCTCAAAGTGAGCCTAAATGGGTAGGACCTATAGACCTAACATGTAAATAAATTAGTTATGGGCCCTGTATGACCTAATGAGGTGTCATGAAGTATTTTCAAGGCATATGAAGAATTTATGGTATTTTTTTATCATTTTAATAGTTTTTATGGCATGTCTATGAGATTTTGATACTTTGGATAGTGGTTAGAAGGTTATTTTTAAGGCCTAATGTGACTTGTAGGTCAAGGCCTAAAGAGCAAAGAGAGAGATGGCAGCCAGATGGAAAATTAGGATCAATTTACAAGGAAAGTGTGAGTATGTGAGCATTTAAATAAGTTTTTCATGTTTTTTTAAGTATTTTTACTAATTTTCAGGTCAAAATTTTAAGGTTAAGGCAAGAAAAAGTGTTTTAAGGTCTCTCAAGTACATAGAATGAAGAGTTCTCAACTTGAGAAGAACTTTCAAGTGTTCATTGGCATGTGTATCCTTTACATGGGAACTTTATTTATTAAGGATATATGGATAAGGTTCCTCACTAATATCTCTAGGAATTATTTTTGAAAATTAGAGGCAATCCTTTATGAACAATCATTAACACCATAAATAGTGTTAAGCATCTCTAAAACCCTAACACTAACCCAATGTGAAAGATCTTGTTCTAAAATAATTAGAATGGATTGTTTTGGATATTTTATCTATTGGAATATGAATTAAACTCTCTTAGTAATCTCTAGGTGTGATTATTTTTTCAAGTGAGTTAGTGGACCCTATAGGTAAGGCCTTATTTCTTGGAAACCTGTTGTAGCAATTAGAGTTACCCAGGTCAAAATTATTAAATGGATGGAGGATAAATATTGAGAATTTGATTTAGTTTAAATGGTGTTTCATGATACTTTTATATCCCTATGATGTGTTAAACAAGTCATATAATTTTACCTATCACTAAAAGGCCTCATGGTGTAAACAGTGAGAAAACTAGGCAAAAGTGAGAAGGTGATTAGGGATGTTTTATCATGGATTAGGGATGAATAAAAATGCATATAGAAATTTTTTTACACTTGTAATAAATTTTAATTTTTTATATAAATTTTATAGGTCAATATTTATGATGAAAATGTTGCTCATAAGTTGACCTGTCTAGTGCAGATGAGACAGTGAAGGTATAAGGTTACGAGACTAGTCTATAAAATAAATATTTCCATATGACTATTATATATCTATCTAATAATGGTCTTATAATATCTTAGGATCATTCAAATACATTTAAAGTCTTTTAAAGTGTCTATATAGGTGTTGAAAGTCATTATCACCATGACTATGTTTCAAGGAAAATTGGTAGATCTAGGTAAGCAAGTTGAAGTGATGAGTTTGGGAATCTATGCCATGAGTTGATGCATATACTTAACATGATTTTATTATTTCTGACTTGTATTTCCTACCCATTATTTTTATAATTTTTTAATTCAGTGTAATAGGATGGAACATTGAAGCCAAGATGGCTTTTCTGGTTGTGTGAGGTCTGAGAGAGAGAAGGTCAACAAATTGGTCTACAAGACCAATAGGTTCCCTTAGACATTATGATATTTTTTGTGAATATTATTATAAGGATGTTTTATTATAATATTTATTCATTATAATTCTTTTATTTTGTTCTATCAACTCTCATAAGTTCTTGTTTCCATGACTATGCTTTGAGGATAGTTGGCAGTTCTAAGTGGGGTCTTTGCAGAAAAGGGTTTGAGTCATTTTGCCCTGAGTTATGAAGTATAAATCATATGGTGATGACCCTTAGGTCATTTATATTATATATATGTAATTTTTTTCCATGTTTTTTTTGAAACATTGTGTTTATTCTTTAGTTATTCAATATATAATTTTTAGGTATGCACAGGCTTAATTGTGAACAGTCCTAATAGTGTGCTTCAAGTGGTCATTGAATATAAAAGCTATTTTGGAGCTTGGATGAGATATAAATGGATATATTTTACTGTAATATGATATTTTCCTTTTGTGTGAGGTGTTTTAATGTGCTCCAAGAATATTAAAAGGTAACATGTGCTAAGTAGGCCTAATGGGATTAGGTCTCCATGAGACCTAAAAATGAAATAAGGCCTAATTGAGGTAGGTTAGACCTAAATGGACTCAAATAACGTGTTATCCATGTCTATGAGATGTATTAAGATCCATTTCATGGCTGACCTTAGAGGTTAATGGTATTTGGCTGACTAATAAGGATATAAATAAGAGACTTGGATAAATATTAGGTAATTTTAGGCATATTTGTGTGTGTGTAAGCAAAAAGGATAACATATTTATGAGAATAATAAGGTATTATAAACCATAATAGGAGTGTATAGTATCATTTATGAAGCTTTTATATAGGTTCTACATATGAGGAATAAGTTCATATGACCTAATCAAGTCAAGAAGATGGCTAGTTGAGTGAAGAAAGCTATAGGCTAATTTGAGAGGGATAAAAGTGTGTGAAGAGTTGAGAAAGGAGAAAATAATATTTTGTATAATAAATAAGATATTATTAATGTGATAAAAAAATTTATGTGGTTTATTTGGTTCTAATTCATCTAGGGGGTTTTGACTACTTGCAAGTAGGTGCCATCTAAAGCCTAGTTGAGTTTGTGCTTAGCTAGTTTCAGTTGGTGTTCCATGTGAATTTGGTGATTCACTAAAGTTGTAATTTGTCTTATAATACTATAGTAAATTTTCATATATTAGTGGGTTTTCATCCCCTTGAGGTTTTCCCATATATAAGTAATATTATCTTGTGTTCTTAGGTTTCATGCATATGTGGATGTTTACTGAGTCATTTTTTGATCTACATGCTTGAATGAATGTTCATGAATTCTTAAGCAAAATTAAAAGAAATATTTTTAAATACTAATTCACCCCCTCTCTCATTAATATTGATTCCAACACCCTCTACTTCATCTTTTTCCCTTCATCACCATTTCATCCACACCTCCTAAACCCCCCATAACTCAAGGGATGGTCTTAGGGTCACAAGTGCCATAGATGGCTATCCAGGGTGACCTAAATGTATAGTGGAGTTTTTATCAAGCCTTTAAGAGCATGAAATGGATGCTCACTTAGATATTTATCTAGGATGGGAACCTAGTGATATGGTAGACCCATCAAGATCTATTTTCCCTCACCAATGTGAGGACTATCAACTAGAGAGGAGAATATGGCTGAGGACCCACTATCTATGCTCCAAGTTATCCATGACATGTCCAATAATATCCTCAAGGACATGCAGAGCCAAGTATGGAATCTTGAATCCCAAGTAAACAACACATTCCTAGTTGGACTAATCATGTAGGTCAAGCATGCCCTCCTAATACATTTCTCAATCCTTGGGAAAGTAGTGAACATTCGAGTTGAGACCAGTTCAATCATATAGTAGATGTAAGCCTACATGGGGAGGATCATGGAAATCAATGGGAAGTTATAGAATCTATATGTGGTGGTCAACATGGGAATGTTATTAGAGCTTAAGGTCATGCCAACCTCAGAATTAGGGTTGTACCAAACATATGTTGATTATATGAGAGTATTAATATAGTAGTTAGCCTTGGATTATACTATAATAAGACCCTTAGAAGAGGGTGAGAAGAATCTATTAGCCTACTTCAAAGAGGTCACTATCTTTGTGTAATTCCACCCTAATGGCACTTTATTTGACCAAGGGGAGTTCAAAGTCCACCTAGGTCAATTTTACTAGGTTATGAGGGATAAAGTGGCCAAGGCAAACCAGGAAGGGACCTGAGTGGTGTTAGACCTATTAACTCATTCCATGGTGAGCATCAACTAGGTCTCTAAATTCCAATCATAAATGGAAGAAACTTTCTAAATTTCTTAAAGTCTAGAAGCTTAAGGTGATGTGATATTTATGGATCCCCTAATGAACATGGCCAAGTTGGATAAGGAGTTTAACCACGTGATAGTTGTGTTATAATTTAGGAGCACCTATTCAAATTAGTTAGGAGTCAATCCCTCTCAGCTACCTCCTCATGTTTACTAGTGGTCCCCCATAGATCTATTGTGGGTTTGTAGGGATTATTTTGGTTCAAAATTTTAAATAGGATTATAAATATAATGAGTGTCCATCATGGTCCAGGGGGATTCTCATGTTTTTTTTAGGTGATCCCCAATCCTTATATATTTAAGGAAGAGTTGTATTATATTATAGGGTCGACCAAAATTACTCAAAAGTGTTATCAGATTACTACCAGGATTTAAATTATGTTTCCTTCATCACTCTAGACTATAAAATTGGCCTAAATTGATTATTATAACAACATTTTACTCTGTTATTGAATACATTCTATGTTTTCTACAAGAGGGTCTTTTCAATGTTTCAATCTTATTTCATCTTCATGTTTTAATGGTCATCAGTTCTAGGTTAATTAGATTAACACTTTGCTAATTTATATATCTCATGGTTATGATGTGCTTAGCTATTATAATCTCTTTGTGAGTTCTTTCATTTCTTCTTTGGTAGTACTAATAATTTGTGTGCCAAGATACAAATTATTTTATGGAACTTATGTGTTTTCAATAATAAACCCCTCGTACTCATCACTAGTGAGAGATCACATTAAAGGCATATTATTAGTTCCCTTAGATTCATCCCACTCTATGTTCTTAGAGGTAGAACTCTATTGAAACTCAGTCTATAGTGGTATAACTGTGGCAGACACTTGGTTTAATGACCATTGCATTTATCTCATTTTAGACCTAGAGGCTTTCCTTTTCTGCTTTACATTTCCCTCTCTTTTTTATTTTTTTAGTGGAATTGAAATACCAATTCCCCTTATGTTTAATAATAATAATCCTAGTACTCACATATTCATAATAATATTTAACCTGTGTGAAGAACATTGGATTGAAACTTTAGTGGTGATAGTACATCTCTTGGAGACTATTCACATAGACTCCATTTGTGAAATCTAATACCCACATCCATGTCCTAGGATGATCCTAGATCAATATTAAAATAGGTTACAAAAGTATGTAGTTGTCCCCCTTTTCCCTTTTCAATGAATTCCCAATCTCATAGGCATCTTGTGATAAGGAGTAGATTGGAGTGAACAAAAGTTGGTGCTAGAAGGAGGGACATTTAAATACTGTGTTTTTTATTAGTTTATTTTATGAATATGTTGAGATTAGATTACTTATAATAATGTGTTAGCTATTATGTGATTGTGAATCATCCTAGAGACTATTTTACCTATTTCCATGGCTAGGTCTCATCAAGGTATATTGGTAATTCCCCCCTACATTTCCATAGAAAAACCAGGTCCAATCAACCCAAACATAATGTGATTCCTATTAGTTCCTCTCTATAACCTATCCCAAGTTTACATCCCAGGATGGTCTAGTTAGTTGGCTCATCTATTAACATCTTGGGAGTCATCCATGATCTACTTAGGAACCTTGAGAGGTATCTTCCTCATTTCACCCCTAATGTGGGATTAACCATGAAGGATCATATAACATCTTATAAGACTATCCTAAGACTCCTAAATGTAGAACATGAGGATATTGTATGTAGGTTGTTCCTTTTTACCTTGATGGAATCTTCCTAAGATTGGTTATTAAACCTTCTTAAAAACTCTATATTAAGTTAGGACCATTTTAGTTCTACTTTACTCACCCAATTTGGCCAAGTAATAAACCCTTCCTATACTAGTAGTTTTATTATATCAAATTAGATCCCAATGAACCCATTAAAAACTTCAATGTTAGGTTTTAAAATATCTATATTCAGTCAACTATACTTTACCAACCTAAACCTCAACTAGAACTTGATATGTATAATAATGTACTCAACCCTTGGATATACATGTTCCTTAGGAGATATGTAGCTATAACCAACCTATCATCGGCATATGAAAGAATTATCAAACTGGATAGACAAATAAACTCTCAAGGTCACAAAATTACCCCCATTCTTAGCATGATACCATAGATTCATACATTTAAATTCTTACCTAGCATTAACCAAAATGAACCTATGCCTTAGCCACTCCCTACAATGCATCAAATCCCACTAGGTTATCCCACTTCAAACTAATAATTGGATTTCTTAAACCTAAGGGGTCAATATCTGATTCCATAAAATCAACATCAAGTGAGACTAATTGTGGCTAAAAAAACCTATACCATGCCTCAAGAGTCCACTAAAATTGAGCTATATGTCATTCAAAATATGGTATAAAAACTCAGTAATGACTTCCTAGGGTTGTTGAGACAAGTTAGTAATTTTAATTCCAAAATCTCCAACAAAAAATTCACATATCAAAGACCAAACATGATATATAAAAATCCTCAAAACCACCAAGAACCTTCACCCAATATGCTCCCTAAGATCAATATCTTTGAGATAGCCTTACCCAATTAGTGTTGAGTACATAACATGGTAGCACATGGGGAACTGGACTACACGGAGTTCAGTTATGCTTTCGATATCTTCCAAAAGGAGATGAAATAAAAAGAGGTGGTACTCAATCATCCAAAATCCTCTAACTTCGGTAAATCCCCTAGTATTACCATGGTGTTGGAAACCTTAGATTTTCCCAACCATAAAGAAAACAAGCTAGAGGAAGGTATTAAAGTGCAAGCATTTTAGTATTTCCAAAGGATCAACTACACCCTTAAGAGTAAGAAGTAACAAAACCCCTTAACTAACTCAACACCCCTGAATAATGGTGCAACTCCACCAAATTAAAATACTAGGAATGATCCCCTATATCCAAAGCCTTAAGATCTTAAGGAACCTATGGAAACTCCACCAATCCAAAGTAAATGGGGTTTAAACATAGTTGAGGATATGGAAAAGATTAAGGCTAACATTACCCTCCATGAGCATACTCAAATTATAGAATAATAGGATTTCCTTTTAAATCATTAACTCAAAAATTGACCCCGTAAACCCAACCTAAACTAAGAGCATCACACACCAATGTGCTCATTCACAAGAATAAGATGGAGGTTTTGCCTTTCCTTTTAACCATCTAGTTGATTGGAAAGAATAGTCATAACTACTTAGTATATTTGAGAGACTCAACCAATTTGATGTCAGTAGGCATATGTGATAAACTCCATCTATCCCCATAAAAGCAAATAAGGTAGTGGTTTAGTTAGAAAAGTCATAGGTGAAATTGATAGGTTAGTTTTTAAACTTCTACATCTAGTTGGACTTTTAGCCTAAGATTCAACACTTTATAGACATTCAAGTAGTTGATATCCCAAAATCCTATGGCATGCTCCTCAGTAGACATTGGTCCAAAGCCCTGAATGAGTATATGGCCATAGATTTCTTCCATATGTGGTTGTCATGGATAGGAGTAGCCAACCAAATAAGAGTAGATATGGAACCATGCATTAAACCTATGATAATTGAATATAATGACATTAATGATAATGTAAACTTGGTTTCCTTAGATCTAGGCATCTACACACTAAGCATCAAGCCTTCAAAACACCAAAGCAATCATAACCCAAGTTTATTTATCATGTGGTCATTTTATATAGATAGATCTCACTCTAATAAGGTAATGGAGCTAGTGTCCTACTTATATACCCATTAGAGAGAAAACATCTAACATTATATAGGATATAATTTTTTTGCATGAATAACTTGGTAGAGTATTAATCTCTAATCCTATGATTATAATTTACATTAAGACACAAGGTAAATGAAATAAGAGTATTCAAAAACTCTAAATTGGTGGTCAACTAGATCAAAACTAATTTTCAATGCAAACTATCATACCTCAGAAAGTATAAACACTAAGTTTGGTACCTTATTGAAATGTTCAATGTATTTAATATCATCCTTATTCCCTAGGAGGAAAACTAGGTAGAAAACTCACTAGCATTGGTGGCAATGAACCTAACCCCTTTGTATGACACTGAGCTACAAGATTTCTATGTGGAACTCATCCCTTATCCTTTTATCCTAGACAACATGACTAATTTTTAGGTCTTTGAATACAACTAGTAAATCATCTAGTTCCTCAATAATGAGGGGATATTTAAGGCCCAAATCATAGATGAAAAGGATATAAATAACCCCATGAATGATTTAGATAAAGATGGGATCCTAAATATCCATAAAAATAGCTCCCAAAGGGGATGATTTCACTATAAATAGTGTTTGATTCATTAGACCTGACCTTCTAGGCTAAAAGGCCTAAGTTCAAAGACCAAAAGTGTTGACTCATTAATCTTTGTGCTAAAAATAATCCATAAACAATTAATGTGGGTTTGAATTAGATAGACCATAAATTAGACTAATTACTGAAGTTATTATTGAGGTACAATGATGTGATTGCCTAGGCCTATGGATACCTTAAGGTCTTCAACCCAAGAGTAATTACTCATACCATTCCACTAAAACCTAGCCAAAAACCCTTCAAATAAAGATAAAGGTTGGTAAACCCAATCTTGGATCCCTTGATTCATAAGGAATTTCACAAATTACTCTCTATGAGGAAAATTTTCCCAGTTCACCACTCCACCTAGGTAGCTAACTTGGTCCTAATGTGAAATAATGGATAAACATGCCTTTATGTGAACTTTTAAAACTTTAACTGGGCCTTGGATAAATATAACTATCCATTGCTCTCTCTAAATTAGGTGATGCAAATGGTGAGTGGGTCACAGATGATGTCCTTCTAGGATGGCTTCTCAGGCTATAATCAAATCTTGGTCAACCATAGAGATAGAACTAAGACTACTTTCACCACCAAGTGGGGCATGTTCACTTATAAATAGATGAATTTTAAGTTAATCAACACTAGTGCCACTTTTCAAATGGAAATGGACTTCTCTTATTATGGCCTGATAGGTAAGTACATAATAATATATATGGATGACCTTTTTATGTTTTAAAAATATAGGTCAGATCATGTGCACCACTAAGAAATGGTATTCAAAATATGAAGAAGGTATGGTATTTCCTAAAACCCAAAGAAGATCATGTTCAATTCCATTTTAGGTAAGCTTATCAATCACATTGTCATAAAATAAGGTATTGTTATCGACCCCAAAAGGATGGATGTAATTTATAGACTACCTTCACCTAATAATAAGAAGGAACTAAAATATCTATTTGGTAAAATCAACATTGTACATAATTTTATCTTTGGATTTGTTGAGATGGTGAAGCCCTTGAATGCAACATTAAAATAGGATGCTAAAGTGGAGTTGCATGTGGAATAAAGTAAATCTTTCCAAGATATCAAATATGCAATTATGCAAGCCCTAGTCCTCATCATCCAAGATTATACACAGGATTTCTATGTCTACCCTTTTGCTTCAGATCACACCATTATCACTTAAATCACCTAGAGGTTACAAGTATAAGAACACCCTATATATTTTATGAGCATTAATCTTAAAGATGTTAAACTTTTATATTCTACCTTGGATAAGCATGCCTACACCCTGGTCAAGGTAGTGAATAAATTTAGGCATTACATCCTCTAGAACAAAGGACATTCCATTATCTTGGACCTAGTTATAAAGAAAATGTTGGGGCAAAATGAGCTAGGATAAAGGAGAGGTAGATGTATGAAAAAAATTTAAGAATGTGACTTGGAAATTAAACTAGCCAAACTAGTTTTAGGATAAGCCCTTACTCTGCTAATCATGGAGATAGACCCAAGAATCATGATACATCAGGTGGACCAATAGATGATACTATTGAAATTTTCACCTCACTAGCCAATTTTCAACCCCTATCATTTAAGCTTTGATGACCACTACCTTAGCTTAATTTTTTATGCCTTATAATGTCATTGTTTAATATAAAAATGAGACTCAAGCCTTGAGAAGCTAGACTATCATATACATGTCAGGCAGGGATGAATAGATTAGCTTGGTTGTGCATTTAATAAATAAACCTATGTAATCAACCAAAACCATAAGATTACATTAGAATTATTTAATTTTTCCCAAAGTTATCCCCTATAAATTTGGTTCCTTGATGAGCCTTATATCCTAAGTTACAAGAGTTTAAAAGTTAAACTAGTAGTCTGGGATGGGCACACAGACATCAATTTTAAGCCTCAATAAATAAATATTTAAATGCAAATGTTATTGATTTGAATGTAGATCTAAAAAGTGCCAAGATCTTAGTATATTAAGTCTATATCTAATGGTATATGTTTAATGATAGTATCGATGGGCCAAAATAGATCTATGATACATAATCTATCATACATTGAATATCAATAATGAGCATCGAGTGAAAAGGTTAGTGGAGTCCATGAGAAGCACAAAAGATTGATAAGTGTCATGTTTTCAAAGGCTGAAACCAAATATGAATGTGAGGATTCCAAGTGGCACAATCTCATGAGCTCATAGATAGATCCAACAGTGTGCAGGTGATTAATAATGTCAATGAGTCTAGCAGATCTAATGGTGCATATTTAATCATACTGAGTAGATCAAAGGTGAGAAAGAGTCAAAAAATCAAAGGATCTCAAGGATAAACAAGCTCTTACCAAGTGCCATAATTATGGTAATTGTCAGAAAGATCTATGGCTCACATTCATTTATACTAGGAAATATCAACGGACCATGTGAAGCAAATAGACTGATAGGAGGATTCTAAAGATCAATGCAAAAATAACAAATGTCATAATCTCAAGGACTCAAATCAAGATCAAGGGTTAATATTAAAATTTGAAGCCAACTCACTCAAGGTCAAGCCAAATCCAATATTACAAAGGGATGCCTCAAATGTAGACATGTCAATTTTGACTAGTTTATCACCAAGTCTAGTGACATGATCATGACCCATTTCCTCCATTCTTACATGCCAAAGATTAACCAATAAGTATATAGTGAGGATAAATCAATTCTACCAAGATAAAAATGGATTGAGTAATTTGTTGTAATGGCATCAGTGCCATAAGGAGATTGCAAAAGATTGATCCACCTATTGTAAATGACTTGGACACTAGTATTTATCTTGAAAATGACTTGATTCCACCATTTTAATCATAACGAGTACCGATGTAGACCAAAAATAGATGGAAAGGGACTAATATGATTATCATAGCTATTTTTTTGAAGTAGTCTAAGCATGATGATCCATTCTAACTAAATTAATGTTGGATTATTGAAAATCTTGATCATAATGACCCCTTCCCCATTCTTCCAAGCATCTTTACCCATATTTCTCATTTCCATTCTGATATATATAGGCTTTTAGGCATTGAAATGGATCCATCTCTTTAGCATGACTAGACTCTACCAATATATGCATTATAAAACCTGTTTGATACAAGAAAGACTAAATTCCTTTATTTGCAAAGTTGAACTAAAGTGTGTCTTATTAATTCATTAATGTGGTCAAGTGAATGTATGTCTTCCTTACCTTTGTCTAAATTCTCTCACCTTTTTTAAGTGTTGATAGCTCCCATAAGTTAGAATAAGTGCATACATAGTATGTTGATTAGTTTGGAAGTGGATAATTGCCCTCCCATATTAGGACAATAGCTAGTTCATGCCTTTTTGTGAAACACTTATATGGAAATTGATCAAAGAGTAACTGAAGGGATTTATAGCAATCTTAAAAGTGTCTTATATTTTTCCTTGTGCAAGTATAAGGGTCAAAACATTTGGTGCATTACCTCATTTCTTTATGATTTTATGCATTATTGTCAATATCTCTCCCTTTCCCAAGCAAGAGCTAGTTTAGGTATAGTATAGGTGATAAATACAAAAGGAATTTGACCTTCTCTAGAGGTCTAACTCAAGATTAGGTGAACCATATCCTAGGGTCAGTCCCATATTGGACTAGGTTTGGGAGTAGGACCTAAACACTTCTACTTTTAGCTAAGGTGCAATCTAGACCTCCAATAGGTACTACAACCAGATTGGTACACCCCAATCATGCACTTTTTACTCTATGTAAATGCACCCTCAAGACTCAACCATACACATAAAATATCCCTTTGGATTAAATCCATGCACTATATGATAAAGAAAGGAATTTTCTTTAGAAGAAACCATGAAGGAATCCACCTCTGGTGTGTATCATAAGAAGAGGCCAAATAAATAATGGCAAGTTTCCATGAAAAATTAGGATCCATTTATCCTATATCAAATGCCATGGATCATAATTTTCTATAGGTAGGTTACTATTGGCATACATTTTTTAGAGATGTTCATACTCATGTTCATTTCTTCCACCAATGCTAGATCTTTGCTAAAGTGGAAATGCATGCCGTAATTCCACTACAACCTATTGTAGAATATATGTCATTTGCATAGTGGGGACTAGATTTCATGGGGGTGATTAACCCTAATTCATCATCCACTCATAAATTCATCCTTACAGGCATGGACTATTACACGAGATGGTCTAATGAAATTATAATCAAAAGAAGCACCATTGTTGAAGTCATAAAGTTCCTATATAATGCCATAGTCAACTATTTTAGGGTCCCCATTTCTTTAGTATGTGATAATGGCCCCACCTTTTAATTAGAAAAAATTATAGAATGGGCCTATGATAACTAGATCACACTAAATTTCTCATCCAATCACTACTCACAAGGGAACATATTGGAAAAATACACTAACAATAACTTAATCAACACCATCAATAAACCAATTGGAGATAAGTCTCAAGAATAACACAAATTATTAGAGTTCACATTATGGGTAGACTACACCATGTATAAATAAGCCCTCAAAAGATATCCTTTCCTTATAGTCTATGGATTAGATCCAATCATGCCATTCACTCTCAAAATTTCAATTTATAAGTTCATGCATCAATTCATGGAATTGGATGACAAGGTGACTTCTAGACTCTTAGACCTAGTTCATTTGGAGGAAGCCCAGGATGAAGCTCTATTGAGCTTTAAAAAATATCAAGACACAATCAAGAGGTGATTTGACAAAAGAGCAAAGGTAAAGACCTTCATAATCTCTAACTTAATCTTAATGTGGGATAAGGACCATGAGAAGAAAGTCCAACATTTGAAATTTAATCCCCTATGACTATCACATACTAAATTATCAAAATATTGGGCCATAATTCCTTTTGTCTCAAATATATTTATGGAAATTAATTACCACATCTAGTAAATTGGTAGTTCTTAACACACTATTTCTCAATTGTCTCCTCCACTGTAGTTTTTGGGTAGCCTAAAAAAAGGTGTTCATATATATACTAGATAGTTTTTCTTAATTATGTTTTTGCTTTTGTCATGTGTTTATTTTTGTTGTGTGATTTTTGTTTTGTTTTGTTTTTTCCCCTCTGGCCCCCTCTTTATTATGTGTTACTCCTTTTCCAATTGGCCCTTGTTAGTAACTACTTCAAGTGGTGGCCAAAACTTAGGAATATTATTGAGGAGTATGAAGTCTTAGGTTGAAACCTTTAATCTAAGTGATTCTAGGATGGTAATGAAAATTTTTGACATACCAAATCTATGAGGCCAAGGATTATAAGAGAAATATGTGGATTTTAAAACATCCTACACCTTAATCAAGACACCACGTGGCACTTAAAACAATGACTCAAGAAGATACTAGATTATTCGAGTTGATCAAGTATTGGCTAACTATTCATAACTTTCCCCTTATCCATTCACCCTTGTCTTGGTCTTGAAACTTCAATGGATATGACTAATAAATAATCACCTTTTTTTAAGAATCTTAGAAAATAATAAGGAAAGTATGTAGAATTTAAATTATGATTCTACCTCAAAAGGGCTATATAGGTAATCTCCACCACAAGTTTTTTGGCCTAGTTGTTAGCAGAGAAAATAGGACTAGAGGCATCTCTTTTAGGCATATAAATGTATGTCTAACAATAGATCAATGGCCTAGCCATCCCCCCAATCCATTAATCTAATAATTCCATAGAATAAGTCTGATAACCAGTCTAGCCTTGATTTCCTAAAGGTAATATAAGAATAAATCAAGATTGAAAATCACTTCTCACACATGCTGGTGGAAATCTATGGGGTGGAATCTCAGTATGCTACTTTCTATTATGAAAATTTAGTGCCTCTTATTTTTCATGAATAATAAAGACCCCCTATACAATATTTGAGTTAAACATTGAAAGAAGAATAAATTAGTTGGGTTCTAAGTGCTTCTCATCACTTTCCCCATAGAAGCCAACATGCCCCTTTTCCTTTGAAATGGGGGACTTCTCTAAAAATCTCATGAACCAAATCTTAAGGGTCATTTACTTTGTTATCGTCACCAATATTAGCTCAAATCTTTGGAATATGCACCACCTTAATTCTCCTAAGTAGTAACAAGCCTATTTATATTTCTCTTTAAAACTAAGGATCATTTTTTTTTCTTTTTATAAATCATGGTGCTAATGTTGTAGGTTACTTTTCACTTCTATCTCCTAGAATCTAGTTCCCTTCCCAAATTAATAAACTTGTTATCCTTGATATAAAATTAAAATCTCTATATCTAACAAGTAAGTTTTAATATGTTGCATTCCTTTTATTTTTCTTATCTAGTTGATTTGTGAATTTTGTAGAGCCCAATTGAATGGGAAGGTGCCACATCATCATGATTCAGAGTGTCTAGTCCCCTAGACCTATCAGAGATGTTAGATCCCACAATAGCTTATTCAAGTGGGAAGGTGCCATGTCACCATGAGTCAAAGTGACCAATCCCCCAAACCTATCAAAGATGTTAGAGCCTAGGAGAGCTTGACCAAATAAGAAGGTTCCACATCATCATGATTCAGAGTAGCCAGTCCCCTAAATTTGTTAGAGATGTTAGAGCTTGGGAGAGCCCAATCAAATGGGAAGGCACCATGTCATCATGAGTTAGAATAGCCAATCAAAAAAACCTATCAAATATATCAGAGCCTAAGATAGCCTAAATGAATGGTAAAATTCCATGTCACTATGAGTTAGATCAGTTAATCCCCCAAACCTATCAAAGATGTCAAAGCCCAAGAGAGCCTAGCCAAATGGGAAGGCATCACATCACCATGAGTCAAAGTGGTAACTCCCCTAGACCTATCAAATATTTTAGATCTTGGGAGAGCCTATCTGAATGGGAAGGCACCATGTTGCCATTAGTTAGAGCTAATAGTCCCCTGGACCTATCAGATATGATAGAGCTTAGGAGATCCTGATCAAATGGGAAGGTATTATATCACCTAATACATAAATGAACTAGTTTCCACATAAGGCCCTAAGAAGCTCATAATGAAGTACAAATGAGACTTTAAATCCCATAAAAACATGTCACATATCCCTAGGTGACACGTCACTTAGCTTGGGGGAATGATATGAGGTATGAATCCATGTTTAGGTGCCAACTACTAATGGGAAGATTAATGAGTAGATGAAACTTATTAGAAAATAGGATTTATATGAGAATCCTCTAAGAGATGTGACTGCATGCCTACCATCTACTAGGAATTAATAGAATTGGAAACTAAACCTAATTAAATAATTTTAAGACATCCCATCACCATTACTATATCTAGCTAATAGTAGAAGATCATGGGCTCCAAATTCAATTCTAGATTTATAAATAAAGGTAGAAAATATAGCTACCATCTCAAATTCAAATTCATAGCAAGTGAGCCACCAAATTCCATTAATATAGGGGGATGTATGCATGTACTTATAAATATTGAAGGAAGCCCATTAAGAGTTACCATTGGTTTGTTAGAATAGATATATGACTCCTCACTTTAAAAATGCCATAGATCCCCTATATCCCATGCCTTCTATGCTCAAAGCTTCCTAGTTACCCCTCTATCATAGTCTAATGGCTGCTACATCCTCAAACCCAAAGGCCAAATGTGCGTATCAAGACACTACACTCTTTATCTAATTGAAGAAGTATAAGTACTATAATGAAATATTTAAATCAATTAAGAATTTCCCTAAGGATTATACCAAAGATAATGACCAATAGGCTAAATATGAGGATGCCTTTAGGTCATATAATAAGGTGCAAACTCTATAGAGTTATGGCCAAACTAGAGATGTTTCCCTATGATGACCTAATGGGAGACACCCTCCACAAGGCCATACACATGCAAGATTATTTCAATAACTAGGAGTGCTCAGCTAACTCTTAACATTATATCAACGATATATTAGGGAATACCTTCAAGGTGTATTATTCCCTCCTAGTCTTCTCTTTCTCCTAAAATGTGGTAATAGTGTCAATATGGATTAACACCTATTATATCTATGACATCCTCCATGACTAGGATAAGAACACTAACTCTAAGTGGGTTAATAAGGATAAAATTAATGCTTACATAGTTTGCACCTTCTAGGAGGAGGTTTAAGTAGGCATGATCTTAATGAACTAGTTTTTCAAGGACTCAGATTGTTAACATATCAATGAGTTTTGGGTGCCTCTCTTGCATATGATCCTAACTTGCTCAGACATCCTATACATGGGAGGATTAATAAAATTTAATTTGGTCTATACCATTACAAACACCTAATATAGAGGTAAATTTTACATGATGATTTACCTACTAGACAAAATTCACAAGATGTTCTCATTCAAGCCTTTAACCTTTCTTGTAGGGTTCTCGATGGACTAGTGGTCTATGTGGTCTTTTATAAATTTTATGGACACTGATTCCACTAATAAGTTTGGGATATTTATGAGCAATAATACCCAGTGGTGTACCTAGATGTCAAAGAAGCTTTGATTCCCCAATTCTCAAAGGCAATATGGTACTCTATCATAGCCATAGAAGACTACTAATAATATAAGGATTACATGGTGATCCAAATCTTGGGATGTCTTAAATACCCCTTATAACATCCATATTATGTTATTGGACTCCTAACAAAGCTAGATATCTCCAATCAACTAGTGGAAGGCATCTTTAGGTTCTATGTACAACATCATATAATACATGCCCATAGCTCTTGATCACTATATAAGACCATGTCTAAAATACCTACCCCTCTATTTAGAATATGATAGGTGGGTGAGAGTTATTCACCCTTGAAAAGTTTAAATTTTGTCAATAGGATCCTAAATGGGTGATTTTATCCTATTTGGTGTGATACTCAACTCACCTCAACATCAACTCAGACCAACAAGATGAAGATGATGATGAGCTATATTTTAACACTATCAATGACTAGGAGGTGATATCCTAAACAGCATCTAAGAAGAATAAGAAGAGAAATAAGGCTCAAGTAGGTACTTGCATGCTTCCTGTAACTCTTTCTCAATCCATAAAGAACTTAACTCTAATATCTCTAGCCATCTCCTAAAGGATCTTGTAAGGCATCCCACCACCTTTTCCCCCTCAAACTCCATCTCAAGCTCTACTTCCACTTGTAGCTTATACTTCTCATGATTTTAATCCACCTCCACCTCCTCTAGTTTATCCTTACACTCAAACTCCACCTCCTCTAGTATCTCTAGTAACCATCTTTTGGTAAATTTAACCCTAGACTATATGATGCTAGGTAGCCCAAACATAGCCTGTTCAGCCATTGGCATTATAGCCCTTAATATTTTATATGGTTGGTAGGTTGAGAGTGATCTCAAAATGAGGCACCTAGTATAAACCCATCTAAGTTCCCCCACTCACTCCTCCATCTCATCCCATTTCCCTTACATCCCTCACTCTCACCTCATTCTAAATCCCAATTTTGATGCCCACTAGTTTATCTCCACCCCATTTATTTCCCATTTCTCCCCCTCTATATTTCACCCAAGTAAATTTGGCCTTAGTCATTCTAAGTTTCCTTACTTCTTCATTCCCTTTCATTCTTCCCATCTCACACCTTTGAGTCCCCCTAGTGTCACTCTTGGGTATGCCTTTAACATTGGGCATGACTATAGCCTTCAAGAGATTATCACTTCCAACAAGGACCCTCTTGGTCCCCACTTAAGTTATCATCGTGTTAACTTCTATAGCTCTAATTCTTCCACCATCATTCCTTATGTGCCCTATCATCCCAATCAAACCATCCACTATAGCACCTAGATCCAACTTGGGAAAGAGGCTAAATAAGAAACAAAAGGTGACCCATATTCTGACTCTAGCCCAAATGCCTTTTACTCAAACTCAACCTACTCTATAAATCTTAATAGCTCCTTTAACCCCAATATTAATAGATTAATAATTAGCTCCTTATCCCATCTCTCCATTACCTAAGTCCCCATGAACCTTTCCTTTAACTAGCCCATCTCATCTTTGTTATTACATGACCCATTATCAAGCATAATTCCACCTTAGGTGAACCTCACTCAAGAATAATGATAGACACAAATGTTCCCATGGTCTTCCCCTTAAGTTCTCCCTCCTTTCATTTCCATACCCCATCTACCTCCACTCTTTTATTTTCACTCCTTCCACTTATTCCATCTCCCCTTCACCATATCTTCCTCCCTTCACCACCATTTCATCCACATGTCCTACACCCCCCCCACAACCTAAGGGATTGTCTCAAGGTCGCAAGTGTTGTAGATGGTTGTTCAGGGTGACCTGGACATATAGTAGAGTTTTGATCAAGCTTATAAGAGAATGAAAATGATGCTCACTCATATATTTTTCCAAGAGGGGAACTTGGTGATATGGGAGACCCATTAGGGTCTATTTTCCCTCACCAAGGTGAGGATTGCCACTAGAGAAGAGAATATGGATGAGGACCCACTACTTATCCTTTGAACTACACATGACATGTCTAAGAAGTTCCTTGAGGACATGCAGAGCCAAGTTTGGACCCTTGAAGCCTAATTAATAGCATATTCCTAGTTATACTGATTAGTCAGGTCATGGATGCCCTCCTAAAATTAGTCGAGACTCATGTTGAGACCAACATAATTATACATTGGACTTTGGCCTACATGGGGAGGGTCATAGTAATCAATGAGAAGTGTTAAAAGTTGTAGGTGGTGCTTAACAAGGGAATGTTCTTAGAGCTTAAAATCATGCCAACCTCAAACTTGAAGTTGTACTTAACATATGCCAAGAACATGAGATTATAAATATAGGAGTGGTTATCCTTATATTTCACTACAACATGACCCTTATAAGAGGATGAGAAGAAGATATTGACCTAATTTAAAGAGGTCAATATCTCTATATTATTCAACCTGGATGGTACCTTGTTCAACCAAGGGGAGTTTGGAGTCCACTTGGGTCAATTATACTAGGTTATGAAGGAGAAAGTGTCCATGGTAAACCAGGAAGGGGCTTAGGTGGTGTTGGACCTATCAACTTAGTCCATGGTGAGCATCAACTAGGTCTCCAAAGTCCAAGCATCAATGGAAGTAGTTTCCCAAATCTCTTGAATTCTGGTGGCTCAGGCTGAGGTGATATTTAGGGATCCCCCAATGAACTTGTCCAATTTGTACAAGGATTTTGACCTCATGGAAGCTATGTTAGAATCTAGGAGTACCCAGTCGAAGCAATTAAGAGTTGGTCCCTCTCATTCACCTCATCATGTCAGCTAGTGGTCCCCTATGGATGTATTGTATGTTTTTAAGGATTATTTTGGTTTAAATTTTGAAATATGATTATAAATATAATGAGTGGACATCATGGCATAGAATGGGATCCTCAATATTTTTTGATGTGAGCTTCCATCCTTATCTATTTAAGGAATATCCATATTGTATTATGGGGTTGACCAAAATTGATCGAAAGTGCTATCAAATTACTGCTAGGATTTCACCCACATTTCATTTATCACTCTAGACTATAAAATTGAACCATATCAATTATTTTAATAGTATTCTACTATTTTAATGAATATAATCACTATTTTCTACAAGAGGGTTTTTTTAGTGTTTCAATCTTCTTTCATCTTCATGTTTGAATGATCATCAGTGTTAGGTTAATTGGATTAACACTTTGCTACTTTATATATTTCATGGTTATGATGTTCTTAGTTATTATAATATTTGTATGAATTATTTCATTTCCCCTTTGGTAATACTAATAATTTATGTGTCAAGCTATAAATTCTTGTATGGTATTTATATGTTTTTTATAATAAAACCCTAATACTCATCGTTATGGAAAGCTCACATTGAAGGTATATTATTGATTCCATCAAACTCATCCCACTATATATTCTTGGAGGCAAAATCTAGTGAAACTTGGTCTACAGTGGTATAATTGTGGTAGAGTCACTTGGCTTAATGACCATTACATTGATCTCATTTGGAGGATTTCATTTTATTCCCTACCCTTACCTCTCTTTTAAATTTGTTTATTAGAATTAAAATACCCTTTCCCATTGTGTTTATAAATAATAAGCCTAGTACTCAAATATTAATAATAATATTTAACCTATGTGAATAACATTGGATTGAACCTTCGGTGGAGATAGTGCCTATCTTGGAGACTATTCATGCAGACTTTGTTTGTGAAGGCCAATAACCATAGTCATGCCCTAGGCTAATCTCATATGATTTTTAAAATGGAGGATGAAAGTCTATGGTTGTCCCTACCTTCCCATTTTCAAGGAATGCCAAATCTCATGGGCATCTCGTGATAAGGAGTAGATTGGAGTGAACAACATCTCTTGTGTTTACATCTTTGGCTACACATGTGATGCCCACTCAAAATATGGGGAACACAATATTTTTATCATATTACTATGACTATTCATACAGATCCAACCTATGTACATAGTGAAAATTCTATTCATATTACATCATCATCCTCACATACTCCATGATCCCTCTAGTAGACTATTATAGCTTTGTAAGATATGTTTTTGCATTTAAATCAAGGTGATTCTAGATAAATTCATTCAACTGATTCTCATGCAAAATTCATAATCCATTATATCTACGGATTTTATATTATCCCTTATTTATGAATTTCATAGCTCCTAAGCTTACATTATATGATGATTAAGGTGATCCAAATCAACATCTAATACATTTTCACATGACATGTTTAGATTATGCATCTAATGAAAAAAAATTAAGTTACTCCCAAAAATTCTTAAGGACTATTTATTGCAATGGTATGATCTCCCATTCTAATCAATTAATGTATTTAATATTTCTTTGATCATTTTATATCACATTTTTTATTAATACCAATGAGAAATTATCTTATGTTGTAATTTAAAAACTCAAGCAAAGATCTAATGAACCAATTAGTGACTTGGTGCTTCAATATAATACCATGATTTTTAAGATGACAAATCATGTGGAAAATAATGAGTCACAATATATATTTAGGCAAAGTTGCTTACTCCTCTAAATGAGTTCATTATGTTTAATAAATTCAAATAATTTAATGAGTTATGCCTTAAATTTAGAGATTGATAAGTTAAGGTATAGATTTTAACAAGTTCAAATATTAGTATAATGCCTGAACTACTTCAACTTCAAAGTTTCAAAGTAAACCAAGTTACAAGGTCAAAATAAGTGACATTAAGGATGAGGAAAAAATAATAGTCAATGTAATATCATAAATTATTAATCATCATATCCTATTTACTCCGCAAAGGAGGTTATTTTCATGATTAAATTGACCTCCTCATATATTATTACACATGTTACTAAAGTGTAACCTTATATCCCTTCCTCCTCCACAAGAGGTTGATATGAGTATCCCTATAACTAAGGCATATGGTAGTAATTCATGTTTTTACTAACATTGATGTGTTGGAAATTATAAAAATAAGTCATTAAATATAATGAATAAGATACAGAATCTCATTGATGACAACATTATTGAGCTTAGCACACCTAAGAATTATTCAAGACCAAAACCTAATTGGAATGTCAATTTGAAAATATTTTCCAATCCATTTCCAAACCATGTGGAAATTGAAACTAAGTATACTTTAGAGGTATTTATGAAATATAATGCACATTCTCCTTCCTTGACATATAACTATAGCATAGTATTATGAAGGAAATTATTAGTCTTCTCTTGTTATTGGAATGTAAATCCCAAATCAAACAACTCAATGAAAATAACAACTACTTGCCTAATTTTTTATGTGATCAATAACATAAATAGGCTCAAATATAATTAGAAGATGAAAAAATAACTACCATTACCTTCCTTATAAAAAAATTATTATTCATTGGCATATAAGAGTGTTCATGCTCATCGTTTATGTCCAATGGATTCTTTTTTTAATGTGTTTGCTTTGCAGGACACACCTATCCTTGTCCACATGTGGTTTAGTTTGGATTATGATAACAAAATGAAGATTTATAGAGATAATTTGGCATTACTTCTTTGCACAAAAAAACTTCTTGTCTCCCAACAATTTAACGTTATAAGTTTGGCTTTGAGAGCTTGTTGAAACAATGGAAATGACACTTGTATTTATAGGTTGTCCAACTAACCCTAACTCAAGTTTAGTTAGGATAGGCTTAACTATAGTTAGGTTAAGTAAGGGACAAGAAATTAATATTTGGGATGGAGATACCATTTATCAAGTATGGCTAACATTTTTGAATTTAAGACTTTTATGAAGATATTTCTAATTCCTTGACTTTGAGGATGATGACATCATCATGACCTATTTTTTATTGAATTTTTATTTTTTAAAAATATATATTCACTAATTGCATATGAAATTTTCACTTAAGCATTTATATTTTCTTAGTTAATTAATTTTTCTTAGGGTTTCAGCACTTCAAGAATTAGTTAAGTACCTTGCTTATGGGTCAAAGGGTCAATTTATCAATTTTTAAGGTTGTAATTTGATTTTGGATGAATCCATAGGATTTTATCATTGCATACAGGATAACTCCCCAAATAGGGATGCCTCAACATGATTTTAGGCACTAATATCTGATGTGTAGATGAAATTAGGACATCTAATGACTTCTAAGCTTAATTTTTATTCTTTAGTAGAAATCAATCTAAATTTTTGTTAGAACATAATTGTGTCCAAAATAGGGTATCTACATTTTTCCCTTATTTGATAAGGTGTTTCAAGACACATGCACAGTAACAACTTCTCAAAGAATGAAAAGGTCATTAATGTGAAAAGGTTAATGCCCCATAGGGAGATGGATGAGCCCTAGATTCCCCATAGAGGGATTAGATGGAAAATATATTAATCAAACATTTCATCAAAAATAATAAAATGACATAATTTAGAGGTAATGGGGGTGGAAATAGTGATTTTCCTAAAGGTGGTTATAATTATTGGTACAATGATTTGACCCAATAGAGTAGATGGAGTAGAATAATGATTTGCCCAAAGGTGATTATAATCATTAGCACAGTGGTTTTCCCCAATAGGGTAGATTGAGCATGATAAAATCAATTTTTCCCCTAATAGGGAAGGATACAATGGTAATTTATTGAAAAATAATTTATCCTATATAGTCAAATTGACAAAGGGAGCTCATACAATGAACCCATAATCATAGATTAATGGTGAGTTGGTACAGAGCATAGGTATGAATTTGTGCTGCTTGTTATTACATAGATGAACATCTTAACTAATAATGATTACTATTCATTTGTGTGTTAATTAATCTATGTTTGGGTAGTGTTTAGATTTATTTGAGATAGGCCAATTGTGAACAATGAGAAGTATTGCCCACTGCATTGTTTGATAGATCCATTGGCCTAATTTTTATTTTAGATTTTGATATCATGCATCATAGTTATAGATAAATATAATAATAATGTGTATCTTAAACATGTAAACATTAAATTAAATGCAAATACAAATCACTTAGATGTAAGATAAGAAAAATCAAATCCCAAGTGAATGTAATTCAATAAACTAAGTGTAGGAATGAACAAAAATTCACAACTCAAGTACAAGATATGGGTAATCAAGACTCAAGTTTACATTAAGCGTAATAATCCTAAAAAACCTAAGGGGAAGGGAGGCAGAACAACACAACCTAAATTTAAAAAATAAATGACTCAAGCCTAATTTGTAATCAAGACTCAAGTGTAAACTAATTATATTTAGACATAACACTATAAATCAATAACAAATTACTCTAAGGTGTATGAAACAAATAATTTATCTAAATATAAATGAACAAACCATTAATTTAACTATTTGTGCACATGTAATAAAATTGTTATGCTCAGTATAAAGGTTTCTCCTAAGCTATATGGAATAATGGTACTAAAACAGTTGAGGGGAAAAGAATAACAAGGAAGGGATGGTTGAGATAAATCTAGATACATTAGGTAAGTGGGAATTGCCTATATAGTCCCATGGACATGAGGTCTAACATGAACTTCATGCCAAATGTAGTTCTCCCAAGATGTGAGATAGAATAAAAATGATGATAAGCAAGATAAATTTCTCATAGAAGAAAGTGTGAATGGGCTCATAAAATGGGAAGTGTGTAGATTAAAAATAAGGTGGTGATCACAATCATGAAAGTTTCAAACACAAAAAAAAACTCATGAAATGGCGAGAGTGTGGGTTAAAGAGAAAACCACATTAAAATATGAAAGATGAATGGTTGCAAATGAACTAAATTAATAATTCATAGTGTTCACTACATCTAAGTTTCAACATAATAATGATCTTGAAAAATGGAAAGAGTATAAATAACTCACAAAATTGTGAGAGCGTTTGGAGACAAACCTAAATTAAGGAATGATCCAAGAGAATGGTGAATGAAATAAATCACCAAAACTGGCTAAGTTGAATTCAAATGCAATAGGAAATTGGATGTTGCCTACATAGTCCCATGGAGACAAGTTCCAACATAGACTTTAGTCCAAATGTAGTTCTCCCATAAAAGGGAGGAAACACTATTATAAAATTAAATAAGTAAACGGAATCATCATGACAAAATCCATGAGAACACTTTAGTTATATCTATTGATTGGATATGCATGTCCTAAGTGGATGGATACAATTTGAATGGCCTAATGTTGAAGGCTTTTTTAGGATTTTTATAGAATATATCTATGTTTTTGGTATTTTTCAGGCATCTCAACTCAATAGATAATTATGAGACACAAAATGGGATAACTCACAAAATGGAGAGAGTGTGGCTTAGGTTACTCATAAAATATTAAGATCATCACTTAAACTTATCGCAAAATGGAGAGAGCATTTACTAGAATTGATTGTAAAAGGGTGAGAGCATTTACCTAAATTATTCACAAAATGACAAGAGTGTTTACTAAAATTTCTCAAAAATGGCAAGATTGTGAGAAAATTTGAGTGGTAGTTAATGCATAAATTTCAAACGCACAATACACACAAAGTGACATGCAAAATAGAAAGAGTTTTTAGTAAAATTTCTCATAAAATGGTGAGAACATTTACCTAAATTGATTGTAAAATGATGAGAGTGTGGTAAAAGGGGTGACCAAGATAACCTCAATATAAATTGAGCACTACATACATAGTCCCAAAGGACATCAATTCAATGTAGTTCTATCCTATAGTGTTGAATGCTTGGAAATGTTTTCAATGTTTTGAGGTTTTTTGATATCTCAACTCAATGGAAAATTATGAGATACATAAAGGTCTAACTTGAAAAATGGTGAGAGTGTAGTAAAATGGGTGACCATGTTGACCTCAATATAAATTGTGTGTTACCTACATAGTCTTAAAGGACCTCAAGTCAATGTAGTGCTTCCCTACAGTGAAGGATCCAACTAGGTAGCATCAAGTTCATGAATAGGTAGATGGAAATGCATGGACTAGTGATTGATAAATGTGGGTAAAATGGTTTGATCATAAGTTATAAGAAACAATAGCAAGGGTTTATGAAACTAATTTTCCTAAAGGTGATTATAATCAGTAGCATAGTCAATGAGATAAAATGTGACAATAATAAAGGATGCAATTGCCAAACCATTGTAATTCTTCCCCAATATATTGTCTCTTTCTAAAATAATGTGCTCAAAGAATTATAATATTGAATCAACCACCAAAACGCCATCTGAATCCAATCACTGAAGCTATCCAAAGAACCAATGGATTGGAACCAAGGTCAAAAATATGGGTAGGGAAAGGTAAACAACTTTGACCAATGGGGAAGGCATAGGAGGAATGATATATAATATAGTATAAGGAAGGTGATGTAGTAGTACAACTTAAATGATACTCATAGACAATACCTTAGGTTTCTCAAGAAAAATAATGTTTGAGATGTATTATGTTAATTATTTCATAAATTTCATCTCCTTCTATCCAACCTATATGCTTTAGATCCATAGTTGGAAATAATTACATAAAATTATATCCAATTAGGATTGAACTTGAATTTTTTCTTTTTCTTGGCAGTGGTGTTCTTTTGGTTTTATTTGAGTATAAGATAACCAAGTGTTTTAGTGAATTTCAGCTTATTATTGGAAAGGGAAAAGAAGAAACTACGTATGGGTATGATTGAAAAAACTATTTGATTTTGCATGCATAGAATCAAAAGATTATGAAGAGATCCTCTTTAGCTTGGGAGGATGACCTGTAGATAAGAAATCATTAAAGAAAATTTGTTTGTTAGATAGATAGATAGATAGATAGTTTATTGGATTGCCTAGTGATAGCTAGATCTTGAAAGCAAGAGCTTCCTCAGGGGCTGTCAATCTAAATGTTTTAAACAATTAAGTTTATAAGATAGAATAAAAAGTACTTGCATCAATAATTAAAAGGTATTAAAATTGAACACAAGATTATTTTTCTAGAAAATAGACTAGAAATGATTAGATTAGTGATAAACTAATTAATATTAGTGATAGATGGTTGGGGTATACTTAAAAAAATTATGAAGGGGTCTATGAGTAGGTAGGGACATAGATAATTAGGTCTAGTTGGGGGTAAGTAGGTGAAAATAGCTTGTTATAATTTACTACCATAGTGATCATCAATGGTTGGGCTAATCATCAGTGGTGAAGGTGACCGTTAGTGGTCAAGGCGATCATCAATGGTTGGATAGACTATCGGTATCTGATAAAACCATCGATGGTTATTGTGTGTAGATCTGGGTTGATAATAAGCTAATTGATGGGATCTCAAAGTGAGATTCTAAGAGTTTGGTAGGTGTTGGGCTATGAGCCAAAAGAAAATAAAGTAATGGAATAATAGAAACCAAGTAATTATATTTTAGATGGCAAATTGGGTGGATACTTAAGGTGGTTGAGTCATTGGTGGAGTCTAGCATGATTTTGATAGAGTAACAATACTTGGCACTTTGGCAGAGCTATGGTAGCAAATTATCTCTTCTGACGTAGTAGCTAGTTTACTAGATTTTTGATAATGATTAACCTAAAAAAAGAAAATTTTTTATGCACAAGCTCTTGATAACATTGCATATGGATTTCACCTCCCTATTCCTCTCTTCTTATAGGCAAGGAAAGAAAGTTAATACAAGACATGAACTAGGCTTCCTAATTTTAACTCACACATGCAATGGTTTGCAATTAGATTTAGATGAGTTATATTTATAAAATCAAGGCAGGTGAGTTTATATGTTGGTGGTTGAGGAGGTGCATCTTGACCATCAATGGTCAACCTAGCCATCATCAATCAAGGGTAAAGGGTCAAATTGGTGTGATATCCAAGATCATTCATAGACAAGGTTACCATAGTTGATAATAATAAAGGTTAGTGCCATGAGGATAATGGATAAGTGTACCACATGACTACATTTAGGTATGGTAGTTGGGTACAATAGCATGTCTCTAAAGTGATGTCTATGTTTTAGTGGGTATCCAAGGAAGGAAGTACTCCAAATAAAACACAAACTAGCCAAGTGCCATGGGTATCCAAGGTAAGAAGTGCTCTCGATAAGACACAAGTGGGTTAGGTAGGCACAAGGTGGTGCAAGGTCAAAAAAAGGGTCAACATGGCAATGTTGTAATCAAAGGACCAAGAAAAAAGTGTCACAAAATACATGCTAGATGGGCCAAAAGGGGCCAATGATGAGGTGACAAGGTGGTCAGGGTGGGTGGAGAATGTAGTCTCCATGGGTGGGTGAGTTGATTTAATGCTAATAAAAGGTAGTTTTCTCAAGGTAAGAGAAAAAAAGGTGGGACCACCTAACCATTAACAGTCACCCTGACCATTAATGATCAGGGTGGAAACCTTAAAAGTCTATGGGGTAAAAGTGAAAATTGAATCACTTTTTACCCATTATTACTTTTACTTGCATTTGACTTTGAGTTCTAGTTTTTGGAACTTTGTGGTGAAGGTGTTTATTAAGGATGTTTGCTAAGGTGTATGGTTGACTTTTAGTTGAGGTGAATAGAGGTGACTAGTCAGGATGTAGGGAGTATGTAGGTATGGATGAGAATGGGTAGGTCTATGGCTGACTCTACGATGGAAGTCATAACATGAGGTAGGATATGCCCTTAATTTGGTAGCTTAGTTTGATTTTATACATTGGTATTGGGTTGGGAGGTTAGGGTAGGTTGAAATGTCTGGGTTTTGTTTGCTATGTCATAGTTAGGGTTTTTGGTGGAGTTTGGGTAAATTGGTAGGTAAAATTAGGAATTGGTAGGGTGGTTAGGTAAATTAGGTTGGGTAAGGATTGTGGTTAGAAAATTAGGTTGATTATCTTGCCATTTGGTTATATTTTAGGGTAGATAGAGTTTGGGGTGTTCTAATTCAAAACACCCATAGTGACCATCAATGGTTATGGTCAACCATCGATAATTGACAACCATAGAAAAATAGATGCCTAGCCATCGACAGTCATCGTGACTATTGTGTTGGACATAGTCATTTATGTCTAAAGAATTGTCATTGATGTCAAAGGTAGCATGTGATATCATGCATTAATGATAAAGGTGTTTAATTGAATAGACGTGTGTGTGTGTTGAGTTGAATAGACTTGTGTGTATAATTTGAATGCCTTTACTCATATGGTTATCTGACAAGATATGGTAGCATCTAAAGGAAATGATCACACTCTGATAATCAAGTTTGTGTCTATTATTTGTGGTCTAAGTTCTATGTAATAAGGATGAATAGAGTAAATGTTACAAAAACATAAGGTTGTTCCTCAGTTAAAAGCCTACTAAGTTTCCATACTTAGTCAATTTTTCACCTTTGTATTTATCGAGAGAATTATTTTGGAAATATTGGTAAAGACAATTCTTTTGGAAATATTGGTAAAGATAATTCTCTTAGACAAAAAGCTCACAAAAAATAAGGGAATTCTTTTGAGAAAATGTTAAAGGCAATTCTTTTAGAGAAAATGGTTTGGTGATTTATTTTGGGAAAATTGGCTAAGTCTTTGTTTCAAAAATATCAAGGGTAAGTAGACCATTCAAAATTTCCAAAGGTATCCTTGTAAAAATCCTAAAGGGTACTTTGAAAAAAGTCTAAAGGGCAAGTGGACCATTTAAAATTTTTGAAGGGATCATTGCAAAAAGTTTGAAGGGTAAGTGGATTGTTCAAAGCTTCCAAAGGGATCTTTTCAAAAATCTAAAAGGTACTTTGAAAATTTTCTAAAGGTAATGTGACCCAAACAAAGTTTTCAAAAGGATATTTTGAGAATTCCCAAAAGGTACTTTATAAAATGCCAAAATAAAAAGACACTTGGTGTTTTATCAGGGAAATTATCTCAAAGCCCCTTAGATGAAAATGACCCAAAAAAAAATCTTGAACGATAATTTGTCTAAGGCAAGTGGACATTTACAAAATCCCAAACGGTATGTTATATAAGTTTTGAAGGACACTTTTGGAAGAAGGGAATTGATGAATTCTTTTAGAGAATTTGTCTAATGCAAGTGGACATTTATAAAATCATGAAGGGCACTTAGATAAAAAGCCCACAATAATTTGTCCGAAGGATAGTTTGAATGAAGAAAGGACATTTACAGAATTTCTGAAGGACACTTTCAAAGCTTCTAAAGGACACTTCTGAAGGAGAGGACACTTGAAAATTTATAAAAGACAATTTGTTAAATCTTGAAGGGCAGTTTGAATAAAGAGAAAGGACATTTGAAAATTTGTTAAAAGACATTGAACAATTCCACAAGTGTCAAAAGACAATTGTATATGACACAAGACCATTTCAAAAAATCCAAAAGGCTTCCATGATAAACTCCTGAAAGGCATATAAGCAAAGATAAAAATCAAGAATTTCTAAGACAATCGAAAGGATCAAAATCAATACATGAATTCTAAAGAAATTAAGATGAAGTTAACAAGCTGAAGTTTAATGACCAAGACAATATAAATATCATACATCTTTAAGAGATTGAATGGCACATAGAGCTTGGGTAGAAATATCAATGGATATGTTTCAAATTTGGATTGAAAATAAATGAAGAATCATTTAATTGAGTTGGTTACAAGAATCTGGTGAGACGATTGAAGGATATAAATAGCAATGATTAAACTCAATCAATTCTTCTAATTTTTTGAGTGTGGAAATTGATGTGACTAGGGTAGAATTTGAAGAGGCTCAGAGAATGGAAGTTATATATTCATTTTCTTGGAATGAGAAGAGACAAGCAATGAATGCAAAATGTATAAAGAAAAGAGACTCATCTAAGTTTTGATTGATGCAAAATTCCAAAGAGATGAAAAGAAGGAAAGACAAATAGTTACTTCATTTTTAGGAATGAGAGGAATCAAGATATAAGTACAAAAATATGAGACTCATCTAAGTATGAGGAAGTAATGGTCAAATTAGAAAATATCAGGGTGTTAAATAAATAAATTTAGACATAAAGAAAGGGTATAAGAAGAGTGAAGGACACACAAAAGTGTGTTTAAGGAGAAATAAGCAGTTGTAGATTGACTTGAAATAAATAATAGAGACTTGGATTATTCTATGAATCTAATTCAATAACTTGAATTTTAATTCAAGTATCTGATTGGTTGGTGCCTTTAGATTGAACTAGGTTGGTGCTCAGAATAGGGAGTAGGTTCTTCCTTAGATTTGGTGGTCTTAAAGTCAGGGGATTGGTGTCTCCTTAGGATAGGTGTCCTTAAATGTAACCAATGAGGTTCAGTCAGTGAGATAAATTTTATAATGTTGGATCAGAATAGTATATTCTAGTAGAATTCTCACCATGGTTTTTTCATTTGGGTTTCCATGTATAAATCAAGTGTTATGTGTTGTGATTCTATGCATGTGATATCTTTCTTTGATTTTTTTAAGTTTGCATTTATTTAAAATTCATCTTGATAGTTATAAGTGACCAAGTTTTTGAGATCTACTTATTCACCCCCCTTCTTAGTAGATAGGTGTGTTCAACAATTGGTATTAGAGCATTAGGTTCCTAGTGAGAAGTTTAATCAGTTTAAGTGAATCTTGGAGTCTGAAGACAAAATGACCAGTCATGAAGGAACTTCATCAAACAAGGAACCTTTATTTGATGGTATTAACTATGCTTTGTGGCACATAAGGATGGAAGCATATTTGAATTCTTTGGGATTTGATGTTTGGATTTCTATTGAAAATGGATACACACCCCTTGTAGCTCTTCCTACTAATTAGGTAGTGAAAAAGGCATGTGAAAATAATGCTAAAGCAAATAATGCCATTCTTTGTGGATTGTTAAGAGGTGAGTTTATCAAAGTGATGTAATGTCAAAGTGCAAAATACATATGGGTGAAATTGAATAGCATCTATGAAGGAGATGATAAAGTAAAACAAGCAAAGCTTCAAACTCATAAGGGATAGTTTGAAAGCCTCAAGATGAATGAGGATGAGAAGATTGTAAATTACCTTATTAGGGTAGATGAGATTGTTAATGCAATCAGAGGACTCAGATAAATAATGGATGAAGAAATTATTTTCAAAAAGGTTTTAAGATCTCTGACAAAAAATTATGATTCTAAAATTTCTGCAATTGAAGAAGAAAGAAATCTGAACACACTCACAGTAGATGAGTTACATGAAAATTTCACTGCATATGAGATGAGGCAAGGAGATGTTGAGTCATCTAAGATAAAATCTACTTTCAAAGTTTATAAGGAGGTAGAAGAAGAAGAAACTCTTAATTCTAAATTTGAGGAGGTTGATGATGTAGAGGCCAATTTTATCAAATAGTTGAAGAATAGCTCAGGCAAATACAAAGGTAAGTTACCCTTAAAATGTTTTAATTATGGAAAGATAGGTCTCTTTTATACTAAATGTCCACATAAAAGGAAGGATGACTCTGATTTAATTAAGAAAAATCAAAATCATAAATCCTATTATCCTAAGAAGAAGAAAAGCTTCTTTAAAAATAAAAAAGGGGTTGTACTCAAAAGAAGATAGTGACTCGATTGATGATAGCAGTAGTTCAAGTGTTGAGCATGATAGTGATTTTATGGCCAAAAAAAATGAAGTTCTATTAATGACTTATGAATCAACTTCTTTATGCCAAGAAGAAGAGGACTTAGATGATGAAGGAGAATAAGGAGAAGTAAATCTGGAATGCAAACTCATATGTGCTTTTAAACAAATTGACAATCTTAAAAAAGAAAATTCTAAACAAAAGAAGCGTAGTAAAAAGGAGTTTGATAAATTGAATAAAAGAAATGAAGAATCATATCAAATGACAGTGATTTTTAAGACCCAAATTTGAGGAGGCAAAGAGGATAGAGGGTGTGGTCAAAATTGATTTGCAAGAAAAACCCTTAGAATGCTTGAAGATGGAAGAAGAAATCATGGACCTAAGAGAAAAGCTCAAAAAGGCCAAAGAACAAATTGATAAAGGCTTCAAAATGAAAGGAGGATCTACAATACTGGATGAGATTATTACCTCACAAAATCCCCTCAAATAAAAATTAGGTCTTCGGTATGAGAAAGGCAAGAGTCCCATGTTGAGTACAACTGGGAATCTATATGAAAACTTCAAGGCAGTAGTAGAATCAGGAATCATAAAAGAAGAAAATCACAATCCTAAAGAGAAGAATAAAAGTAATAACTCTATTCCTATAAAGATGAAGGTTGTTTCTACAAAAAGAAACATTACAACAAGGAACGTGAAGAAGATAGAGTTCAAGAGACATCCTTTATATACCCAAATAAGAATGATAACTAGGTATTCTTCATCATTTTATGGTGATTGTTATAGATATAATAAATTTGACCATAAATCAATTTATTGTAAGATTGTACCTGAGAGAAGGATAAGTTTATTAAGTAAGAATTCATTTGCCCCTCTGCTAGATCTAAATGTTTTATGATATAACTGTAATAATTTTGGGCATATAACAAAGCATTGTAGAACACATCTTGTTAAAGCAAAGTCTAACAATGAAAAAATGGTTGAGACTCCTAAAGAGAACAAAGTCTCACAAATTAATGACACAACAAAGAAAAGTACCATCAATAATCTAAAGGAGATATGGAAAAAGAAAAATTAGTCTATGATCACCCAAAAAACACTACATGCTAAAGAGAAAAATTTATGGGTCATAGATAGTGGTTGCTCAAAGCATATGACCAGTGACAAGAGTAATTTCACTAAATTGAGCCAGTGAAAAGAAGGGACTATCAACCTGGGAGATAATATTGTAGTCAAAATCAGAGGTAAAGGAACATTACACATTGACAACAAGATCTCTACACATGATGTTTTTATGTTAAAGGAGTAAATCATAATCTACTGAGTGTTAGTCAAATGTGTGACTGGTTATAAATTCATATTTGATGTTAAAGGTTTTGAGTTAAGAAGGTCTGGTAAAATAGTTACTCAAAGAAAGACGACTGAAAGTAATATATATATAATCTAATTAAATTAAATAATACAAATTGTCTCATGGTAACTATTGATGAGAGTTGGTTATGGCATAGAAGGATGGGTCATGTTAACTTAAAAAATTTAGTCAAAATAAGTTATAATAAATTTGTAAGACACATGCCAAAGATAACCAAGCCTACAGACACAACGTTTAGAGAGTGTCATCTCAGTAAGCAAACTAGGGTCTCATTTTAAACTAAAGAATATGAAACTGCAAAGCCTCTATAGATAGTTCATAATGATCTTTGTGGACCAACCAAGATAAGAGGATCCAAAGGAGTGTATTACTTCATGTTTTTTGTAGATGAATACACTATAATGACATGGGTAACTTTATTAAAGGACAAGTCTCAAGCCTTTGAGAGATTCAAGATCTTTAGAGCCATGGTTGAAAATGAAATTGGCAAAAAGATCAAGTGTCTCAGATCTGACAAAGGTGGTGAATTCACTTCAAATGAATTCATATAGTATTATGAGAATCATGGAATTAAAAGACACTAGTCAGCTACAAGAACTCCATAACAAAATGAAGTGGTTGAAAGGAAGAATAGAACTATCAAGGAAATGGATAGAATAATGTTGAAAGAAGCCAAATTTCCTGACATCTTGACCTAAGTTCAACTAACAGTGAATAGCAACAAGACTCCATACAAACTATGGTATGGAAAGCCTACCTCTGTCAATTACTTTAGAGTCTTTGGTAGCAAATGTTATATTTGAAAGAAGGAGAAAAAGATAGGAAGCTTTGAGTCACGATGTGATGAGGGAATATTTCTTGGTTCTTCCACTCATAGCAAAGCTTATGTCTACTTTAATAAAAGACTGCATAAAGTAGTGGAAAGAATTCATGTTAAATTAGAAGAGGTCCTCAAAGAAGAGATTAAACCAATAAAAGAGATCAGTATTGAAGATTTGAAATAAGAAGATGAGAATGAAATGTCATAAGATGAAGAATAAGAGATGAAAAGGATTGAAAAGGATTGAAAAGGCACCCCCAAAGTTTGTTTAAAAGGATCATCCTAAGGAGCATATCATTGGAGATATGAAATGAGTCCAAATTAGGAGAAGGGCTATAATGAGAAAAGAAAAAGTAAGCTTTTCTTTAAGATCTAAAATTGAGCCTAAAATCTATGTTAAAGATAGCAAAGATAAGAATTAGCAAAAGGCCATGGATGAAGAACTAAGTCAAATAGAAAATAACAAAACTTGGTAGCTAGTTCCAATACCCATAGAAAATAATGTCATAGGCATAAAATGGGTCTTTAAAAACAAGTTGAATGAAGATGGAGTTGTTGTGAGAAATAAAGCTAGACTTGTTTACAAAGGTTATGCTCAAGTAGAAGGAATATACTTTGAGGAAACATTTGCTCCAATGGCAAGATTGGCATCCATCAGAATGTTTTTAGCATTCTCAATCTTTAATAAGTTAAAAGTATATTAGATGGATGTTAAGTTAGCTTTCCTAAATGGAACTTTGGAAGAAGAAGTCTATATTAAATAACTTGAAGGCTTTCAGCTAACAAATAAGAAAAACTATGTGTGTAAACTAAAGAATGCACTATATAGTCTAAAATAGGCACCCAGAGCATGGTATTCAACGTTGGATTAGTATTTATAGTAACAATGATTTATCAAAGGATGTGCTGATAGTAATTTGTATGTTAAGTCTAAAAATGTACATATGTTGATCATAGTTATTTATGTTGATGAAATTAATTTTTGGTGGTAGCAACAATAATATGTGCAAAGAATTTGCAAATCAAATTCAAAAGGTGTTTTAAATGTCCATGTTGGGAGAACTTTCATTCTTTCTTGGTCTACAAGTTGTGAAATCTAAAGAAGGGATATTTATATCTTAGACAAAGTATGCAAAGGAGATGCTCAAGAAATTTGGTATGGAGGACAACATACCATTTATTACTCCTATGATAACTAGATGTAAGTTGAGCAAAGGTGATGAATATCCTAAAGTAAATCATACTATGTATAGGTCTATGATTGGTAGTTTTCTATATCTCACTGCATCAAGACCAGACATCATGTAGGTTGTAAGCATGGTTACTATATTCTAGGCTACACTAAAATAAACACATGTAAATGCAGTAAAGAGAATCTTTAGATTTATCAAAAGCATAGTAGACTATGGTTTATGGTATCCTTCAAGTGATGATTTAAATTTGAAAACATACATAGATGTTGATTAGGTAGGAAGCACAAATGATAGAAGAAGTACTAGTGGTGGTGCATTCTTCCTTGGTAATAGACTTGTTTCATGACTGAGTAAAAAATAAGAGTTAATTACACTATCTATAGTAGAAGCAGAATATGTTATAGTAGTGGCATGTTGCACTCAAGTGTTATGGATGAATTAGTCACTAAAATATATTGAATTAGAGTTCAAATGACCAATTCCCATTCTGTGTGACAATTCAAGTGCTATAAATATATCTAAGAATCTAGTGATGCACTCCAAAACAAAGCACATATCAATCAAGTATCACTTTATGAGAGAGAAGGTTGGTGATGAAGAATTCATAATGGAATATGCTCCAACAAAAGATCAAATTGTAGATATATTCACTAAACCTTTACCTAAGGACCAATTTGAATATCTGAGATAGCGATTTGGAGTGGTAGCTTCTACACCACATCACTAGTTCCTAGTGATCAGGCATGTCTCCAATGAGAGTATTAAAGGAACATCACTAACTCTTGGAAGAAGAAGATTTTATGCAATTGTTTCATGGCCTAATGGGGAGCTTATCATAAATTGTTCTTATCTTATAGGTCCTAAGATCAAAAAAATGTAATACCTAAAGAAGTGCACTTCCAGTGGAGCTAATTGACCTTTTTGGTAGAAATGCTTCATCATTAATGTCAAAGGGGGAGAAAAGAGCAAGATGCAGGTGTAAAATAGGTATTGTGATACTTTTTTTTGCCATCAATGACAAAGGGGGAGATTTTTTGACATAGTCATTGATGTCTAAATACTTTCCATTAATGTCAAAGGCATCATGTGCTATCATGCATTAATGACAAAGGTGTTGAGTTGAATAGAATTCTGTGTGTGTTGAGTTAAACATACTTGTGTGTTTACTTTGAATGCCTTTTCTCAATTGGTTATCTTGATAAGAGATGGTAGCATCTAAAGGAAATGATCACACTATGATAATCAGGTTTGTGTCTATTCTTTATGGTCTAAGTTTTATGTCATAAGGATGAATAGAGAAAATGTTACAAATGCATAAGGTTGTTCCTCAGCTAAAAGCTTACTAAGTTTCCATACTTAGTTAATTTTGCACCTTTGTATTTTTCAAGGTAATTATTTTGGAAATATTGGTAAAGACAATTCTTTTAGAAACATTGGTAAAGACAATTATATCAAACAAAAAGCCCACAACAAATAAGGGAATTCTTTTGGGAAAATGTTAAAGGCAATTCTTTCAAAGAAAATGGTTTGATAATTTATTTCAGGAAAATTGGCTAAGTTTTTTTTTGAAAAATCCAAAGGGTAAATGGACCATTCAAAAGTTCTAAAGGGATCCTTGAAAAAATCCTGAAGGGTACTTTGCAAAAAGTCCAAAGGGCAAGTGGACTATTCAAAAGTTTTGAGGGGATCATTACAAAAAATCCAAAGGGTAAGTGGAATATTCAAAGCTTCTGAAGGGATCTTTTCAAAAACCCAAAGCGTACTTTTCAAAAGTTTTGAAAGGCATGTAAACCAAACAAAGTTTTTGGAAGGAGATTTTGAGAAGTCCCAAAAGGTACTTTGTAAAATTTTGAAAGAAAAATACACTTGGTATTTTGTTGGGGAAATTGTCCCAAAGCCCCTTAGATGAAAAGGACCCAAACAAAAATCTTGAAGGATAATTTGTCTAAGGAAAGGTAACATTTAAAAAATAATGAAGGGTATGTTGTAAAAGTTTTGGAGGACACTTTTGAAAAAAATGAATTGATGAATTATTTTAGAGAATTCATCTAAGACAAGTGGACATTTATAAAATTCTGAAGGGCACTTAGACAAAAATCCCACAACAATTTGTCCAAAGGATAGTTCAGATGAAGAAAGGACATTTGTAGAGTTTTTGAATGACACTTATTAAGGATAGAGGACACTTGTAAAGCTTCTGAAGGAGATAGGGACACTTGAAATTTTCCAAAAGATAGTTTATAAAATGTTGAAGGGTGGTTAGAATGAAGAGAAATGACATTTGAAAATTTGTTGAAAGACATAGAACACTTCCACAAGTGCCGAAGGACAATTGTGTATGACATAAGACCATTTATAAAAAGATGAAAGGATTCCATGATAAACTCCCAAAAGACATATAGGAAAATATAAAGATGTATCATATCTAATATAATTTAAAGGATAAAAATCAATACATAAATGTCAAAGAAAATAAGATGAAGTTAGCATGCCAAAGTTTAACGACCAAGCTATTATAAGTATCATACATATTTAAGAGATAAAATGGCACATGGATCTTAGATGTAAATATTAATAGACACATTTAAAATTTGGATCAAAAAATAAATGAAGAACCTTTGAAGTGAGTTGGTTACAAGAATCTGGTGAGACAATTAAAGGATATAAATAACAACAGTTAAACTAAATTGATTCTTCTAATTTTATGAGTGTGACAATTGATGTGAATAGGGTAGAATTCAAAGAGACTCAGATAATGGAAATCATATAGTCATTTTCTTGGAATGAGAAGAGACAAGAAATGAATGAAAAATGTTTAAATAAAATAGACTCGTCTATGTTTTTATTGATACAAAATTCCAAAGAGATGAAGAGAAGGAAAGAAAAATAGTTAATTCATTTTTAGGAATGAGAGGAGTCAAGCTGTAAGTGCAAAAATATGAGACTCATTTGAGTATGAAGAAATAATGTTCAAATTGGAGAATATCAAGGTGTTAAATAGATAAATTTAGACACAGAGAAAGGGTATAAGAAGAGTGAAGAACACACAAAAGTGTGTTGAAGGAGAAACGAGCAGTTGAAGATTGGACTTAAAATAAAGAATAGAGACTTGGATTCTTTTATGAATCATATTTAATAACTTGAATTGTAATTCAAGTATCTGATTGGTTGGTGCCTTTGGATTGAACTAGGTTGGTGCTCAGAATAGGGAGTAGGTTCTTCCTTAGAGTTGGTGCTCTTAAAGTTAGGGGATTGGTGTCTCCTTAGGATATGTGTCCTTAAATATAACCAATGAGGTTCAGTTAGTGAGACAAACTTTATAAGGTTGGATTAGAATAGTATATTCTAGCAGAATTCTCACCATGGTTTTTAGATTAGGTGTTATGTGTTGTGCTTCTATGCATGTGATATCTTTCTTTGATTTGTTTAAGTTTTCATTTGTTTAACATTTATCTTGATAGTTGTAAATAACCAAGTTTTTTAGATCTACTGATTCACGCCCCCTCTTAGTAGATAGGTGTGTTAAACATTTTGGTGGTCGACTAAGGAAGGGAAAGTTTTTTGATAAGTGGTTAAAAATTCAAGGAAAATGAAATGTGTGCATGTTAGGTATAAGTTGGCATTAGAGGTTTAGAGGGAAAACCCAGAGAGTATTAGGCAGATGGGTAGGATGGATAAAGAAATAGGTTAGTTTCTTAAAGGGTAGGGTAGACAAGAATGGTATAGGTGACTAAGCCATGTTTTCAAATTGGTACAAGATAAGGAATAGATACATATGCATGACTGAGTAGTATGTATCTTTGTAAAGATCTAATACAAGATGACCCCATCTGAATGGGCCCACCTGGAGGAGGTGGGGTTTGGAATAATGAAGCATTATCAACATGTGCCTCATGATGTATCCATGGTCATAGCACTCATCAGGAGATGGGATCCCACTATGAACACCTTCCTATTGTTGATTGGAAAAATTACTATCTTATTAGAGGATGTGCATAAGATCACCCAACTTCTACTTTGAGGTAATCTAATCTACTATATAGAGTGAGAGGAGTAAGATGAGTACATTGAGCTTCTATATGGGGATGATAGTGATCAGATCAAATGGCATGCTGAGGGTTTATGTATAGTGCTTTGTACATGAGGGTTCCAAGTGAGAGGAGACTCATGACCATGCTCATGATTGTCATTTCATGTTTTTCACTTCTTGAATCAAGTATTGGGAGGTTCCCTTACTTACTATTGGGGGTGTTAGTCAATCTATTATTGGGTTGGACCATATTCAATTAGGTGTTTATTCTCTTAGTATAAATATATAGGGATTTATGGGGGTTCAGGTCCCACAAGAGGTATGGAATCAATGTCAACTTGGTTCTACATTATTGGGCCTATGAGCACATTTAAGTGTTGATGCCAATAGGATTGTTTTGGGTAGACTTTACACAAATTGAGTTCCCCATTGGTTTCATGCAATAGAGGGCTGATTTTTTATGTCAAGTTCAAGAGGTGGTGCACATGATGTGGAATTGTTCAAGGGTGCACTAAGTGCACTAATGATAAGAGACATCACCTGGAGGCCTTATGTCTAGTTTTCAATATGGCTTGGCTATAGGAGGTAGACATTCTCCCTTTAGAGATATACATGGATATGTGGCAAGTAAGGTGGGGAGGTGGAGATCATCCCATTTGAGAGGGTGAGGAGGTAGTTTGGCCTGGTACAAGGTATTCTAGGTCCATTCCCTAGGTATATATGAGAGGATTTAGAGATCTTATTGCTAGACCCACATCTTGTGCCTACTTTGTTAGACTATGAGGAGTTACCAGCTAGATCATAGATAGATGACATTAGGTTTATATATGGGTACATGGATGTTACTAACCTATATATACAGTGGTAGATATTCGTTGGGATGATGGAGGTGTGATGTTGATGACCATGGATCTAACTAGCCATGATGGATAGGCAAAAGTGGCTTTAGCCATTGCACAAGGATAGGTTACAATGTTATAGGGGTAGGTGGCCACATTGCAAGGCCAAATTACTACACTATAGGGTCAAGTTGATACCATGATAGGTGAGAGGGATCAAGTTTAGTGACCCAAAAAGGGACTCTTTAAGGTAAAGAGGAGGAGCAATAGCATCATAGATAGGGCCATTGAGCACCATTCCTATGGCACAATACTTGGCTATAATAGAGGAGTCATGTTACTATGAGGCCATAGTTTTGACATAGTATCCATAAGAGCCTCGATGGGGTGAGTATAGGGCTAGCTTAGTAGGTGGTGCTAGTTTGGTGACACTAGGGTAATGGGAAACATTTTTATCTAGATAGATAAGGACAGCTATGGGATTGACAAGTATAGTAGGTGGGTAGGGACCAGGATCTAGCAGTGCTCCAAGAGGTAGTGGTACTCCTGAGGTATATATATAGCTAGATTATGAAATTTTATATATTATTTTGATTCCATCCTATGATCTGATGTGGTGAGATGTATATATTTAGAGAGAGATATGTCTATCTACTTTTACACATTATTATTTTATTTGACTCATGAGTTATACTTATGATCATTATTTATGCTCATGATCATGGTTTATGTTTTATGGTTTTTAGTTTGATGTTGATGTTTAATGCTTATGGTGTGATGTTTAGATTACTTTGGAAGATGTTTATGTTATAGATTTTAGATGTTAATATAAGCTTATCTAGGCATGAGATGGTTTTGATTATGGTTATGCTTATGAAATTATAAATTTTCATGAATATATACTACATTATTTCAGACTTAGACATGTGGTGAAAAATGTTTGTTTGTTTAAATGCTCATGGGTGTTATGGTTTAATTATGTTTGTTATGATTATGATGTTGCTTATGATATACATGGATATGCCTATTATGATTATGGTTTCTGATATCTTGCTTAAGGTAAAGAACTTGAGGTAAGATAACTAACAATACTAGATGGAAGAACAAAGAATATGATCAAGAGACAAGGGACTTAATGAAAATATCAACTAGTCACAATAGGATAAGAAGAGGGCATGATGCTTCTTCATTGACAAGGACAAACAAAACCAAAGTTAGATTGCATTAATGAATATAAGCCCTTTGAATGCTTCACACTAGAGTTTTTCAGATGGTTAAAAGGTGTCTTGACCACATAATGTCAAGTAAGCTTAAAATACCTTGTGTATAGTGTATAAAAGGGAAATGGATGAAAATGGAACCTTCTTGTGAGACTAGCATGCCTCTTTAATGGGTGTCTAAAGAGCTAGTATAAACAAGTCTATGCCAAGGTGTGTATACTGATCGATGTGAGAAGTCTACTTGTGAAATTTGATTATCATTTTCTCCCTATTTTTCTATTTAAGAGTTGATGGTGTCTTTCAAATTTAGTTTTCTTTTATTGTGATTGTTCTGATCGGTCTTTTGCTTTGTTGTTGTATATGGGAAGTTGATCGATGTAGGAAGCTTTCATGAAATTGTTATTCTTTTGACAAAATACTTTACTTATCCATCTTTCAAGGGAGTGGTCTAAGTTTATTTGCTTTGTTTAATGCTTTTTGATATTTGTCTTTCAAGGGAGCAGTCCAACTTACATTTTGGAAATTTCAAATAAATTTCCAATAGTTATCCTTCAAGTGAGATATATATGAATGCTAGGAATAACCCATGATTGTTATTGGTGTGGATTTTTATTTTTGCTTGATTTGATTTTTCTATATATATACTTGCTTATATAGGCTTAAGGGCTCACCTTTATGAAGTCAAAACTAGAAGCACAAGAAGTTTGATTAGTTGCAAAGAGGTTGAGGTGACAATGACCATGGGAATCCATCTTGTGAAGATGTGGAAAGTACCATGAGAACCATGTCATGTGTAGAGCCATGATACCCATTATTTAAGATAAGGCTATGTCGGTGATAGATAATCACATGATTTAGTCTTAATTTATTGCCCCTAAAATAGGGAGATGGAATGTAGGTAAGTAAGAAGGGATGAGCTTAAGTTAAACAAAAGGTGAACTTGATCTTTTTTAACAAAAGAATGAATGTAGATGTGAAGCTTTGAGGGGCTCAGGTTATGGGTGGATGTTAAGAGAATATAATTGATAAGATCCTCATCTATACTTGTGGGTTATGATATAGGGTCCAAGCCAATTAAAATTAAATTTGCCTTGCTTTCTTTTCTCCATATTAGTGACATGTTGGTTTTCCTTTAGGATGAGGTCTCTGATATTGAATTATTAAACTTTATGGTTTTTTTTATAGGCACACCTAACATGCTCTTGATAGACATGGAGATGGGTAAGGGTTGTTAAATAATTCTCATCAAGTAACTCAAGTTGGGGTAAATTGTGTTATCAGTAATCATCCTTAGAAATGAGCTCTTACAAATATATGTGAAGAGAGGAGATTTGGAATTCAAGAGGTAAGATGACCTCTACTCAAAAACAAAAAATAAAAGGGTTTAGCACCCACAGGGGTTATAATGCTAGTATGATATGCCCATAATGTAAAAGGGATGTGTAGATGCCAATCCCAACTAGATGCATTAAACATTTTAGTTAGCATGTTATTAAGAGTTTTGTTAGAGGTCTTGGCATTTCCATTTTACTAAGGGTGATAGGGTGAGGAGAAGCTTAACTTAATTTTTAATGTGTCACATAGACCCTAGATTTAATTATTCTTAAAGGGTTACCATTGTCGATGATAATCTTGTGAGGGACACCAAACTAGCAAATGATATGATGGTTGATAAAGTTGACAATCTTCTTTACCTTGGTCAAGATTAGAGGAATAGCCTCTATCCACTTGGTAAAATATTTGATTGTGGTGATGATATAATGGTGTTGCTATGACGAATGGGGCTTAATTTCACCAATGAACTCTAGACCCCATTATGGAAAGGGCTAAAATTTAGTGGAAACTCAAAGACTATGGCTAGGCACGTGATGTAGATTAGCATGTTATTAACACTTGACACACTTTTTCACATAATAATAGTAGTCTTGGTAAGGGTAGGCTGGTAATAGCTAAGGTGAAGGATATGCTTAGCTAAAATGAGGCCACTAAAGTGGCCTCCATATATACCATCATGCATTTCCTTGATAGTGTGAGAGGCTTCATGACTATGTAGGCAACAAAAGAGAAGACCATCAAAGCCATGAAGTGGCCTCCATAGATACCATCATGCATTTCCTTGATAGTGTGAGACGCTTCATGACTATGTAGGCAACAAAAGAGAAGACCATCAAAGCCATGTTTATAAAGGATACCTCCTAGTATGGTATAACATGAGGTACTCTAGATAGATGCTCTTTGAGCATTCCTAGAAAGACTACAAGGAACTATGGTGAGGGTAAGATAGTCAAAGGTTTGTTGATACTAAAGGTCAGGTTGGGTCTCTTTCATGATGAGAATGGTGGGAGAATTTGGTTTGACATAGGAAGGCTAGGTTAGTTTTTGGATAACAATAGATAGCTTATAGTCAAAAGGTATGGATGGTATCTAAGAGGTAAGGGAAGCCATAGTGTTGGTACACTTGTTAGTAGATCATAGGGTTGATTGGATGTGGTAATGTTTAAATGAGGCTAAGAGTTTGTCAACTAGTTTCTTATACTATTGCAAGACATCATTCTTACACTAGTAAGAGCCATTGATTTGATTGACCACAAGCTGGGAGTCACCAAAGATATTGATTCTTTTTACTCTTAGGGCTAAGGTAGTTTCAAGGCCTATCATTAGGGCTTCATAATTAGCCATATTGTTGATACATTAAAAATAAATATTGAAGGACAAAGGAAAAGGTTCACCATCAAAGGGGATAAGGATGATGCATGATCCATTGTCACACTAACACTTTGATCCATCAAAGAACATGGTGAATTGATAGGTAAAATTTGCTTGAGTGAGGGTCATGATGAACTCATCAAGGAAATCAAGAGGAAGAGGTTGGTTATCTGCTAAAGGTGCTTTAGATATTTGGTCAGTAATGAGTTTCCCTTTAATTAACTTATGTTGAAGGAAATCAAGGTTAAACTTTGCTAAGATCATGAGCCACTTGGACATACACTAGTTTTGGTATGGCTTGGAGTGCATGTACTTGAATGGGTCAGTGTTGGTTATGACATAGGTTTTATGGTTAAGAAGATAGTAGAAAAGTCTGGTGGCCATGAAAAATAAAGCTAGGAAAAGTTTTTAATTATGGGTATATTGAGTCTCATATTTGACAAGCATGAGGCTAATGTAATATATAGATTGATCTTTATGTTGTTCATCTCAGTGACCCAGCATTTCCCCAAGGGAGTGGTTGGTGGTGGAGATATATAGGTATAAATTTTGGTCATCTTTAGAAAGGGTAAGGATAGATGGTGACAAAAGGTATTCTTTGATTGAATCAAAGGCCTTTTAATAATCATTATTCCACTTGAAAGATGCATCCTTCTTCAAAAGGTGGTGGAAGGGTTGGCATCAGTTTTAAAGCTAAGAGATAAAATGATGAATGAATATGAGCTTCCCTTACAATCTATAGAGTTGATTAAGGTTGGTTAGAGGAATCATGTTGAGGATGGATTTGATCTTAGTGGGATCGACTTCATTTCTGTGAAGGGAGACAATAAAACCAAGAAGCTTTCCCAACAAGACCCCAAATATACACTTTTTGGGTTTAGGTGGACATGGTAATGGATGAGGCATTCAAAGATGATCTTTAAAATGGCCAAGTGATCTTTTTGGAGTTTGAATTTTCTAATAAGGTAATCCACATAGTCCTCTACAATATTATGGATAAGGTCATGGAAGATATAAGTCATGGCATATTAGTAGGTTACACCAATGTTCTTTAGTCCAAAAAGCATGATTGTATAGTAGAAGGTTCCCCAATAGGGGGTAAAGGTGGTCTTATGTTGATCTTCAAGAGAAATTAAGATATGATTGTATCCCAAGAATCCATCTATGAGAGATAACATCTCATGGCTAGTTGTAAGATCAGCTAGTTAGTTGATGCTTGGTAGAGGAAAGTTGTCTTTGGGTCAAGCAAGGTTAAGTTCATGAAATTCCACACAAATTCATATTCCCCCTATGGATTTAGTGATATCTATGAAATTTGAGACCCATTAGGGGTAGTTAATGGGTTGAATAAAATTAACAAATAAAATAAATTAAAGTTCTTTGATGAGAAGGGTTATATGAGGGTGCATATGCCAAAGATTTTACTTGATGGGCTTGGTGTCATAGTTAGTGACTATGTTATGGGTAGTTGTGGTGTTATTAATTATATTAATGTCACTATAAAACCAATCAAATGCTATTCTATGGTCTTAAAGGAAAGAATGGAAGTCCCAAAGTTCCTTAGCATTCAGCAATTGGCCAAGTTTGACAATACAAGGGTTGTCTGAGTGCCCAAGTTGATATCTATGGTAAATTCATTCAACATGGTCGAGGTCTTAGGAATAAGAGACTTATGGATTGAATAATCTAGGGAACCAAAATAGGTGAGAATGGAATCATCATCATATCACTAGATAGTGTTAATGGTAGGAGAGTCATCTCCTATCATCTCAGGATGGGTCAAAGGGATGGTTATGGTCTCCCCTTCCTTTTGATAAGTCATGGGTCCAAGGTTGATCATGTTGATGTAAAAAAAAATTAGGTGGGATGATGTCATCATCCTCACACTCAAGTGGAGGTGAGGTCAACAAGGAGGGGCATCTTCCTCAATAATCATAATAGTGGGTAGTTTAGGTTACTTCTTGTTGGGTAAGATGAAACTAGGTTTGTGATTCTCATGAGGCTTCCTAGTTTTTATGGTGACCAAGTCATGTGGGCCATTCTCATATTCCCCAAGACCAAAACCTTTCTAAGCACACTGATAAAGGTATGTCATAGTGAATCTTGGTTTATCTAGGTAGGCCAAATCGGTGGTAAATGGTCCAAGTGAAAGAGAGGTGGTAAAAGTGCTAAGGGGTTTCTCAAGTCCCACATAAAAAAAAATGGGTCTGATGGTGGGGAGGTCCAAAGGGAATGATAGTTATGACATTGGGGTCATACCTTGACTAGTTGGTGAGTTGCCCATACTCGTAAGGAGTAGCGAAATAATCAAGGGCTAAAAGGTGATACTCCCCCAGTGAAAGGTGATGGAATGTTGATTCCAAAGGGTCTATGGTGGGGATTTTGTACAAAGGGATAGAGTAAAAATTCAATGCCTCATCGATGGAAGGGGTATGATATCTATTTTGGTGGTTGAAAGTTAGGTTTTAGTTATTGAGGGTGTACTAGATGGGGATATGAGGAAATTATTGGGGTGATAGGTCATGTTGCATGTTGAGAAAGGACTTGGGTTAGATTTGATGGTGATGACCTAGCCTTCATACTCAAAATTAATACAATGGTGAAGGGTGGAGGGGACATAACCCATGGAGTAGATCCAAGGTCATTCCAATAAAACATTGAATTGGAATTCACCTTCCACTACATAAAAAAGTTTGGGGAGCATGTGGGGTCCTAAATAGATATGGAGGATGATATTTCCCAAGGTAGTGGTCATGGTATCATTGAATGATCAAAGGATGGATAAGGTCTTAGACATGACATTATTTGGTAGGTTAATTTGGTTGTAGGCATGGGAAGAGATGATGTTAATTCTATCTCCCCCATCAATAATGACCCATTTTATGTGGGTTTGGTTGATGTAAGCAGTAATAAAAAGAGGGCGATTTGGATTCTCAGGATGGATGGAATGTATTTTTGAATCCTTAAAGGTAACAAGGTTGGAAATTTTAAGGGTGCCATCAAAGGCCACTATAGGTTGAGGGTCTCTGGTTTGGACCTCAATGGATTTTAAAGCCTTTATTAATTCTTGGAAGTGATGGGGAGAGGTAGAGATCAACTCATACAAGCTCATCTTCACCAAGGTCTAGTGAAGTTGCTTGAGGATAACTCTCATAATGGATTTTAAGGGGTTATATCATGAGGCACATTAGATAGACACCTTGGGTTTGGTCAAAGATAGAGATGGTTGGGTGTGAGTTGGTTGGGAGGTGGACGAAGGATACATCTGAGGAATAAACACCTTAGCTTTCCCCTTATTCTTTTGTTGTGATTTTGTGACCATGTTGATAGTATAGATAGGAGAGGTTGAGGTATTAGACTGGTCAGACTCATCTTCCCTCTTAGGTGAGAGTGGATGAGTAGGTAAGCATTGGGTAGGTATTGTTGTTTATTGGATTAGTATGGGGACCATAGGAGGCTTGTCTTTTAATAGTTCATCCTCAATGTAAATTTAGTGGATAATGGTTTGGAGAGCTTTGAAATTTTCTATGTCATGGCTAGGTGTTTTATGATAAGAATACACTTGGTGATCATTATACCAAATAAATTTTAAATCTAGAGGGGTAAAGGCCTTGATGGGAGTTAAGGCTAGACATGAGGTTTTTAATAACCTATGGAAAATAGTAGAGTAGGACTCATCTAAAAGTGGTAAAGGTTTAGTGGTCTTTGCTTTGGTTGTTGAGGTAGAAGGTTACTTCAAAATACATTTGGTGGTAGGTGTTTTAGGTAAGTTGGTGTGCTTGGTTGATGAGATAGAGGAGGATAATTGCAAGGTAGGTAGCTTAAGTATTGTTGGTGTGATGAAGAGAGGTACATTGGAAAGCAATTATAAAAATGTAACCAAAAGAGGTGGTTGGTTTTTGGTATAGATAATTTGCTTCCTACTCAAGCTAGAAGGATGAGGCCCTAAAATAGAAAGAAATGTTGAGGGAGGTAAAATTTAGGGCTGAGGGTCTTTGGGTGGTTTTACCTCTTTGGTTACTTTTGTTTTGCATTTGGTTGGAGGGTTTGAGGAGGTCAGGTCCACTTTCATATATGGGTGACTAAGGCTTGATGTAGGGAAGGTACCAAGGCTTTTAGTTGACCTAGTTGGGATGACAAAATAGGGTTTGGTTATTTGGGTCTTGGTTGACTTAAGTGGTTGAAGGTTGGTTGGCTTGGTATAGGTCTTGGTTGGTTAGGTGGAGGTTTTGGTTGGTTGGGTGGAGGTTTTAGTTGGATGGGTAGATATGGTAATAGGTTGGTCAATAGAGGTGGTGGGTTGGTCTACCAAAGAAAGGGTTGGAGGTTTTGGTCTAGTAATATAAGGGAGACCTAGTTGATGCTAAAAGGTATCCTAATCTATGTTGGGTTTGGAAACAAATTCCAATCTTTAAACTAGTATAGAGAATGGTTTATAGATTGGTTTAGCTCCCTGGGTAGTAGGTTCTAATGATAGACCCATAGGTTGGGGAAGGGGGGTGATAACCTTATCCTCTTCCTCAATCAAAGGATTCAAGGTTGAGATAGGTGGATCCTCTGTGGAGGAGTGGACATGGGGATTTCTTCCTTGGGAATATTCTCTGAAGAAGGGGTGGTTTACTCAGTATTTAAATGTGAAGGTGATGTGATAATGGTTGGTTGTTTTGATAATTTAGTTTAAGGGGAGGTTATTGGCTCCACTACCTCAATAAGTGTAGGGTAAGAAGATGGTAATTCCTTGATTTAGGTGTCTAAAATAAGGGAAGGTAATTCCACTATCTTAATAGATGGAAGAGGTGGAGGACTAAAAGATTGGGTAATAGGTGGTTCAGTAATGAGTGCATCAAGGACCATGTTAAATGTGTGGGTATCATGAGAAAACTCAACCTTGTTTCTCTCATTATTGGTAAAAACATGGTTTTGGAAGGGCTACCTAATATATCAAGGGCTTGGTTTGATAGTGCATTGGGGTTATCTAATGCGATATCCCCCTTGTCAATGAGGGATTGGACAAGGCTCTTGAAGGTGTTGCACCTAATAATGTCATGTAATATTACTTGATGAAAGGCATGAAAATCATTCTCATTTAACCAACTAGGTGTAAGATGAGAAGCATCAAACTACTAAATATTTTGATAGGAGGAATTCGAATGATGTTAGCTTGAAATAACTTCTCCAAAATAGAATCATAGGATTCTCCAAGTGGATTTAATTGCTTCTAGTTGTTATACTTTTGGTTTCTCATGTTTTATTTTGAGGAACTAGAGGAATTTGGTAGTTTGATGGAAGGTGGAGGAACATCTTTAAGGACCATTGTATTTTTGGTTCCCTTACCTCTGGTATTGGTATTAGATAGGTTATTTGGTTTGCAAAAAGAGGCCTCATTGATTTTGTAGGTGGAGTTTTTGTTCTTCATTTTTAGCTTCCCTTTGCCAATGGCCTTGTTCTCTAACTTACGTGCCATGGTGAAAGCTTCATCAAAGGTGTGGAAGCTTTTGACACGTATCATAGAGGAAATATGCTTTGCACATGCCTAAGCAAAGAGCTCTATGAGTTTGGGTTGAGGTAGGGAGATAGAAATTTGGTTAATTAGGCTCTTTCAATGAGCCACAAAATTAGAAATGGATTCATCCTCAAAAAACCAAATAGAGTATAGGTTGGTGATAGAAACTTTCTTGGAGATATTGATCAAAAATTGGTCCAAGAAGGTTTGAACTAGTTGGGTGAAGGAGAAAAGGGAGTGCTTGGGTATGGCACTGTACTAATCCAATTCCAAACCTACTAGATACATGGGGAGGGTGTGAAGAAGAAGGGAATCATCATAGGTGATGAGATAAAAATCATGCCTAAATTCCCTAAGGTGTTTTTGGGGATCCTCCTTTGAAATTCAGAGAACTTGGGAATTTCCTATTAGGGAGGATATGGGGCCTAATAGGTATGGATGGATGGATGGGCTCATTATATATTTGGTCATATGATAAGATGTTTTGAGCACCTAAAATTGATGACTCTAATTTTGTCATATTATCCATAAACATGTTCATTAGGTCTGCCTAGGGTTGTGCACCTAGAAGATTATAAGATGCATATTATTGTAGTTGTTGGGAGACATATTGATAGTGGTTAGAAGGTTGGGAGGATACCATTTATTGGTAAGTGGGTGACAATGGTTGGGTGGAAGATACATGAGGGTATGTAAATTTAGGTGGTTGGGTATTGGGTAGGGGTACATTCACTTATATGTTAGCGATGTAGCCAAAGTTTGGTATAAGGGGTGCTTGTTGGATAGGAGCAATAGTTGGGCTGGTGACCGATGCAAGGGGGGTGACCCTTTTACTAATCAGTGGTAAGGTATAGAGTATGAACACCACAAGGCTTTGAAGTAGAGTACTAGTTGATGGATTGGGATAGCTAAAGGAAGGTTGGTAGTGCTAAAGGTAGGCACTCCTATTGTGTAGGAGTGGAAGGTATAAGGGTAATGGTAGTTTGGGTTGGTTGGTTTTTTATGTTAGTATTGAAGGGTTTGTTATTTGATGAGGAATCTTGGGTAGTTAACAAATGGGTATTAACCATGTAAATGGAGGTACTCCCCATGAGGTGGAGAGGCATGCCATAAGGTAGATCTACAAGTGGGGTTGAAGCTAGGATATGGTAAGACATGGTTGTAAGATAATATTGCAAGGCTACAAGATTGTTATCTAAGAAAGCAAAAAAAATTGTATCCCTTTAGGGAACCTCCCAAGGGGAATTAAAATTCCTAAGGGATGAGAAGAATCTATTGGTTTAGAAACATAGTCTATGGATGAAGAATTAGAATAGGTAGGTTGGATTGGTGATGGGTTTTTCTCTACAAGGTCTCTTCACTGTTGATGAGTTAGAAGCATATGAGATAGGGGAGATATAAATCACAAATATCCTCACTACTCAAACAAATAAAAGACAAAAAATGATCAAAGAAATCAAATCACACCCTAAAAGAGATGTTAAGCCCTAGAGTTTTAATTAATCTCACTCTTGGATTATGCCGTAAGAAGCTTTGTGATTGAAATTGGATTATTTCAATTTGGTTTCAAGTTGTGTTTAGGTGATCAAAAATAATTTGTATTAGAATCAATATGTGGCTTGGTATTGGGGCCCACCCCCTCACTCCACACACTATAATGATAAGGGTGTCAAGTGTTTAGCAAATATATATTGATATCTAGAGATTATACTCAACCAAAGAGCTAAGTTGGTTCTCCCCTTGGTAATGACCTCCAAGTGGGATTTTCAAGAAAGGGTAAGGTTACTACTAGGTGATGAAATCCAAGTCAGGCCTTGTCTCTATTTTGTTTGATGTTTAATTGATGGAAGTGGTTTGGTTAAGTGTGTGAAACAAAGAGTGAAGCTATGATAGATTACTTTGATTTTAAGTTAAGCTATGTGAACTAAACTTTAAAGCAATCAATGTATGCATTTCATTTTATTCCCAAAGGAAACTTTTGATTTTGTTAATGAGCATAGATAGAGAGAGAATGAAATAAAATAAGAACTCAAGTAAAGACACAAGGGTCCTACCAGGCATGCCAAAATGTTTTATTGAATTTCAGCTTATTATTGGAAAGGGAAAATAAGAAACTAAGTATGGGTATGGTTGAAAAATCTATTTGATTATGCATGCATAAAATCAAAAGATTATGAAGAGATCATATTTTTCTTGAGAAGATGACCTACATATAAGAAAACACTAAAGCAAATTTATTTTTTAGATAGATATTTGAGTGGATTGCCTAGTGATAGCTAGATCTTGGAAGTAAGAGCTTCCTCGAGGGTTGTCAATCCACACATTTTAAATAATTAAGTTTATAAGATATAATAGAAAGTACTTACATCAATAATCAAAAGCTACTAAAATTAAACACAAGAATGCTCACTAGAAAATAGACTATAAATGATTAGATTAGTGATAAACTAATTAATACTAATGTTATATGGTTGTGGTATGCTTCAAAAAATCAAGAAAGGCTCTATAAATAGGCAAGGACATAGAAAATTAAGTCTAGTTGGGGGTAGGTAGGTGAGAATAGCTTGATAGAATTTAATTTCATAATGACCATCAATGGTTGGGTTGACTTTCAATGGTTAAGGTGATCATTGATGGTCGATGTGACCATCGATGGTTGGATAGAAGATCGATAGTTGAGATAACCATCAATAGTTATTGTATGTAGATCTAGGTTGATAACAGGCTAATTGATAGGATCTCAAAGTGAGATTTTGGAGTTAGGTAGGTGTTAGGCTATGATCAAAAAACAAATAAAGTAATTGAATACTATAAAACAAGTCCTTATCTTGCATAAGGTGTATTGGGTGGATACTTGAGGTGGTTGACTCGTTGGTGGAGTTCGGCATGATTTTGATAGAGTAACAGTACTTGAAGCTTTGGCAAAGTTATGGTGGCAAATTAGTTCTTCTGACATAGTATCTAGTTCACTAGATTGGTGATAATGATTATCTTTTAAAAAGAGAATTATATATGCATAAGGTATTAATAATAATGTAGATAGATTTCACCTCCCTGTTCCTCTATTCTTATAGGCAAGGCAAGAAAGATACAACAAGACATGAACTGGGCTTCCTAATTTTAACTCACACATGCAATGGTTTATAACTAGATTTAAATAATTTATATTTATAAAATTAAGGTGGGTGAGTTTTCATGTTGGTGGCTAAGGAGGTGCACCCTGACTATTGATAGTTAGGGTGACCATTGATGGTCAACCTGATCATCAATGGTCAAAGGTGAAGGATCAAATTAAGTAAAACTTAGGGTTAAGATAGTTTATTCAAACTAACTATGGTTAGGTTCAATTAGGGTTCGATAGGTCAAATTAGTCCCAAAAGGGTCCTAAGGTGGTCAAGGGGTATTTTGAAACTCAGAATCATGGTATGCAAATTTTTGATGTCTACACCAAACTCAAACTTTATATGCTTTAAACACCTATTATACTGACCACATAACTTATTATGGTGTTCTTTAAGGTTATTCATAGTGGCCATGCATTTTTCATGCAATAATTTTATCTCTTATCGATGAGCTACTATGTAATCCTCATCATCAAGGATAAATTTCAATGAAATGCACAAAGAAGGCAACTCAAACTTGAAGGGAAGAATAGACTCAGTTCCAAAAATAAGGGAACATAATGTGGCTCTCATTAGAGTGTGAAAATTATTATGATAGGCCTAGATGGTGTAGAATATTTTCAAGTGCCAGTCATGGCCATCATCATTGATAATATTCTTAAGAATATTGACAATGGTCTTGTTAGATGCCTCTACTTGTCCATTACCTTTCGAGTAATATGCAATGGAAAATTTTTGGGTAATGTTGAACATGGCATAGATTACTTTGACATCCTTGTTTTTAAGTGAACCACCATTATCAGATATAATGCCAGATAAGATACCATAATGATAAATGAGGTGGTTGAAGATGAATTTATAAATTTGCTTATCTATCACGTAAATGAGTGGATCTTCAAATCACTTAGTGAAGTATTATATGGCAGTAAGTATATGCTTATGTCCATTTAATAAAATAGGTTAATATTCCCTATGAGATCAAGTCCCCATGTTGAAAATGGCCATGGCATGGTCATCAGCTTGAGTGTTCATGCTAGAGCATGGACCAAATTTGCTTGCCTCTGACATTGTTTACACCTTTTAACATAAGTAGTTGCATCTAATTCTATGGTCAATCAATAATAATAGTATGTAGGAACTTTTAGGCAAGGATGGCCCCCCTAGTGTGGCACCCATAAACTCCATGAACTTCCCTCAATGATAATCCATATTCTATCAAAGTTAAATAACAAAAAAGAGCTCCATCAAAGCTTCTAAGATAAAGTCTAGGTCTAATTAAGGTATAGTGAGAGGATTGGTGTGTGAAGGAATTTTTTTATTATAGGAAAGGTATGGTGGAAGAATTTGGTCATGGAGGTAATTATATAGCTCAGAATACTAGATAAAACTAGGAAAAATAATATCACAAATCTTTACAACGGTTAAAGGCTCATGAGCAAGTGCTATAAGATGTTTAATGAGGAATTTTTAGTCTCTTGCCTTATATGTGCTACAGATCAAAGAACTAATTGTATCCATGTCATTTGTTGTCTTGTTATTAGCTCAAGGTATGAATTCAAGATAAATGTGAGCAATATACTAGTTGAGAGTGTCCACCATGGTTTTATAAGGTACCATCTTGTCATCTTTTTTCTGTTCTTCATTTCTAACATGATTAATGATAACTATGAATCAACATAAAGTAGTAGATGTTGAATGTTCCAATATACTGTTAGATGAAGCCCTTTAATGAGTGTTTCTACTCAGCCATGTTATTGGTATAAGGAAATCTAATACAAAATGATTTTTAAATTATATCCCCATGTGGTGTTATAAAAAACAATCCTAAACCTAACCCATGAGACGTGAAGGAACCATCAAAATAAATTTACCATTATTGTTATTCAAGATGTGTTTATGCTAAAGTCATAATGGACTCATCTATAATTGCAAAGTAAGTGGTTGAGTATCTAATATGGGAACTTTGGTAAGTTGTCCTTTAAGTACTTATCCCTTAATGGCCTTTTAGTTGATATATTCAATTTCAAACTCACTCAAGATCATGATCCACTTAGCCATGTGGCCTTGTAAAGATATTTTCTATAGTAGATACTTGAGAGGATCTACTTTGGTGATGACTATGGTCTTGTTATTGAGCATGTAATGATGTAGCTTTTGAGCTACAAAGACCATAACTAAATAACTTTTCTTAATCAACATATAATTATGTTCATATGTTACTAATATATGGCTTAGATAGTATACTACATATTCTTTTCCATGTTCATGATGTTGAGCCAATAGTTCCCCCAAGGCATTATCAATGGTAGATAGGTAAAGCAAGAATGGCTTTCTTATAATAAGTGTTAGTAGAACAGGAGGATTGGCCAAGTATTATTTTAGGTGCTCAAATTCCTTCTAGTAGTATTTGTTCCATGAAAAGGTAGTTCTTTTCTTCAATAGATGAGTGAATTGGTGACATTTATCGACCAACTATTAAATGAAGCATCTAATAGACTATATTTTCATCTGTAAACTATGAAGTTTCTTTAAAGTAGAAGGTGGAGGCACTTTATAATGGATTGAACTTTGGTAAGATCAACTTCAATGCCTCATGAATAGATAATATATCCTAATAGTTTACATGAAGTAACACCAAATATTCACTTTTTGGGATTAAGTCAAACCTATTACTCACAAATTCTTTCAAATATTCTTTATAGTATAACTAGATGGTATGTACATTTCTTATATTTACCCAGTATGTCATTAACATAGTCTTTGATAATATTATGCATCATATCAAGGAATATAATAGTCATTGCCCTTTAATATGATGAGCCTATATTCTTGAGGCTAAATATCATGATTTGATAACAAAAAATTCCCTAAGGAGTGGTGAATGTTAAAAATTCATCCATGAGGGAAATCATTTCATACCTAGATATGGATTCAAAAATCATGTCAATGTTTGATAAAGGAAAGTTATCATTTGGGTAGGCCTTGTTAATGCTTTAAAATCAGTACACAATCTGATACCTTCTATCTTTTTATAGAATGGCATAATATTGGATATCCATTCTGAATAATCAATAGGTCTAATACATCCTACATCTAAGAGTTTTTCTATTTCTTTCTTGACCAATATGGAAATGTGAGGATGCATTTTCTTGATTTTTTGCTTAACTAGCTTAGCATTTGGATGAACTACATGATGGTGTAGAATCAATGATGGATCTAAATCTGGTATATCAAATCAAGCCCATGCAAAAATGTCTATAAAATATCTTAGAATAACTATAATAACTTCATGTTCCTCTTTAGTGAGGTACACACCTAGTTTTATCCATTTAGGATAATCTCGAGTTTCAATGTTGACTTCTAAAATATCCTCTACAAGGAGAGTAGAGTCCTCTTCTAGAATAGTCAGTAAAGATGTAAATTGGCTGGCAAGGGAAAATTCCTTTAGTCAAATTGGTTATTCGAGTTCCCCCAAATATGATGAATCAGAATCTCCTAATGGTGTCAAGGGCCATGTAACTAACACTTCAATATACTCTAATATAATTTACTCAAAAGTATGTTTCTATTATATACTATGTTCAGACCCAAAATCAAGTTCACTTTTGGTGGTATCCTGAACTTCATGCAAGGGAGGTAAAAATACCCATCTAATGATACTTGAAACAAATTTTCACCAAGAGACTAGCATTTTTATTTAATTTTTCCCTAGTCCAAAAGTGTCTCAAAGAGGTTTTCACTTTGGAACCTCAATGTTTTATTTTTTTTATTTTGGATAAGAGTGTTCACCTTCTCTTTTAAATAGGCAATAGGATCTAATTTGATAGAGAATCCTTACTTAATATTTCCTAAAAGAACATTGTCTCTCAAACCTAGAAATCACAAAAAGCCTCATCATTCTCAAACTCATATAGAGGTACTATGGATTCTTGTTGGTCGTATTCTATGAGTTGAGGATGATAAAGTGTAAGTGGGGAATGTCAAATTACTAACATGATGGTATAAATGGTGTAAGGGTTGAATAGGTTAGTACTAGATAGGTCTTCATATATACTATGATTAGACTCTAATTCACTATCATCATTAGTCATAAGTGTAAGAACATGAATAAGACATGTGTGGTTATCCCTAAGTGGTTTAAATCTAATACCATGAGTTCTTCTATACTTGGCTATTGAAATAGACTCAATATTACCCTGTTGATTTTCCCCTAGGCCTCTACCTTTATAAGCTTGGTTACCCATAATCCTATAAGGGATGGCATACTTTTTACTTTGGAATCAATCAACCAAAAAATCATTGTATAACCAATAATTATCTTTGGCAAGTGGATCTTGTTCTTGGCTAGTGGCTGATGTGAAAATAATAGGCATTGGGATATGAAGATCTCCTTTTCTTTTTTGTTGTCATTCTATGAAAATTGGCTTAGATTTTGGCCTTCCAAAAGTATTGGGGTTTTTCATAATCTTGGATAAATGGAAGGTATTATGGTTAAAGTGTTCTCCTAGACCATTATCTGAAATAGTAAAATGATTGGAAATTTTAATGGTTGTTGGGATCTATGTGATTATAATCTATAATTTCAACAAGTATATCCTTGTCTTTATCTCTCTTTGATATGGGGTCTAAGATAAAATGGTAATTATAGCTCTCAACTCTGCCTCCAAATGCTTATTATATTGATATGGTTGTAAGTCTTCTTGAATAGTTTCCTTCATACCATAATGAGAAAACTTGATACATTGGTACACAGTTGAAGGTACTGTATGGATTTTATGTATCCATGGTCTACCTAAAATTAAATTTTATGATAGATCTAGATCTAGGATGTGACCAAATGTGTTGTGGTTTAAAGGCCTAACAATAACTTACAAATATATGGTTCCTTGTAATTCTCATTATTCATTTTCATAGACCTTGAGGTAATGATCTCTAGCTAAAGGTCAGTTATTGTATATCCCAGATGCTTGATTAACTTCAAAGACACAATATCAAGGCTCAATCCATTGTCTATGAGGATGTGTTTAACTTTATTTCATGTTACAAAAAATTTAATATAGAATGGGTTATTTTGGAGAGGGCCTAGGGATGACATATCACTTTGGTCAAAGGTAAATTGTTAGCCTAGGTTTAGATGTCTAACCAAAGCTTGAAATATATTTGGTGTAATGCCATTGGGTACTTGGAATTAGATAAGGAGTTCAGTAAGGATATTGTTTTGGATGGTAGATGTGCACAACAAATCTAGAATAGATATTTGCATGAGAGTCTTTTGTAGTTGTTCCATAATATCATATTTTTTCTCTTTTGCATTGGTAATTAGCTTACTCCTAACCATTATGGTGGACTGAATGGGTTCATTGGTAAAATGTGGTTATAGGCCTAGGATGGTGTCTTTATATTGATGAGTTATGATTTCACAATCTAGATTGGGTAAAAAACCATTGTAACTAGAAGAAGATGGAGAGGGACTTGAGATGGTAATCCTTGGTTGATGTTTCACTTAGTTATAATCATAGGTCAAGGAAGTATTACCGACATAGGGAGGATGATAGACATTTTTAGTTAATGGTCTTTGTATATTGGTATTTTATTTAGGGTTTATGGTAATTTTAGACACATGACCTATAACTCTATTATAGTTGTGTGTGATTATGTGATAGGTTTATTGACTATTAGGGTCATTTTGGCCTTAGATCCATCCATTTTTGGGTTATAATTGTTATTTTTGTTACTATTGATGTTATTTTAGTTATAATTTTTATTGTTGATGTTGTTTTGGTGGTGGTGGTGGTGGTGGCCTTCATTGTTCATGGTTCTGATTGGTATTGTTATGTTGTGGAAAAGGGTCTCGATAAATGCCTAGGTTCTAATTAGAAGTAGAAGCCCCATTATCCAAATGGATCTCTCCATTTTCCAACATATTTTCAATGATATGTTTCAAATTTACACACTAATGTATTTAATGTTCATGAATATGATGTTATTTGTATAACTCATGCTCTTTGTACTAGTCAGGGTAAGGTATGCCTTTAGGAAAGTGTTTTGTAATCAGCCAATTAATCATATTATCTACAGCTAATATTTGAAATGTAAGCTCACCAACATCACTAAATACTCTATTATTGGGTCCTATTCATGGATTATGGGTTTTCAAAGGTGGTGGTTTAGGTACTTACATGCATGGAGGCAGTTGCATTTGAGGAGCTAGTTATGGTTGTATAATAGACTACTTTTTTAGATTAGGCTACATTTGTGGAATAAATTACATTTATTAAATAGGTTGATCAGATGGTGTTTTCATCATTTTGACATGACACAACTTAGTGACTCTATTATTGATAACATTCTTGTTGTAGTTGTATAGTTTAGGTTTTTCAAAGTTGATATCCTAAGCAAGTGTAGGATCTTGCATTTGGATTGGGTTTAGGTTTTGACTTGGGCCTAAATTTTAGTTTTGGCTTTGATATTGGTTTTTTTTTAGTAAGATAACTTGATAATCCATTTATTAATAAGGGCATTTTCAATTGTTATACCTTTGTCAATGATCTCTTTGAATTTGTGAGTAAACTAAAGCTCAAACTTATAAGATATTCTAGTGTGAAAATTTTTGGTAAACATAGTTGCCAATTGTTTATCTAATAAATTATGGGTGAAGTAGCTAGAAAGTGTTCTACTATTGCAAGTAACTTGCAAATCTCTCACCAACCTTTTACTTGTCCTGACTCAAATCAACTATTGAAAACTCATACTCGAGATTTTATGATAAATTTTATACAAATTTATCCAAAATATCATCAAAATTAGATACTAAATTCTTCAACAACTTAAGAATCCACTTTAAGGCATGTCCAGTTAAACTTTGGGGAAAGAGAAGTAGTTAGATGTCACTATAGGCCACTAGTTGGCAAGTAAAAAAGAACTATTTTAAATGTTCCCTAGGTCTCCTTTTCCCTTGCATTTGTTAAATTTTGGTGGTTCATATCCTATAATAAATGGTATTTGTAGGTATTCCATGTCAAATAGATATAAGCACACATAATCCAATTTGAATTTCTTGGTCTACTTTCCTATCTAGATGATTGTAATTGAATCCTTCATTTGATACAATTTTTAGGATAATAAGCTAGATAAAATAGTTATTTATGGTTGTCATTGGGTGATCAAAGGTGGATTACCTTGTCTAAGGTATAGTGGGGAAATGGGGTATTATGAAATGTTAGTTTAATAGATTAATAGACTAGGAATATATATCTATGCATTAGGATTAGGCTCTTGATATGGTGTGTTATTGATAAACATTGTGGTTAGGGTTTTGAATATGACTTTGATTTGGAGGTAACTATTGTTTTGATAGAGGTATATGGTTGTGTGGAAGGTATTTCACTTTTTGGGTTTGAATAGGAACTTGTTATCAACTAGTCAAACCCTTCTATATAAATGGTACGCATTTTTAACCAAATACCTACTATTGAATGTGTTGTATGTTGGGTCCCTATTGTATATGAAGTACATATTGGGTAAAATGCAATATTTGCCTAATAGGTACTTATTTTAAGTTGAGACCTCTTTGTTGATTAAACACCAATTTTGAATAGGGAATTTGATGGGTTTTAGGTATTTATTATTGACCAATAGGAATATATTATTGATTACATAATGTCTATGATGAAATAACCATTTATTGTGGTGGCATATAGGTTTATGTTTATGTTTTTAGAATATTAGGTGCCACTTGTTAAGGTGGGGTAGTGTTTGGCACTTGTTGGGCTAGAGTGTTAGTTTGTTTTTAGCTACTTTCCCTCTTTTGCATGTTCGAGGAAGCTATTGGTTGAAGGGTGGTAGTGACCTACTATAGTTGGGAACTATGAATGCTTACCCCTACTATTGTGAACTCATCATAGTATTAGTAAGTGGTACCTAATTCAACCCACCTTGGTTCAAATTAGGACACACTTGAATTTTATATACTATATGTTAGCTACCAAGGTTGCACTCTTGTTGAAGTATGATTGTTCATACCTCCTCAAACTTGGACTAACATTAGATTGACTTATAGGCTGTGGGATACCTAAGGTGTAGGTCAAGCCTATAGTTTTGATGGGGATAGCTCCCCTAATTTATGACTTGAATGCTCTCTCTCTCTAAGACCTAATCATATTGGGATGGAAAGGGATAAGGATGAAAACTTATAAAATAACCTACATTAAAGTGGTGATGTACCAATGATTGAAGATCCTCTCTTAGTTTGTCCTTTGAACACACTTATAGACTTAATGAAATCAATGACTAATCAGACCTCTTAATGAATTTATAAGCATGAATATTTCATGTGAAGGTCAAGTGAGAGTTCTAAAACATGAAGTATGAGAAATTATATCTACATAAGACACTATTAGTTCATAACTCTTCAAAAATAACTCTACCTATAAACATTTCACATAACTTGCATAGATTGAAAACATGGACTTAGGTGCATGAAAGGACCTAAAAAATATAATAACATTCATACATTATACAAATCCACTCTCATAAGGCACATAAACATCCAAATATAAAGTTTGTAACTATTCTTCTATTAATTTAAAGAGGTAATGTACAATTTTGGTGAAGCTTTGCTACACCTAGTTGAGGGATGATAAAATAAGAGCTCAATACCTAATTAAATAGAATGATTGAGATAGAAGAGATAAGATTCTAGGCATAGTAAATTCCATGAATGAGACCAAGGTGGCACATGATAGTTATAGTAGTCAAGAACACTCCCTCCATGAGTTGACACTTCTTCAATGGCTCCATTTTAATGTCAAAAGGAGGTGTGGTGATATAAAAACTATATTTGACTTCATTAGAGGACTTTACCATGCTTTAAATATCCCAATATCCCCTCCTTTGATAGTTTCTAGGCTTACATGGGGTGTTATTAGGCCTCCAAGAAGTGTTGAGCAGACTCTCCTTCAATGTGCATGCTAAATTGTCCTTAAAAATATCTCCATATCTTCAAAATGGTGTTCAATTTAGGATATTCTCACATAAATGGGAAGTTTAAAAGTGAAATGGTGGCTCATAAATTCCAAATTGCTATTCTACACCCACTAGAGCTTTCTATCTACCAGTTAAGTAGGCCTAGTTTTCAAGTTCTTCATTTTTTGCATATTCACTATTTGAAGACTTTGAAAAATTGAACCAAATTATCAAAACACCTAAGGAGACTTATATTATCCTTATATTAACCCCCCTACATTTTCATTTAGATCTCTCAAGTATCCTTCACCTACAAAAACATTTACCTTATTTGATTAGGCCTCTTGCACTAGTTTCACAGATTGTGTGCTTAAGAGGATCTAAAAAAGACACTTAAAATAAACTCCATGGATAATTATAGTATTAGAGGATTGTAATAATACTTTAACTTGCATTTTCAATAGTTTATAATTCTTGGTTAGGTACAGCCCATTTTATACTCAAAACCCTATCAATTTGCACTTTTTGGAGGTGTATGTATAGCCTTCATATAAGTAGGTGTCATGATCATGAGATTCTCTAAGTTGGAAACACATTCTAAGTGTTGGTAAAATAGTTATTGAGTGTTTAGATTCATATTTCACTAAACCTTTCTATTCAATTCCCTTTTAGGGTTTAATGAGGGTTTAAGAGTGTTTGAGGGTCTTAGTGATGGTTCATAAAGAATCATATTTGAATCTCTAAACCAATTGTACAAAATTCATGCCAATAGACCTCCCCACCTTCCCTAAAGCTTTTATCTCCCCATGCATAGCATAAATACTATGGTGAGGATGTGAATATGCTCCTTAGGTGAGAGACATGTTTTTTGAGTAATGTGAGGGTGTTTATAAACTAAAATATCCAATTGTGAGATTCTCCCAAGCTTAAAATTGACCCAAAGGCTTATAAACACCATGATGATCCCATATAAGAAGGTCTGAGTCATCTTTGTTTCCTAAATTTCTCTCTTCTCCACCTTTTAATGATACAGTCCCAGTCGAAGTGATAGGATAATCAGTCTACAGATCTAGTTCTTAAACTTTGGCCTAAACCATGTGGTTTTGAGGTACTCTTCCATTACTTCTAACCTAAAAATTACCTTATAGGTCCCATGGAATGTTAACATTAGCTTGATTAGACCATTCAGATTACTTAAAATATATATAGCCATCAACTTTAACCTCTATGCCTATCTACTTCTTGAACCATTCATGGAGGTCACTTTGATGACTTCTAGAGGACTTATTTAGGATATTTAGGAGTCATCCTTCCATCATATCCATATGATGCACATAAACATTTCCCATCTCCTTGATTTTAGGCTCAAACTAGTCTTTTTAGACCTTTTTTGTATAATCCAATGCCTACATATGTCAACTAGTAGGTTACTATGATGCTCAGAAGAATTGAGGAGACTTTAAAGGTCATTTTAGGGTCAAACCACCTCACCTAGATGGGTTTTGGGTCAATAATACACCATCATATCACTTATGGGGTTTATGTAGGGTTTCAGATGTCTATCATCTTAAAGATTCTTCATATAATATGGAAATTCAAACTATAAATGATGACTATGAACTTATATTACATTGACCTCCTCGTCTTCCATGAATATCCTATGGTCCCATGCAAAGGGTGTGTGGAGAGAGGATCATTGGAAGGTAGCACTCAAGTTGTTTATAGACTAATTCTGACTAGTTATTTTATTAAAGATAATTCATAAATGTTATCCCCCTAATTTAATCCAATATTTCAAGGATATTTATTCCATATGGATACTTAAACATCCCAAAGAGCTTTGTCCTTGAGCATCTATGTGATGAAGTGTGTGAATACTTGAAGTTGGCTCTCAAGTGGGTTGTGTATAAGGTGAATGACTTCAGTAGGGTTTTGAAGCCACTTTGAATTTTTCATCACTTATTTATACTTTAAAACTTCTTATGAATGTCTAACACATCCTGACACATCCTTCATCAGCAATAAAATTTGTTATAAGAGATTAGAGATGCCTTAAGATGACAACAGAGTTTGAGATTAGGCTTAAGGCATGTTTTCTTTGCTCTACCCTCAAGGACACTTGATTGTAACTCTAAATTATAATCTCATTTTAGGATGTATAAGTAAATTTACCATCATTTTGAACTTATTCAAAACCGTGTGTGGATCCAAATCTACTTGTAGACCCTTTAAGGTAAGCATTCATTCACCCAGCTCTATAACTAACTGTTATAGATTGGGATAGGACTAAGATAAAATAGTGGGTATACCCACTATTTATTTGGACCAAATTTAGAAATTTATTCCTTATAATACTCAAAATGACCATTTTTAGTTATTTTTAATGCTTGGCCATGCTTACAGAGGCCCCAAACCATCATTTTGCTCAGACTAGTAAGGGGTTGCCTGTTAATTGAGTGGTTAAGTATGAGAATTATAAGTATGGTCCTCCCTTTTAATTAATGAGATTGTCATGATGGAGGAGTGAATGAATATGATTGTGGGGTGGTATGGGGTGAGACATGAACAATAAGGTTAGAACATAGTGAAAATGGTAGTGGGAAACAACATGAAATGTTAAGGTATAGAAATGGCATTAATTGAATTAGGTAAACCATTCTAAGGCCACCAATAGACACCTTGAAGACACTAACACATATAGTCATGTAAACACACCACATTGAAGGTAAAAAAATGACACAGTCAAAAAATGGAACCTAAGAATCTCTAAGGAACTAGAATTTTTGAAAAAAACCTTAATCTTTACTAAAAATAACTATGTGATTATAAATAAAATAAGGGTGGCTTTTATATCTATGAGGATACCATGGAGGTTGGAAAAATTGCTCATAGGTCCATGATGATGATCTACTATGATTTCAACACCTCATTCCATGATTTTGACTACGTTTGAAGGATCTAAAGGTGTTATTGAGAAACACATAGTGCCATTACTCAGTGAACTACATATGCATATGACCCTTTCATTGAGGACACCCTTTGAGCTAAAAAAAAGGTTGATGGACTTCAAATTTAAGCAAGGAGGCATGGGAAAACTTGAAACACTCTATCAACTCTTCAACTTAGTCAACACTTTCTGATGAGGGCACTTAACCTCTATTTAATACATATACCTACCTAAATATTGCATATTACTCCAGCCTTTAAGGTTTTTTACTTCTATGAGCTCACACATGTGAGTCACACACTAAAAATTCTATGATAGTCTTCTTCAAGACATGAAGAAATAATGTCAATCATTAGTTTGAGCAGGCAAGTTGAGGATCACTCAAAACCATTATGTCCTATTTATCATGTGCAGATAAAGATGGTATATAGATTCTTTAAGTTATTAAGGAATGTTTATAAAGTCCAAGGGGTCAATCTAGGAGAAAATGTCCATGGATGGAAGTTGACTAAGTGTACTTCCCCCTAGATAAAAGCTTGGACCTCAATTTTTTCTCCTTCATATGGTCTAATCATAAACCTAAGGAGCTCCTCAAGTCTACCAATTATCTCAAGGACAAGGTAGGTTAGTTTTTAGCTACCTTTGCATTGAAACACTCTACTTTCTCCCCTACTTTCCATTAACAGCCTCCCTTTATAAATCCATGACTCCACCTGAGCTAACCTATACTGTATGAATCTGTACCATTTGGGAAACCTCTGCAACCTATAATTTATCTAAATTTAATCTTGTTTCAGACCAAAATACATCATTATTAGGTGTTTTGGAGGGAAAATAGGATTCATGTGGTGTTTTGAAGCTGATGGTATGAATTAGGGGAGTTGAAAAGTCATAAATGGGCATGTGTGGGGCCCATTAGGGAGGATTTAGGCATTGACCATGGTGTTAACGAGCTCAATGGGACATGAAATTATTTATTTATGGTCTAATTAATCTCATGAGATCTATTGAAGGCATGCAAGGTGGCTTAGGGGTCCATCAAGGTCAAATTAGGCCTCATTATGGTCAAAACTATTAGCTTTAGTACACGTACATGACTTTAAATGGGCATATCAGATGAATGTAATGTTAATATCTTATGAAGATACCTTTATGACCTATTATAGACCTAAAATTTACCCTAATACAATTCTCATGATGTTATTAAAACTTGAAAGATGAACATACCTCATGTGACTGAGAAGAACAAAGGAGTTTATGAGTCTTCGTTAGACTTCCTTCTCAATTCACTTTCACCATGGCATTTATCACATGTTAGAACTCCATAAAAATAACCAAGGACCTCTAAACATGTTTAATCATCATGAAGCACTTGATTCAAGGTGAAATAAATGGTATGGATAACACCAAGCATTTTATAACATAATAAGATATTGAATTGATTGAGTGACCCAAACTCACAAGGATGAGATGTAACCATGAGACTAATGATGGATCAGGACTCAAGGACATTAGTCTAACCCCTTTATAGGTCTAGGACTAGAAACAGTTCAACATTTTTGGTGACTCAGGTGGCTTGACCAGCCTGTTGGTCAAGAGAACTTAGAACTCTTGAACTTGCTCTTGATGACTTAGCAAATGAAACTTTGACTGCACAAGAACTCTACCCTATACCTTATATACCTTGAAACTCAATGAGACACACAAAAAAAAATATGAAAAATAAAATAAAAAGATAACACATACACAATAGCAAAAAAAAAAGTAACAAACAACTATGCATGTGCAAAAGCACTTGGATGGAAAAGATAAATACTAACTACTATGTACAAGAAGACATGATGAATACTAATAGTAGAACTTGAGGAACATACCATTGATATGAATTTATATTTCCTCACCATTTAACCTAGATATTTGAAAATAAATACTTTCCTTGTAGCTATTTATGATATAAGGCCCAATCAAAATACTTTCAAACTTAGAGTGTTTCCCTAGCTTTGCACGGTCTTCATCCCATTTGAGCACTATATCTCCTTGTTGGAATGTCTTGGATGAAGATATTTTATCAAATGACTTATTTACTTGGTGATGATTAGACCACATGGATTTCATGGCATTGTCCCTTTCATCCTCTAACTATCTCATCTCATTCATTATCACTTGTATTGCATCATCTTCTACGAGCTCAATTTGGTGAACAAGCTCTAACACTAATAGTTCAAGAGAAATAAGTAGTGTTGTCTCTATAACATATAAAATGAGGTAATGAGAGTGTGTAGTAGACGTATTAGGTGTGACTCTATCTTCCAATAAGGAATTCTTCAACTTTATGTTCCATTCCCTTTGACTATCCTCTATGGTCCTCTTGATGATCCTTATCAAGTTTTTATTTGTGGACTCTACTAGCCCATTGACTTGTTGGTAATGGTTTTAGTAATTATTGAGGTATATTCCATGTATAAGGGCCCACTCACATACTTTAGCACTGTTGAAGGCCTAGGCATTATCAAATATTATTATTGAAGGCACACCAAATCTAGTTATAAGATTGTCATATAACTCCATGACTAAGTTCTCATTAGCCTCTTTAAGTATAGTTGCCTCTACCCACCTTGTGAAGTATTCAGTGGTTGTTATGACCCACTTATGCCTATCACTAGAATGGGGATGGATTATGACTATGAAGTCTAAACCCCATTACATGAAGGGCTACTCAACTTGAATGGGTTGTAAGGGAAGGGAAGCTAACCTTTGTTTGCCAGTGAACATGGCACACTTTAAACACTTTCTTACCCAAGAATGTGAACCTATAAATAAGGTGGGACAAAAATAACCTACTCTAATGATCTTAGAGGCTATGGTCTTGGTAGTAAAGTGTTCACCTGTAGACTGATCATGAAATTTCTAAAGTAGCTTGTCAATTTGATTTAATTCAACACATCTTAGGAGCATACCTCTTATATATTTATTTAAAATCACTCCATCCACCAAAGTTTAAGGTATGTTATGTAGCCTAAAGTGTCTCATTTTGTTCCTATCTAAACCCATAGGACACTGATATATTTCAAGAAACTTGATCGCATTATGGGTCCAGCTGAGAGGAGTTATGTTTGTAACTACCTATTGACTATCATAGACTACCAAAATTATGTCTTTATCTTATTTAATATTTTATACAAGGTGTTCACATAGAATTCTACCCTTGATCAGCTTGGTAAATCTCACCTCAATGTCATATTCCATACACTTTGTTACCCACCTATCTATTTTCTCATTCAAATCTCTATGAAGTATGAATTTTTTGATGCTTGGGTGCACTACCATCACTAACTTTATTAATAGACACCATGTGTCTAAAATTATTCAATGATATCATAATATCAAGTACATGGTTCTCCAAAAAAGTGTATATTTATTCATACCCTTCCAAGGCTTGACTAAATAAGGTAATAGGTTGTTTTAGCCCTTCATCATTATGTTTCATGAGCATAGTAGAAATGACATCAGTTGTCGAGAATGCATAAAATAGAAATTTTTTGCTAAATTTAGGGTTAAGGAGTAAGGGTTATTGAGATATGGCCTGCTTGATGGCCTTAAAGCTTCTCTTTCCTTTATTTATCCATGTTAACTCAAGTCTTATTTCTACCTTCCTCTATGAACAATGTATGATTATATCTGGAAGATCCATCAAGCAAAGAAAACCTCTAAGAGTTTTAAACCTTTTGAAGGATGTGATCCATAGATGGTAGTGGATAATAGTCTCTCAAAGACACCTTATTAAGGTCTCTAAAATCAACACATTGGTGTATCTCTCCATTATTCTTCCTCGTATGCACAAGGTTTACCACCCATGAGGAATGCTTAATGGGGAATATGATTTTATATTTAATCAATTTAGATAATTCCCTTCTTGTGAGCTCTTCAACCTTAGGGTTGACTGGTCTTTGTTTCTGCCTTACCAATTTTACATTATCTTCTAAATTTATGGTGTGTTGGGATAACTAGGGGTTAAAACCCATCATATCATATTACTCTCATGCAAATACATTTTAATAATATTTACATAAGGCTATGAAGGCAACTCTCTCTAATTTGGTGTTCACTTTTCCCAACTTAAGCAACTTATCCTTATAAATGTCTACCATCTCATAATGGTCTTTGTGGTGGAAATAATCACATTATCATTCCTCAAGTGATCATATTCATTGAATATACTCTCCAATGTAACCAATCATATTAATGGTATTTTGGTAGTTTTTTAGTTCTTAACTATACTATCTAGTCATCAAATTGATGTTGCAGTCTAACTTGATTCTTATGATAGAATTTTGCCTCATGTATGGGAAAATGAGTAATTTGATCATCATTATCAAAGACTTGAAAAATCACCTCATTATCAGGTATATATGACCTACATACAACCTTGATTTTTAATTGTCCTTGAGTGAATTTGACTCCATTAGTAATGTCATATTGGGCACCTATGTTAGTTATTATATTTGCATGATGATTAGACTCCCTTGGTATAGAACATATGTCAAATGCTAATAATTCCTCCAAGAGATCCAAAACTCAGTGATTATAGGCATTAAAAAGAGGGTTATTTATTTCACTATCACCTCTCACCTACTACACCACTATCTCATTATCCCCTTTCACTTTCAAAAGTTTGATTCCTCTTCTCTTTGCCCATTGTAGCCCATGTATGAGGGCTTCATATTCTATAATTTTTAAAGTAAAATTGAATTAAAACCTTAATATATAATAGTACCTCTAATAATAAGGGGAAATAAGCATCACTTTATCCCCACTCCCATTCTTTGACCTTGATTCATCAAAGAATAAAGTCCATATGCCTTCATGTTCTTGAGTTGGGGTTGTAAGACTAAGTACAACAGCTCCTTCATGTATACAGTATGCCCCTAGGACTAAATCTTAAATGGCCTAGTAGGGGTCAAAACCATGGTTATCAACTTCCCATTCATCAAGGAGTAGATTTGAGATGCCTTCAACTGGATCTTTGGGCTCTTGATCACTAATTTGCTCATCTTCATCTAGGATAGTGCATTTTAAATTAGATAAGTTGGGAATGTGTGGTTCTAAGTAGAACCTAGAAATAGTTTTAGACTTAATATTAACTCCTGTACCATACCTAGTCCTAAATACCATGTATGACTAGTCAGAATAAATATACCCCCCAATCTTTGCATTGAAATCCTTAGATAGGAATAGGGCAAAATATTGAGGGAGATCAACTACCATGACATCTTATGAGATATTAAAATTAAGCCATGTAGCTAATATAATCTTGAGATCTTTTAGGACACCTAAAATATTTTTGGGAGACCCATTCAATTTCAAAACTCCTTTTTTATTGGGTTCATATTTGAACTCTAACTTATCAGCTATGACTTTTGGCATGACTAAAGTAGAAACACCACTATCTATCATGCAATTATGGATAAGATAGTCTCCTATTATGATTGATAAGTAAAATGGAGTTGGATTAACTACCTTAGGATCTTGGATTTCATTGGGTTTACTATTATTAACATAAACTACACTCACATTATCAACTTGATTGTTTATGAGTGAAAGCTTGGAGAGCTCTTGTTGGAGAAGATATTTCTTCCATGGAATGATTAGATCATCCCACATAGGAATGATAACATTATAAATATTCATGTAATCTAAATTTTAAATGGATAATTAGCATTCTTGGGCTACATCTTAGGAGCAAGAGCATCACTTGTAGCTTATGTGACTTATGGAATGAAGGGACTCTTCTAATGTTACCCATGTGTTTGTGATGTTTGATGTCTTATAGGTGTTTTATGGACTACACCTTGAGTGTAATGATCTTGAGATACTTATAGGATATTTGGATATGCCTTAGATTATCCCAAACTATCATCAACCATCCTCATCTTAGCCTTTGTGTGTGTTGAAATTGAATTATTTATTTTGAGCATATTCTACCCTAAGTTTTTTGCCACTTGCTCAAAAGATTGCTCACCTTCTTGAAAATTATAAAATGTGGTCTTGGTAGGTTCCTTACTCACATTCCCTTCATGTTGACTTGGGACTTTAGTTTGGGTCATGATAGGCAGGTCTCTATGAGGTACTTGAGGACCTTCTTAGTGTTATGGAGGAGGCATGTTGTTAGGTGCTTGGTAGGTAGGTGCTTGATACATATAATAAGTTTGACATAATTCACCACTTATAGCTATTACCATCTCACCTAATTTCCCCCATGGATAAGACCATTATCTTTCTTATGCATAGTTATTCTATGTTGGCACCAAAGCCCTTAAACTATTGGTAGCATTGGAGTTATAATTATCGTAAGGTCTAGCCTGTATGATCTACTCTTGGCCTTATTAGTTAGGTGGATAAGGAGGCATATTATATGGTTAAGACTGATATGGATCTTGGTAAGGGGATTGATAGGGTCTATAAGAAGTATTTTACTACCTCTCCAAGGATACCAATTTATTGTGTTGTACTTTGAGCAACCCCTCTATCTTGCCAAGCCTATCAACTTGACTTCCTTAAAATTGATCTTTATTGTTTGGAGATATAAATAGAGAAATGGTGGGGGATTGAGGTTGAATATATATAAATAATGGCATGAGGGGCCTAAGAATAAACTTTCATGCTTGAATCAAATATTTTTCTACTCTTGTAGAGATTTCATATGCTTCTGGCAGTGTAGTACCCCCCATGGAGTATATCATCATAACAACATCAAAATTCAAGGCCCTTAGATAGCATAGGAAGGCATAGTTATGGGTGGGATTGATTATGATAGGAATCATATCCCAAGTTTTTTGAAACCTACAATTAAAATAAACCATGTATTCTTAGGGTGCCCTCTTAATTGATGGGAGCTTTTCTACTAGGGAAACATGGTCACTTTTATCCTTAAAGTGTTTACATATACACTCACCCAATTCATTCCATGTGTTTATGGAGGTAGGAGTGATTTAAAACTCATAAGCTTTAATTGAAATATAATTCAAGAAATAAGAACAACACAATTGTAATAATGTTATCTCTGAGAAGAGATGTTTTATTAATCAAATTTGTAGATCAAAACATATGCCTATCTCTGAACAGAGATGTCTCATTTCCATTTTGGGTTACATCTTAATTTATACATAATTTTAAGGTAGGAGGAGGATGTGGAAGGTCACCAATCTTGAGGGAGATTAAGTGGTTTGACTTCCATGATTTACAACAATACGAAATTTGAGGAATTACTATTTTTAGAAACTTACTATTTTTAGATTGTACTTCTAAAATTGAGATTTGGGACACTTTCATTTGTTTTTCAAGGGTCAAAACCCATTTATTATATATAAATTACATATCATGATTTTCCCCTCATTTTTATCTTTCCAACGGTTCAAACGAGGAGTCAAGCAAAGCTATGGTGCAAAATTTATGGCTCCCAGAAGTTTTGCCACCAATTGGGGTAGAACCATCACCTAACTAGTCAGCTAAAATATTTCTCAAATCATTCCTCCCTCCTTGAGAAGTAATGGTCCCCATTGCATCAATATTTTTCATCAAGTGTGGTAGTTATGTTTTTATTTGATTCCCAATATGTAATGAAATTACTTCAACAATAAAGTAGAATAGCAGAAATAGATCCAAATATGATTGAAATGTATCAGAATATATGATAATAGACAAGCCACTTTGAGGGGAAAACCTCCAAAATTTTTAATAAGATTATAATTCATAATATGATGATAAATAATTACCCACTACCTCTTATATATAATCTATCTAGGTCATGGTTACTCCATAGGCCAACCTACTAACCAAATGAATGCATAGAAAAATGTGATATAGCATCAAAGAGGGATAAGTAAGGCTATTTCTATCCTAATACATGTGATAGTTTAGGGGTTTATCACGCCCTTCCCCTTCAAACCAATGTTGTCCTCAATGTTGAACAACTCTAGATGTTATTGCAGAAAATCTTCACCCTCCCAAGTTGCATCTTCACTGCTCAAGTTCTTCCATTTAATTAGATATTCCCTAATCTCTCTAGTTTTCAACCTCTTAGTATGTGTTTGGAGGATCTTTTCTAGTTCTAAAATGACTCGTCCTTCTGCATCTAATTTTGGGAGCTCTTTTTGTGTTGAAAATTTTTGTCTAATGACCTTCTTCAAATAGGAAACATGAAATATTAGGTGTATGCGAGATGAATGAGGTAACTCGAGCTTGTAAGCCACACTTCCAATTTTTTGTAGAACTGTATAAGGGTCATAATACATAGGATCAAGTTTGTTGTCCTTTTCTATTAATTCAAGGACATCTACTTGTAAGGCTACAAATGTATAAATACCTAGTCACCCACCTCAAAATTTCACTCACTACAGTGTTGATCTACTTATTGCTTCATCCTATTTTGTGCCAAGGCCAAATTCTCTCTGAAACTATCCAAAACCTCTTGTTTATGCTAAATGTACTCCTCCACATCTCAAACCTTGGTTTGCAACTTTAATGAAGGAGTGATGGAAGGTGGATGGTAACCATATAGTGCTAGAAATGGAGACATTTTAGAAGAGGTATTGAAAGATGTGTTATACCACTATTCTACAAGTGGTAGCCATTTAACCCAATGTTCATGTTTATTTAATACAAAACAATGGAGATACCCCTCTAAACATTTGTTAACCAATTTTGTTTATCCATCAGATTGGGGGTGGTAAGATGAGTTATGAGCTAACTGAGTACCCAAACAAGAAAATAGTTCAGTCCAAAAATTATTAGTGAAAATAGGATCATGATCACTTACAATTATTTTTGGGGTTCCTTGTAATTTTAGAACTACCTCCAAAAAAATAGATGCTACTATACTTGCTAAAAATGGGTGTGAGAGAGCAAAAAAATGGGCATATTTTCTAAGCCTATCCATAATGACCAAGATAACATTCTTACCTTTAGAACAAGGCAACCCTGTGATGAAATCCATGGAAACCTCCTCCCACCTTTAACTAGGAATTGCTAATGGTTGTAACAGACCTAGGGTCTTAAATATCTCACCTTTATTCTATTGACATATCAAGCATTCTACCACAAAATTTTATACATATCCCTTGACTCCTTCCCAAAATAATTATTTATTAATTCTGTGATAATTTTTTAAGAACCCTGAGTGTCCCCCAATTGGAGATGCATGTAACTTCATAAGAATCTTATGCTTAAGCTCTGAATCTTTGCACAAGTATAGCCTACCCTTATACCATAGGAATTACCTCTCCATTAAAATTTGTTAGAGGCTAAAGTACCTTGCTTGAGATTTTGAATCAAAAATTATGTATCCTTGTCTTGTTCCCATTATAACTTGGCTTCATCCACCCAATCTGCTTGCAACATGGACATTGCATAAAGTAATGCTTGTGTGGATGCATCCCATCTGGATAGTGCATCTGTTAATACATTATCTTTACCCTTCTTATAGATGATTTTAAAATCATAACCCAAAATTTTGGTTACCCACTTTTGTTGTTCCTCAGATGATAATCTTTGCTCCAAAAATTATTTGATACTATCATGATCTATTTTCACCTTAAAGTGTCTACCCATTAGATAGGGCCTCTACTATTTAACTGCATGAAGAATAGCCATCATTTGTTTCTCATAGATAGGTTTTTGTAGATTCTTACCTTTGAATTTATGACTCTCAAATGCAATGGGTCTTCCTTCCTATGTTAGTACTACTCCCAACCTAGATCTAGAAGCATCACATTCAATAGTGAATGTCTTTGAGAAGTTTGGAGTAGCCAAAATTGGATTGGTACACATAGCTACTTTTAGTTTCTCAAATGCTCTAGTGGTGGCATCATTTCAATGGAAGGCATCCTTATTTAGTAATGCAGTGAGTGGAGCCACTATGCTACCATAACTTTTCACAAATATTCGGTAGTAACTTGTTAGTCCTAGGAACCCTCAAAGGTTTTTGAGAGTATTTGGCATGGGCCAATCCATCATAGCTTTGATCTTCTGGGGATCAACTTTGACACCTTCATGGGAAATAATGTGACCTAGGTACTCTACCTCATGTACTCCAAAAATCACATTTGGATGGCTTTGCATAAAGTTGATGCTTCTCTAAAACTATCAACACTTGTTTCACATTTTGTAGATGTGCTTCCCATGTCGACTATAAATCAATATGTCATAAAAGAAAACCAGCACAAACCTCCTTAAAAAGGCCTAAAAATAGTGTTCATCAAGCTCTGAAAAGTAGATGGTGTATTTTTAAGACCAAAGGGCATTACCAAAAACTCATAATGGCCCTCATGTGTTCTAAAAGTAGTTTTATGAACATCCTCATCTTGATTCTAATTTGATGGTACCCTGAGTGAAGATCCAATTTTGTGAAATAATTAGCACCATGCAACTCATCAAGTAAATCATTAATTACTAGAATAGGAAACTTATCTTTGATGTTGTACTTGTTGAGTTCCCTATAATCTGGGCACATCCTCTATGTGTCATCCTTATTCTGCACCATGACCACTAGTGATGAATATGTACTTTGGTTGTGCTTGTTGATCCCTACCTCTAGCATCTCATGGACCATATTTTTTATTTCACTCTTTTATGCATATGGATATCTATATGATCTGATATTTAGTGGTTGACTCCTTGGAAGTAGTTGAATGGCATGATCATGTTCTCCTTTTCATGGTAGTCCTTTTGGCATGGCCCAAAAAATAGATGTGTGGTCATCAAGAATCATCTGTAGATTAGGATATGTAGATACCTATGTGGGTTGAACTTCTATGGAATATAATCATGCAATAATTCCCTTTGCCCCCTTTTTTAGCATCTCAATCATCTAATTTGAACTAACAAATTATGGAGATTTTGCCTGTAATCCATGTAGTTCAATTTTCCTACCTTCAAAATGAAAGTGCATGAATAGTTCCTAGAAGTTCATCTCAATGGTACCCAAGGTTATGAGCCACTGGAATCCCAAAACAATGTCTATACTACCCATGGGAGTAGAAAACATAGGATAATTGAGATTCTACTCTCCCATATCAAGCTTAATACTATGGCATTTACCTAAATAATTAATTATACCACCATCTATAATCATGACCTAAAATTTTGGTGCTAGGTAGATGAAATAGTTCAATCGAGTGGCCAACTTATGGTTGATGAAGTTATGTGTACTCCCCAAATCAATCAACACTGTCACCTTCTATTTCTTGAGGAAACCCACCACCTTAAGATTTTTTGGAGTGTTAATACCTGTAAGTGCATGACAAGAGATTGTAAGTTGGGAATCTTCAGGTACCTCTTATATCTCTTCCTCATCATCATTGGAGGCATCATCTTCTTCTTCATCTTCAGTGGATCCCTCAATGTACAATAACTTCTTCTCAGCACATCTATGTCCTTTACTCCACTTGTTGTCACAATTGAAACATAATACTTTTACATGATTCTCTTCAATTTACTAAGGGTTCAATCTGGTAGGTGGAAGAAATATTGGTGTCGATATGCTATGGTCTTTGAAGTGAGTGAATGGCTAATTCTTGTTGGCTATGAATTTTTCCTCAGCTCTGTGTTCCATGATAATAGAATCAGAAATTTTAAGTGGATTAAACATGCATACCTCATGTTGAATGTGGTCCTTAAGTCCACCCAAAAATAGGTCATTCAAGTTATCCTCAAAAATTGTTTCCACACATAAAGATAGGATCTAAAAATGATGAATATAATCCTTGACAGAGCTAGTCTATCACAATTTTGCCAATTGGCTGAAGTAATTCTCTATGACACTATTGCCATAGTGTAATTGCAGCTCCTCTATAAAAATTGACCAGGTGATATTGAGAGTCATCTTTTTATGTTGAACACACAACCATCGATACCAAATGAATTAATCATGTTCAAGATACAAGGATGCCATGGAAACCTTCTATCCACCTAATATCTAATGTAGATTGAAAATATTCTCCATTTAGTTGATCCAATTGAGTGGATATTTTCCATCAAATTTGCTCATATCCACTTTTGGTAATAGGTTCCTCTGTGGCAATGTAGTTGGATTTAAAGTAGACTGATTGGGAGAACCACCCTGGTGGGGTTGTGCAATAGTGATAGCTGGATGATTTGACTTATTATTTTTCAAAGCCATCATGATATCTACCAAACTATCTTGGATGGATTTCATATTAGATTGTATTCCTTGCACCTCACATTGAATTCCTTACACACTATAGTCAAGCTAGCTCACTTTGTGATCTATGTCAGAGAACCCTATTATAAAGGATCTAGTACATCCCCCTTATGACTCCATCTCTTCCTATTTAGGATTTTTACCTAGAGTTTTAGCACCTTTTCCTTAGCCTCGAGTTTATGGACTTTCCATAAAAGGGATTTACGATGTCGACCCTGATTGGCACTTTTAACCCAACTTTGACCAAGAGAATTTAGACTTATTTCAGCCTAAAATCAAAACATACAAAGAACATACCCTAGCCAAATTTTTCTAATATTTCCAAAAATGTAAATAACTCAAAAAAATTCTTTGAATTGCATACTATAGAGAAATTTTATTAAAAACCCTAAAATGGTGATAAATTTTGTAAAACAGATATAAATAAGCTAAAATTTTAATGGAAGATTAATGTAATGATTTATCACCTCAATTTATAAAATTGTAGAGAAATTCATAACCATCTTTTAGATACATCTAAATTTTAAAAATTAGGGTTTCACCCACAAGATTGCACAAATCCCAGCTCTAATACCACTTGTAATGAAATTACTTCAATAATAAAATAGAATATCAAAAATAGATCCAAATATGACTAAAATATCTTATAATATAGTATAATATACAAGCCACTTCGAGGGGGAAACCTTCACAAGTTTCAATAAGAGAAAATTCATAATATGATGATAAATAATTACCCACTACCTCCTATATATAGTCTATCTAGGCCATGGTTACTCCATAGGCTGACCTACTAACCAAATGAATGCATAGATAAATTTGATATAGCATCAAATAGGGATAAGTAAGCCACAAGTTAGTTATTCTCATCCTAATACATGCGATAGGTTATGGGCATAGCATAATACATACTTAGAATGGACTGTGCTTTGTGGAGCTATGCTTTATGGAGCTTTATAGGGCCTAAATGTTCACCATTTATAGCTAACTATTAGTATGTGTATGGAAGGCCATGTAATTTTTTATCTTATTATCTATTTGCTTTTGTTATTGTGTTGTTTGTCTAGTCAGGTCTGTAACATTAGCCCTTTTGGATTCCTATGGCTTGACCACCATGAGAACAAATTTCTTGGCACTAATCAAGGAGATAGATGTAGAAGGTGGTACCTCTGGTAACCTATAACATCATGTTCCAAGAGTGATATTTATCCTTTGAGTTCTTGATTCATAGATTCCATGTCAATCATACATGATTGGTTGACCAAAGAGTACATCACAAACATCCAAATTGACCACATCACATAAGACCTTATCTTGGAAAGGTTTTATTCCATATGAGAGAATACATTGGTGGGTGACATAGAGGTTTCTCCCTAGACACAACCATCCAATACTGTATGGCTTTGGGTGAGGCTTCATGGACAAATTTAGGCTTTTCACAACATTAGTAGAGATTAAATTCTTTTGACTCTCACTATCAATAATGAAATATAGAGGCTTACCTTTCACCCATTACTTAGAGTGAAACAACCTTTCCTTATCATCTAGCCCCTCCTTGTGGGTCGATGATGAAACAATGATGGCATTGGGCTTAGCATCTATAATCTCTTCTTCATCTTCTTCAACTATAGGGTGTGTATGAGGTAGAGCAGTAGATGTTGAGTATTATAACTCAAAAATTAGGGACTTGATGGTTCAACATTATTCTTTGGAGTGCATTCTAGATTTGTGGTAATCACACCATTTCCTAGCCTTCCCTTCCTTTTGCTTCCAATTTTGGCCTCATGTTTGACCTTCTTTGTCACTTTTCTATTTTTTAGGATGACTCTTTATATTCATTCTTTCATGCTTCTACTTAGTCTTTACCATGAACTTGTATACCTCACCAAGGGTTTCTAAATTAAAGATTTCCATCTCCCCCCATATATACCATTATAATCCACCACAAAACCTTGTGTTTCTCATTTTCTTGGATGCCTAATCTCACAAATAGAGAATGAAAAATGTCAGTGTAATCTTGAACAGACTGTTCCTTACCTTGGTGAAGTTGTTGCCACTCTATATATAGATCATCATATGCTTCAATGGGGTAGTATTCTTCCTTTATAGCTTCTATGAAATCATCCTAGGTAGGTTCAGCCTCAAGGCCAATATCATCTATACTGAATCTCTTCTTGTACACTTCCCACCAATTTTTGATAGACAATGATGCTTTCAAAAGATAAAAAGTGATCTTCTCTTTATCAATGAATTTATTTATACAAAAATAGGAAGACAATTGATCCAACCAATTTTATACTACATTAGCATTGATTTTGCTTTCAAATGTAGGGATATCAAAATTCACCTAAACTTTGAAGGGTGTTGGGGCACTAAAAGGATGTGGGGGTGCAGATGAGGAGCCAAAATTTCCCATCGAGATTTATTAGAGAATTGGGGTGAATGTTTGTATCATCTATGCTTGTTATTGTTGGAGGGCTTCATTCACCATTTCCTTGAAAGGATCAGATGTCTCAGTGTTGTCTGTCATTTGAGGTTGTTTGGAGTGAACAGGTGGATAGTTTGTTGGTCCTATTTTCCACCCAAGATTCCTATAATCTAACCTCATCCTTGATATAATACACTCTAAAGACAAACTAATCTGATACCACTAATCCAAAACTCAAAAGCTTTGGTCAAAAGATAATTCAAGAAACAAGAACAACATAATTGTAATAATGTTATCTTTGAGAAGAGATGTTTTATTGATTATATTTGTAGATCCAAACATATGCTTATCTCTGAGAAGAGATCTCTCATTTCCATTTTGGGTTACATATTCATTAATACATATTTGAAGGTAGGAGGAGGATGTGGAAGGTCACCAATCTCAAGGGAAATTAAGTGGTTTGACTTCCATGATTTATAATAATACAAAATTTGAGGAATTAATATTTTTAAAAACTTTCTATTTTTAGATTGCACTACTAAAATTAAAATTTTGGGCACCTCCATTTGTTTTTTGAGGATCAAAACCCACTAAGTAATGTTTGGTGCCATCTCATGACATTACCCTCATTCTTATCTTTCCAATAGTTCAAACGGGGAGTCAAACGGAGCTATGATGCAAAATTTATGGCTCTTGGAAGTTCTACCACCAATTGGGGTAGAACCGTCACCCAAATTGTCACTTGAAATGTTACTCAGATCAAGGAGTGAGACCCATATACCACTGAATAGATTTACCCCTCAAGGATTTTTCCAAGAGTCTCATGGCTACATTTTCTTGGGTGATGTTGTGTACTAAGTACAATTTGGTTATATCAACTATGTGTTCCATAGGGGTGGTGGATTTTTCCCCTATAGAGTAGGGTAGTAGTTGGGATATCATCAAATTGATTAAGGTTCAAAGGATTACCACCATTAAAGGGTACAAATGCTTTCATTCCTTGTCTAGCCATTAGGAATAAAGGACTTGTATTAGACTATGTGTGGGAAGAATTGGTAGAATTTATGGAATTAAGAGGTGTAGGATTAGGATTAAACCTTGGAAACCTCTTTCTTATTGCAATGTCCAATAATAATTTAACAAATTCAATCTGCTTACTTTTTAAATATGATCTAGTGGACACCTTTTGCATGAAACTACCTTCCAACCTTACAATTATTGTCTTTATCCTTCCATATGTCCTTCAACATTGTCAAATTAAGTCTCAAGGCACTTGATAGTCATCCCATCAAGTGTTCCAAAACTTTTAGCTACCTAGGTTACACCTTTATTGAAGTAGGACTATTCAAACCCTCCTCAAACTTGGACTAACATTAGACTAACCTATATGTTATGGGATACCTAAGGTATAGGTCAAACCTCTAGTTTTAATGGGTCTAGTTCCCCTAATTTGTGACTTGAATGCTCTCTCTAAGACCTAATCCTATTGGGATGGAAAGGGATAAGGATGAAAACATATAAAAGAACCTACAATAAAGTGGTGATACACCAATTATTAAATATCCTCTCTTAGTTTGTCCTTTGAACACACTTATAAACCTAGTTAAATAAATAATTAATCAAACCTCTTAATGAATATATAAGCATGAATATTTCATGTGAAGGTCGAGTGACATTTTTGTAACTTGAAGGATAAGAACCTAGATCTTCATAAGACATTATTAGTTCATAACTCTTCAAGAACAACTCTACCTACAAATACTTCACATAACTTTAATAGATTGAAAACATGGAATTAGATGAATAAAAGTATCAACATAAGACAAGTGAATTCATACATTCTAAAAATCCACACTCATAAGGAACACTAACATCCACACATGAAGTCTATAACTATTCTTCTATTGATTTAAAGAGTCAAGGTATAATTTTGGCAGAGATTTGTTACACCCAACCAAGGGATGATAAAACAAGATCTAAATTCCTACTTAAATATAATTTTTTAGAGATAAGAGAGAAAATTTTAGGTTTAAGAGATGCCACAATTGATACCAAGGTGGAAAATGATAGTTACAGTAGTCACAAACACTCCCTTCATAAATTGACACTTATTCAATAGCTCCATTTTGGCATTAAAAAGAGGTGTGGGGATGTAACACCTATATTTGAATTCATTCAAGGCCTTGAACACACTCAAAATAGCCTAGTATTCCTTCCTTTGATAGTTACTAGGTGTACATGGGGTGTTATTAGGCCTCCAAGAAGCATTGAGCAACCTCTCCTTTAATGTGCATGTTGACTTATCCTTGAAACTATCTCCAACCATTCACAATGGTCTTCATTTTCATATATGCTCACCTAAATGGTTATTTACAAAGTACAATCATGACTCATCGATGACATAATGATATTATATACCCACTAGAGCTTTCTATATGTAAGTTAATTATGCCTAATTTTCAAGTTCTTTATTTTCTAAATATTCACCATTTGAAGACTTTTAACAATTAAAATATATTATAAAAACACCTAATGATACTTATATTATCCTTATATTAACCCCTTGCATTGTAAATTAGACCTCTCAATTATCCTTTACCTACAAACACATTTTCTTTGTTTCACTAGGCCTTTTGAATTGGCTTCAAAAACTAGGTGCTAGGAGGATCTAACATAGACACTTATAGGTAGCTACATTGATAATTATAGTATAAAATGAGTATAATAAGCTTTAAACTTACATTTCCCATAGTTTATAACTCTTATTTAGGCTCTAAAACCCATTTTATACTTAAAACCCTGCAAATTTTCACTTTTTAGAGGTGTTTGTATATCCTCCATACAATTAGGTGTCATGGTCATGAGCTTCTTTGAGTTGGAAACAAATTTCAAGTATTGTTCAATAATTTCTTGAGTGCTTTGATACATCTTTCACTAAACCTTTCTAGTCAAGTCCTTATTAGGGTTTAAGAGTGCTTAGGGGTCTTAGTGATGGTTTATAGAGAAAAGGGATTGTATCTTTGAAAAAATTGTATAAAATGCATGCCAATATACCTCCCCACATTCCTTAATGTGTTTGGATCCCCATGTATAGCATCCATACTATGGTGAGCATTTAAATATGCTTCTTGGGTGAGAGACATGTTTTCTAATAAATGTGAGGGTGTTTGTAGACTAAAATATCTAATTGTGAGATTATCATGGGGTTAAAATTGACCCAAAGGATTCTAAACACCATGATTATCCCCTCTAAGAAGTTTTGAGTCATCCTTGTTTCCCAAATTACTCTCTACTCCACCTTTTAGTGAAACAATCCTAGTGGAGGTGATAGGCTAGTCTGTCTCCAAACCTAGATCTTGAAATTTTGCCTAAACCCTAGGATTACGAGGCACTCTTACATTTCTTCCAACCTAAACATTACCTTATAGGTCCCATGGAATTCCAACATTAGCTTGATTAGACCATTTGGATTCCTTGAAATGTACACAACCATCAACTTCAACCTCTTGGCCTATTTTCTTTATGAAACAGTCATGGAGATCACTTTAATGACTATTATAGGACTTGTTTATGGGATTTAATATTCATCCTTCCATCCTATATTTATGATATATACAAACATTTCCCATCTCCTTAATTTTAGGCTCAGACTAGTCTTTTTAGACCTTTTCCATACAATCCAACCCCTCCATGTACCAACTTGTAGGTCACTATGATTTTTATAATACTTGAGGAGACCTTAAATGTCATTTTAGGGTTAAACCACCTCACCTAGATGGGTTTTGGGGAAAGAGTCCACCATTAGGTCACTTTCAGGGTTTATGCAGGGTCTGAGACATCCACCATCTTAATGATGGTTCATAGCATATGGATGTCTAAACAAAAAACAATGAACATGAAATTATAGTTAATTTACTTCCTCATCTTCCATGTATATCCTAGGGTCCCATACAAAGGGTGTGTGGAGAGAGGAACATTAGAAGGTGGAAATCAGGTTATTTCTAGACCAATTTTGACTGGTTATTTTCTTAAGGATCATTTGTGAATGTTAACCCCCCAATTTCAACCAATATTTCATGGATATTTAATCCATAAGGAGAATTAAACTTCTCTAATATATTTTTCCTTTAGAATCTATGTGATGAAGTGTGTGAACACTTGAAGTTGGATCTCAAGCTAGTTGAGTATAAGGTGAATGGCTTAAGCAGGGTTTTGAAGCCACTTTGAATTTTTCCTCACTTATTTTTAGTTTAAACCTTATTATCAAGGTTTTACACATCATCACACATCCTTAATTTTCCATAAAAATTGTTTTAAGATCTTGGATATGCCTTAAGATGACAACATGGTTTGAGATTACGCTTAAGGCTTATTTGCTTTGCTCTATCCTCAATGTCACTTAACTATAACTCTTAATACTAATATCTTTAGATGCATTATATGGACATTTACCATCATTTTTAACTGATTAAAATCCATCTATGGATCCAAATATATCTATATACCCTTTAAGTCAAGCATTTACTCACCCAGCCCTATAACTGACTGCCATAGACTGGGCTAGGTCTAAGACAAAATAGTGGGTATACCTGTAGACACCAAAATCGTGTCTACTCTCCTGGTCATCCTCCTCATTCTTTCTCCCCTTGGTCCCTTGCCACTTCGACTATTCCTAACCCATCTAGGTCTTATTAATTGGAAATAATCATCTATTTTTAATTAAATAAGTCCCTTTTCCCTCTCCTTGCCACCTCGCCACCCTAGGATACCTTCCTTGGATCCCCTTCATTCCCCACATGGCCATTTAATGCCTAAGACTCCCATTCCATCTTCTCCTCTCATCCATTTAATCCCCTTCGACCATTTCTCCCTCGGACTAGCTAACCCGACAGTTGGGAAATGGATGAAAGGCTATTTTTAGCCTTTCTCCAACCTTTCAGCCACCGACGTCGGTCAACTATCGACCGACATCAGCGATATTGCTGGCATCGGCACCTTTCATAACGGCTTCTGCACTATTATCTCCTCCTCTCTAGCTCTCTCTCGCAATCTTGACTCGGAATCGAACACTCTGATCATCAATCCGTTCTTGACCCTGTCAATCTGCCAATATCTCAACCAAGCATCTAACTCTCTCCCTCAGGTACGTACATCAAGCTTCTGCAAGCACAACGGGGATTCTCCATCAGCAACAGGTCTTCAACAAGCGGCAACAACAACAAAAAATATCAGTAGACACAGGTATGTTATATTCTGTGTTTTCATTTGTGCTTTATAGTCATTTGTTTCCAAACTAGATTCAGCACTTCTATCTCCCAGACCAAACCAAACCAATCCCGAATCCTGTTTCTCTGCTATCTCTGCCTTCTGTTTGATTCCTCTGTCTCTTTGTTGGCCTCCTCTATCCCTCTGCCCATTAAACTAGACCCTCTACCTTAGACCGAACTCAGACTTTCAGACTACCTCAAAACCAGACTCTTAGACCTTTAGACAGACCCAGACCATTTTCCCTGACCAGACCCGTCAACAGTCCAAAAACTTTCCCAGACTATCAAACCCAGACCCTAAACCATTCAACCAGGCCCAAACTCTGTCTCAGACCCATCCACAGACCATTCTCCACACCCAGACCCTGTCCACAGACTGAAAACTCGACCAGACCCTGTCCAAGCGTACTGCCCCGACCGACGCCGGTCGCTGCCTCCACCGACGTCGGCAGACTAACCGATGTCGGCACCTTGACCAATCGACGCCGATAGGACCACCGACGTCGGTGACTATGACAGTCTGACAGCATCTTTCAGGTAAGCTTTTGCTTCCTTTTTCCTTTTCAGTCTTTTATCATATCAGTATTTAATCATTCTATATTTTATCAGACTTTTCTTTTATCAATTAGTGGGTTGACATCCCTTAAGGAAGTCTTCATACGGGATCAAGCTTTTGCTTGGCAACCCACCATCTCCTTATCTAACACCTCCTTTGTCTAAGTCTCTTTCTTTGCAGGTGTCATTCCTCCACAGCCAAAGAGGAGTACTCACAGCGTCTGGATTACGGTGCGCAGACTACATCCAGGTACACAAGCCTTGACCATTCTTTCTTTAGTTTCTTAATTCTTCCTTGAAATAGAAAGCAAAATTTGAATAGAAACATTCTGGCATGCCCGGTGGGACCCTTAGGGCCTTCCTTGGGTTCCTTTCCCTCTTTGTTCATTTAGGTGCATTAGGTTCCTTCCTTTTCACCTCTCTCTTTTCTTCCAAATGACATTATAAGCAGGAATTAAAAAGAACTTTTCTTCTCTTTTCTTGCATTTCTAGACTAGTCCAAAATCATTTTCTTCAACCCTTTCTCAAACTTGTCTTCGTACAAAACTTCACATTTCGACTTGGGCATTAAAACACTTTGCATTCATTTTTGCTTGCTTGCATCTTCTTAGACCACACTTAGTAATTAGTAAACCGCATATTGAATTAATCTAGTCCACTTGATGTTACACTACCAAACCACATGCACTAAAACAAACATAAAACCTACTTGAGACAAGGCCCGACTGGGATTTCATCCCCTAGCGGATACCTTACCTCTACCTGGCAATCTCACTTGGATTTCATCACAAGGGGAAAGCCCACTCCGTTCTCTGGCAGAGGATAATCTCTAGGCGAGGTATATCTTGGTTAAGCGAGACCAGCTAATCATTGGAATCGTGAAGTGAGGGGAGCTTGCTCCTTAGCACCAGGCCACGTACCGAACCTAATACAGACTTTTGAGTGCCTAAACACACCTGAAACTATCCATAGACTACCTTTTCTAGGACCCTTCTATCAGCCAACCTTCCCAAACATTCATCTAAGGCATAAGCCACAAGATTCTAAAGTTAATTCTTAGGATTTATTGCTTAGGGCCTGTCTGTCTCTCTCTATTTTTCTCTTCTCATCTGTTTGTTTGAGTGTGTGAGGATGCTTTCTTCATTGTTTTTCCAAGAATCTCCAAATCTTTTGGGTCTCTGGAAAACACAGTCACCGGCATCGATTTTGTCACCGACGTCGGGCTCCCTTTTCACCGGCATCGGTCATCTGACCGACGTCAGCCATCTTTCTTACCGACATTGGTTTTTCAACTGACATCGGTCACTGTCACCAGTCCCTTTTTTCAAAACAACAACTTAAAACCTGACCCATTTTTCTGTCAAAACCTCATTCTGAGTTTCTAAAACTAAGAACACACAGTTTCTGAAACCTGACCCTCTTCTTGACCATGCTCTCTCGTCCCTAACCAATCCTATCATGGAGTTCCACTCGGAGACTGAAAGAACTCCTATAGGAATGACCCCGATTCAAATTCCTATCATCCCTAAAGGGGACCAAGATTTCAAAAGATTCTTGAACCTCAATGTTGCAGCCCTCCAAAACTATCTCGCGAGAAACCCAACGCGAGGCCTTTCAGGTGACGTGGCGATGACATTGACACCATTTGCCACCCAGCCCTTTATGACTCAACCTTTCACCTCAACCATTAACCCAACCATGGTCAATACACAAATTTTGGCCTCCCCATCCATTTTTAGACCAACCTCCATCGGGGTTCTATTACCCCCTCAACCACTTACAATTCAACCGAGTTCTACATCATACCAGAACTTGATTGTCTCGACCCCTCACACTCTTGCACCCATAAATGCAGGAGTGCCAACCTTTCCTTCTACCAGTGTCACCATTCAACCACCTTTGGTGGTGCCTAGTCAACTTATGCCTTCGACGCAACCACCTTTGGCCTCCACTTCTATCCCGATGAATAGTTATACATACGTTGCGCCCCTACAAGCGCAACCAACTACGTCGCATGCCTCCTCTAGCCTCTTTCAAGTGCCTTACAACCTAAGGGGCACTCCATCTACCAATCCATCAGCAGACATCATTAAAATTCTGATGGATAAAATGACCAGTCTCGAAACCTCTATCTCTGGTTCACACAATGCTCTCTCGTATGAGCAAATTTGCAACAAGCCCATCCATCCTTTTGTCCCTATCCAACCATACCCCAACCATTGGGAGCTTCCTAAATTCACTCGCTTTTAGAGTAAGGAAGACCCACAACAACACTTACGGGAATTCAGACATGCCTGCTATCTTATTGCCCATGATGATGTGTTATTATTATGCACGTTTCCCATGTCACTTTCTAGCCCTGCCCTTGACTAGTATAGCTCTCTTACCAGACATTCTATCTTTTCATTCATCCAACTCACCCAATTATTTCTCGATCATTTTTCTATCAACATCACCAAACAAGTCTCAATCATAGACCTTTACTTCATCAGGCAATTCGATGATGAATCAATAGTCAATTTTGTCACCCGTTGGAGGGGCCTGATTAACTAGATCTCCTTCTCCTTGCCTCAACCTGAGCTCATCGAGCTCTTTTCTCAAGCATGTGCCAACCACATCTCTTTCACCTTGTGGATTCAGACATTTTGCACTTTCGACGAAGCTTTCATCATGGTTTGAAATCTCAAACTCTGCGCCATTGAAGACGATAAGGTCAAATTGCGTAATACCAACGCAAAATCTACTGACCATTCCTCTTCCAGACCTCCCTCTTCTGCCAACTCCAAGTCCAAAGGAGTGGCCAACACTGTGGTCATTAGATCACCATCATCGACAAAAACTAATTACTCTCAACCTTCTACATCTTCAAGCATCACCAAACAATTCCAACAACAGTACATCCAGCGTTCATACACTCCACTTGGAGAACCATATGCTTCCGTTTTGGAAAAACTACTCAAGTAGGGGGTCCTCAATCTCCCCCCAATCCGACCACCTCAATTCGACCCTTCAAAAGCCCTCCCTACATGGTATAGAGAGGCCGACTTCTGCGACTTTCACCGCATCCACGGCCATGACATCGACAATTGCCGAACCTTTAAAAATATAGTCCAAGACATGATCGACAAGGGGGATCTTATTTTAGATAACCCGAATGCCCCACCCAACCAACATATTGACATATACAAGCAACCATTCCCAAATCACTCCCCTATTCAAAACAACGTCCAGACTTCGACCAATGACCCCCAAGACCATAATATTCACACAATCAACACTATCTTACCTCTTGTCCCTGACCAACCTCTTTCACAGGCAGAAGACCCTTCTTCTCCTATTTCTCTATCACAGGATGAAGAACCCTCTTCTCCTATTTGTCCTCCATCTATCTCTCTTCTACTGGAGGATGCCTTGACCACACCTACGCCATTAAGTCCACCTCCATCCGAAGACCCTACCTTGCCTATTCCTCAACTACAAGTAGAAGGCACGATCATCCATGCCCTCTGCCCACTTGAGGAGCCTCACTCTCCTATTTCTTCTCCATCAAGAGAAGAACCAGTCTCTCTGCCCATTTCAACCGAAGAAGACCTAGTCACGGTTTCCTCTTGCCCTTTGCCTGAGATTTCTACATCTCACTCACCTCCATCCACATCTAAACCTAAACCCGTATCTAACCTTGCCTCACGTAATAGTGGCCCTCAGCCCAAACCAATGAAAGCCACTAAACCACACTGGAGGACTCCTCCCCCACCTTCGTCATTACCTTCAATCTTGGGCCCACATCCATCCACTTTAATAGGAGTGCTTCCTACTCCCATACTTCATAGAGGCAAGTCGCCTCCATTACCTTCTCAACCCATTAGATATACATCTCTTCCAAACCACCGACCAATGCCTCTTATGCCTCTCAAATCAAAGTCACCGACCCTCACTGCAATAAAACATCCAGACCTGTTAGCAGGTTCTTATGCCTTGCTCTTACGAAAATTATTGCAGTCTTCTCGTATCAACCTCCCGCCTCTTAAACAATATCAATCTCTCAGACCTAAACCACCCTGGTTCGACGACACTCGCATTTATGCATATCATCGCACGCCTGGGCATGACACTGAGCATTGTTGTGCCCTCAAGGTCATCATTCACCAATGGCTGGGGAATGACACCCTTCTTTTCGACCACGTTATCAATAAACCTTCAACACCACCCCGCTTATCAACTCTTGAATCAAGGCCATCTTGGTTCGACAACTCTAAATTTTGTCACTATCATCACACTCCAGGACATGACACTGAGCATTGTTGCGCTCTCAAAGCTGTCACTCGTCAACAACGGAGAAAGGATTCCCTTCTCATCAAGGATCCTCTTGACCACCTCTTTGACAAAACATCAACACCAACCCATGCCTCTCTAACCTCATCACCTAAATCGAGATCTCCACGCCAGACTATGGTCCCTTTGCCACCTTTAACCCCCTTATTTGACATTAATACTGTCCATTTGACCACTAAACCTCAACCGACCTTAACCAATCTATTACACATCCTCCCTAGCCGCTGGGGGAAACCAACCTTCATCCAAACCTCGACCAACCTTTTGACCCAGTCTCAACCACATATCAATCACTCTTTTAATCCTAAACCTCGACCAAGTGTCCATCGACCCAACTCTCGACCAAACATTTGACCAGTCTCAACCAAACTTCAACCAATCAATCAACGAAACCTCTCGACCAAACATTCAACCAGTCTCGACCAATCACCGACCATGTCAACCAACTTCACATCTAGCATCACCCATCATTGTAACCAATCTGGAAAGAAGCAAATGGGGCAAGTCCGCTCCTAATTGACTCGGACCTTATCATAACGCACAAGCATGGCCCAGGGAATTATCAGACCTTGAGCCCTTTTTATGTCTTGCATCTTCGACCATTCCACTGTTAGTCAAGTACTTGATCACTTGACGTATTACTTGAGCTCGTCCCTTGAGCAACCCCTTATCATTGTCATTCCTATTCCTTTCAACCCTGCTTCCCAACATTTGTCCACCCTTTTGACAAGCAGTAATGCTTTGTCCTAATAAAAGGGAACCCTTAAACCTCTAAAAGGCTCGTCCATGGCTAAAAACTTCAGTCAACCCACATATATCAATATTTCAATACCTATTATATCAAAAGTCATAAACTCTCTAAATGTAGACTGCTCCCTCGAAGGACAGCTACATAATTGTTGTATTACTAGACTGATCCCTTGAAGAACAGCTAGGCCAAGTCACATATCAAACATTTAAAGAAAAAGTATAGACCACTCCCTCGAAGGATGGCTATGACTAAATCTTGCTACAGACAGCACCTATTTTTGAAGCTTCCTGCATTGATCAGCTTCACAACATGACCACCAAGCAAATAACATCTTTATGTGGACTTCCCACATCGATCAGTTCACCGTAAAAATTTTAAAAAAAAAAAAAAAATGACTGACAAGCTATCAAGTCATGGACATGCCTATAGTCGTTCTTGGGTTACCTATAAAAGGGGCAAGGTTCTTCCTGCCACAAAAAGGATTACCCCATACTCTCATATCACATACTCATCCTATCACCCCAACATACTCAAGGGACTTTGAGCTCACTTAACGTCAAGTGATTCGATTATTTCTCTAGCACAACACCTGGTCCACGACGCAATGCATGAATGGGGCTTTTTGTTCTAACAACCCCTATCCATGCCATCCCTTTTAGTCCTTGTCAATGAAAGAGCAATTCGCCTTTCACTTATTTTTTCTACTTTGGTCACATTCAACCAAACCTTTTTTCATACCAAACCAACCTCAACATTTTTATCATGACATCAGGCATCGCCTCAGTCCTTTTCACTAGTTTCTATGGACACCAATACACATGGAAACTATCGACCAGACCCAATTTATGTTAAGCATAAACCAATACTTGCTGAAGCATAAATAGACCCTAATTCATTTTTAGCATACATCCATCACGACTATGGACACTTGTTAGGGATGAAAGACCCTCGACCAATGTTACAGAATACACCATTTGGAAAAGGCTGTAACATATCTTTCTCCTCATCATTTCGACACTTGACCAAAACCAATCATTCAAATCTTTTGACCTCCTGCCTACCACTCAGACTCTCAGTTTGAACAACATTAGTATGAAGCCCTTTCACAGGGGCTATGTAGGTAGCACTCAGTTGACATGGGGTCTTCTGAGGTTAGCTTGGCCACATATTTTCATCCATCCATCCACTTCGACCAATGACCATGGAGATCATGCCTATCTCCTCTGACCCTGACCACTTCCAAGACCATGTTGCCTTGGTTGTTTTTGCATATATGCTACCTCACGACTGGTTATCAAATTGTGCACAGACCTATTTTTGGACCCTCACAAGTATAGGATCGCAAGCTGGTTGATCCACACTACTTGTGACTTTTTCATGTTTCTAGGAGCACTTCCTGAGCTCGAGATACCTGGAACACGATGACCATTTGGAGCTTTAGCTTAAATTGAGTGACCTGATCAGTAGATGACTAAATACTGGGGCCCAGTTACTTCAATTTTGGCACTCCTCGACCCTTGACCTGTGACAATTGACCTGACCATCTCATGAAGTGGTATACGCGCAATCATGACTTTTGCAGCGTTCACCCTCACCCCCTTTTTTTCATCCACCTTTTGTCAAATCAGCACCTGATTCCAATTTCCCTTCCCTCGACTCCTGCTTTGAGGGGGAATACCTCATCCATAATTGGGGCAACCAATCAACCCCTCCTATTTTTGTCTTGCAGTTCACTGAACAACCAACAAGATGAAATCAACCTTATCCCACACTTGGGGCAACCACCTCCTGTTTTTGTCTTGCAGTTCATTCAGAACAACCAACAAGACAAAAAGGGGCAAATGTAGACACCAAAATCATGTCTACTCTCCTGGTCATCCTCCTCGTTCTTTCTCCCCTTGGTCCCTTGCCACTTCGACTATCCCTAACCCATCTAGGTCTTATTAATTGGAAATAATCATCTATTTTTAATTAAATAAGTCCCTTTTCCCTCTCCTTGCCACCTCGCCACCCTAGGATACCTTCTTTGGATCCCCTTCATTCCCCACATGGACATTTAATGCCTAAGACTCCCATTCCATCTTCTCCTCTCATACATTTAATCCCCTTCGACTGTTTCTCCCTCAAACTAGCTGACCCGGCAGTTGGGAAACGGATGAAAGGCTATTTTTAGCCTTTCTCTGGCCTTTCAGCCGCCGACGTCAGTCAACTGTTGATCGATGTCGGCGATATTACCAGTGTCGGCACCTTTCATAATGGCTTCTGCACTGTTATCTCCTCCTCTCTGGCTCTCTCTCGCAATCTTGACTTGGAATTGAACACTCTGATCATCAATCCGTTCTTGACCCTGTCAATCTGCCAATATCTCAACCAAGCATCTAATTCTCTCCCTCAGGTACTTACAGCAAGCTTCTGCAAGCACAACGGGGATTCTCCATCAGCAACAGGTCTTCAACAAGTGGCAATAACAACAATAGAGATCAATAGACACAGGTATGTTGTATTCTGTGTTTTCATTTTTGCTTTATAGTCATTTGTTTCCAAACTAGATTCAGCACTTCTATCTCCCAAACCAAACCAAACCAATCTCGAATCTTGTTTCTCTGCTATCTCTGCCTTCTGTTTGATTCCTCTATCTCTTTATTGGCCTCCTCTATCCCTCTGCCCATTCAACCAGACCCTCTGCCTCAGACCAAACTCAGACTTTCAGACTACCTCAAAACTAGACTCTTAGACCTTTAGACAGACCCAGACCATTTTCCCTGACCAGACCCGTCCATAGTCCAAAAACTTGCCCAGACTATCAGACCCAGACCCCAGACCATTCAACTAGGCCCAAACTCTATCTCAGACCCATCCACAGACCATTCTCCACACCCAGACCCTGTCCACAGACCGAAAACTCAACCAGACCCTGTCCAAGCGTACTGCCCTGACCGACGCAGGTCGCTGCCTCCACCGACGTCGGCAGACTAACTGACGTCGGCACCTTGACCAATCGACGCCGGTGACTGTGACATTCTAACATCATCTTTCAGGTAAGCTTTTGCTTCCTTTTTCCTTTTCAGTCTTTTATCATATCAGTATTTAATCATTGTATATTTTATTAGACTTTTCTTTTATCAATTAGTGGGTTGACATCCCTTAAGGAAGTCTTCATACTTCTGGGATCAAGCTTTCGCTTGGCAACCCACCATCTCCTTATCTAACACCTCCTTTGTCCAAGTCTCTTTCTTTGCAGGTGTCATCCCTCCATAGCCAAAGAGGAGTACTCACAGCGTCTGGATTACGGTGCGCAGACTACATCTAGGTACACAAGCCTTGACCATTCTTTCTTTAGTTTCTTAATTCTTCCTTGAAATAGAAAGCAAAATTTGAATAGAAACAATACCTATTATTTATTTTTACCTAATGTAGACATGGATGCATTTTAATAATCATAAGTACCATTTTTTACTAATTTTTAAATATTGTTCATGCATATAGAGGCCCCAAACCATCATTTTTCTCAAACTAATAATGGGTTGCCTACTAACTGAGTGGTTAGGTATGAGAATTTTGAGTATGGTCCTCCCTTTTATTTCTTGAGATGTTAATGAGGTGGGGTATGTTTTAGTGTTATATATATCCTTACATGGTGATTTATCAACCTCCCTTATTCTTTAAAACACTCCCCTTTTCAAGCTTAGGGTCCATATCTAGGTAGGCTTATATGTCCTCAAGCCTGTGTTAACTATATTTTTGCCCTTTAGAGTTGATGATCACTCAAATTTATCTTCTTCTTTAGTTTAAACCTTACCTAACCTAATTCTAATTCTAACTTCTACCCTAAATTAATATGTCTATATCAAATTACACCATCATATCTATAGTCACTCATTTGCCTTCTTGATTGTTCGCAGGGGTCTAAGAGATGAGTCTTATATGAGAGAAAACTGGTCTAAATTTGCTCAGAGTCCTTCTGACCTATTCAAAATTTCATCCACTCCCTTAGTATATCCATTTTCTTGATCACACCCTTTATTTTGCCCATGATTGGCTCATATACAATGTTCTTAGAGGTTCTTATACTATAGGATCAAAATGGTTGGTTGTAGGTGGTTATCTACCTCCTTAGTTAGGTGTATGACCATTTAGGTCTAAACTTCCATGATTTAATTTTCCTTTATGGTTCCAAGGGGTAATTAATATCTATTTTCATGGTTTAGACTAGGAATCAAGGGTGGATGAGTGAACAAAGATGACTCTATGGTGATATAGGATGAGACATGAATTGCAGGGTTAGAACACGATAAAAATGGTAGTGGAAAACAACATGAAATGGTAAGGTATGGAAATAACATGAAGTGAATTAGGGAAACCATTCCAAGGCCATAAATAGATTCCTTGAATATCCTAACACATATACTCATGCAAACACACCACTTTGGAGGTATAAAAATGATGCACACAGTCAAAAAATAGAACTTAGATATCTTTAAGGACCCTTAATCTTTGAAAAAAACCTTAATATTTGCTAAAACTAAATATGTGGTTATAAATTCAAGGGTGTTTTTTAGATCTTTGAGGCTACCATGGAGGTTATAAAACTTTTTCATAGTGTTATGATGATGACCTACTATGATTTTTAACACCTCATTCCATGCTTTTGACTGTGTTTAAAGGATCTGAAGGTGTTATTGAGCAACACATAGTGCCACTACTGAGGGAACTATAGATGCATATGACCTTTTCATTGAAGACACCCTTTGAGCTGAAAAAATGTTGATGGATCTCAAACCTAAGCAAAGAAGCATGGAGAAACTTGAAACACTCCACCAACTCTTTAACTCAATCAACACCTTTTGATGAGGGCACTCAACCTCTGTTTAATACATAGACCTTCTTGTAGATTTAATATTGTGCCAACCTTAAAGGTTTTTTGGTTCCATGAGCTCACACATGTGAGTCAAGAACTAAAAATTCTATGATAGGCTTCTTCAAGACCTAAATAAATAATATCAACCATTGGTTTAATCTGGAAAGCTGAGGATCCCTCAAAACCATTATGTCCTACTTAGCATGTGTAGATAAAGATGGTGTACATATTCCTTAAGTTCTTAAGGAATGTTCATAATGATTAGGGGGTCAATCTAGGAACAAATTCCAATGGACATAATATAACTGAGTGTACTTCCCCTGGATAGGAGCTTGGACCTTCATTCTCTCTCCTTCATATGGTTTAAGTATAAACCTAGGATTTTTTCAAGTCTACCAATGATTTCAAGGAGAAGGTAGGTCAGTCTTGAGTTGCCTTTGAATTGAAACACACTACTTTCTCCCCCACTTTCCATTACTGACCTCCATCTACAAATCCCTAACTCCACCTGATCCAATGTGTATTATATAAATCTGTATTATTTAGGGAACCTCTACAACCTATAATTTCTATGCATTTCCTCTTGTTTCATATGAAAATAATCATTATCAAGTGTTGTGGAGGTAAAATAGGATTCATGTGGTGTTTTGAAGCTAAATGTACGAATTGGGGGGTTGAAAAGTCACAAATGGGCATGTGTGGGGCCCATTAGGGAGGATTTAAGCATTGACCATGGTGGTAATGGGCTCAATAGGGCATGAAACACTTTAGTGATGGTCTAATGAATCTCATGATGTCTATTGAAGGCATGAAAGGTGGTTTAGTGGTCCATCAAGGTCAAATTAGGCCTCATTATGGTCAAAAATATTGACTTTAGTACACATACATGACTTTACATGGACACATAAATGACTTTAAATGGGCATATTAGATGAATATCATGTTAATATATTATGAAGAGACCTTTATGACATACTAGAGACCTCAAATTGACCCTAATACACTTCTCATGATGTTCTTGAAACTTGAAATATGAACATACCTCATGTGACTAAGAAGAACAAAGGTGTTTATGAGTCTTCATTAGACTACCTTCTCAATTCACTTTTACCATGGCATTTCTCACATGTTTGAGCTCTATAAAACTAACCAAGGAACTCTAAACATGTTTAATCACCATGAAGCACTTGATTCAAGTTTAAATAAATGGTATGGAGAACACCAAGCATCTTATATCATAAAAAGATAGTGAATTGATTGAGTGACCCAAACTCACAAGGATAAGATGCAACCATGAGACTAATGATAGATCAATACTCAAGGACATTAGGTTGACCCATTTCTAGGTCTGGGATTAGAAAGTGGTCAACACTATTTTTTACAAATGGTCTTAGGTAGAATCCATAATCACTTCCTCAATGGTTAGGACATTGAACATGTCACCAACTAACATATTTTGGATAAATAGTTATGTGTTCATATTAGTGTGGCTCAAAGAATAAATTTACACCCTTGTTAAAGGAGCTAAATCTATAAGTGGGGTGTTTAAAATGGCCATATTTTTAAAATTCTAAGCTAAATTGAGATACGTTTGATATGCTTGTTGCATTTGTGTGTATTGGTCAGTGATTGGACCCTTTGATTTTGCAAGCATATTAAGATCTTTGTTAGGTATTTCCATGAATGCCTAATGATAACTAGTTAAGGATTGATCAATTGGTTTGACTTGAGGTGCATTTCTAATCATGCTAACTAAACTAGGTAGACTTTCATGAGGAAATTCTACCAGGAATTTTGCTCCTACCTCTACGGCCCCAACTAAAATCTTGCCCATGTTTTCAAGTAAGTGATGATCGAACAAGTATGGATCATAAATTTTTGGTGTGTTTACATATTAGGGATATTGATATTAAACCAATTCAATGATTGGTGGCACATTAACAAGGTATTAAGCCATTTTTTCTTGTTCTTTCCCCACGTAAAGAAGTGCATTAGATAGGTATTATGATAGTGGGTCCTATCCTTGTTATGTATATTATGTAGCATAAGAGGGATATGGATCTATCTCACAAACTATGTCATCACCATATGGGTCTTGAATGAAGGGATCATTTGTGACTATGTTCTCATAATATAGATTATAAATGGTCCAACTATGTGTATATCAAGGCATATGTAAATATATGGCTAATGTCTCTTGAATAAAATGTCTAATGTTCATAAATGCTCAAAATGTGGTCTAAAAAGGTGGTTTTGGAAAGCTCTAAAAATGATCTAGAAATTATCACTAAACCATACTTACCTCTTTAAAATAGGTCTAAATATGACTCTTGAACATGGTTTTTGAAAACATCATTTAGCTTTTGGAAAAAAAGGCCTAAAGTTGAAATGTTTATGCTATGTCTAACGCAAAGGTAAATTAGAAGAAAAGCATGAAACCAGTATTTGTAAAGGTTCTTTGAAAAAACTTAATTTGGGTCTGATAATGAAACAAAAGGTGATAAGTCTCTAGCCAATGTCACAAATATATACTTAAAAAGGAATGAACTAGGTCTAAAGTGTGAAAATAATTCTAGGTATTTGAAAAATGTCATAAATCTAGACCTTAAAAAGAACAAACTAGGTCTAAAGTGCAAAAAAAATGTTAGGTCTTTATCCAATGTCACAAAGATAGACTTGGAAATGAATGAACTAGGTCTAAATCATGAAAAAAATGTTATGTCTTTGTCCACCATCACAAATCTAGACTTGGAAACAAAAAAAATGAGTTAAAATCTTGAAATCAATCTAACTCTAAGGTAAATGGATTGAAACACTTGATCTAGACACAAATTAATCTTGGCACATAAAATTGAAACAAAGCTAACCTTGGCACAAATAAATTACTCTATGCACATGTCTAAAACTAATTGGGAAAGTCAGTCTCAAGTAATAAACTAAGAGCAAAGAGTAAACATTCAATCCCAAGTGATTTGCAAGGATCAAACGTAAATTAGTCATGCTTAGAGATAAACTTGAAAAATGAGTTTTGACCTTAGTTTAAGATGGTAAATTGGTCTAAGACACACAAAAGTAAACCACTTCTAGGTCTAGGCAAAGGTCTCTAAATCAAGTGATAAGTTAATCTGATTTGAACAATCTAAACGTAAAAGGTGAATACCCAAGCCCAAATAAGATAAGACTTTGGAGTAGACTAATCAGTTTTGGATCTGAACTTCAAAATATAAATTTTGAACTTAGTATAAAAGACTTGTATTTTTAAATTAATAATAGCCTAGACTCAAATGGGTATCATATTGAAACCTTTTGGAATATAGTTACACAAATAGTTTTGGACATGGTTTTGAACAAAAGTAAATGTTTTGGGAAAATTTGGGAAACATAACAACATCTCTTTGAATAAGTGTACAAAAGTGGCTTTAAAAAATCTCATTATATGGAAAATTTTTTGAGTGAATTTTACATTTTAACACTTCTTTATGCAAAATGGAAGTAGTAACATGTTCTTTGATTTTGAAGTTTTTGACTTATTTTATAAGTGGTTTGCCACAAAAAGTACTTTAACCCCTAAAAAAATGTAAGTAAAAGAATAATAAAAATCACCTAAGTTCACATCATATGATAAAAATTTAAGGTTAAATATTATTTACCAAAGTTTCCATTGATATACCAATGCTCAAAAGTAATTAATTATTAATCCAAAAAAAGTAAGAGTGCATGTAGGTAGATTCTTTTAATCCTCGCTCTATCTCTCGAGCATTGATACATGGAAATAACTTAGAGTGTCAAATCAACTCAATATTTTGAAGGATATTTCATAGTAAGTGGGGTTGATATAAATATAATTTTTTTATGCCTTATATGTTTTCTATACATGTGTCTAACATGAGGGAGTAATCACGTCAAATGAATCCAAATTGCCTAGCTTATTATGTAATGGCCTAGTCTTTTACATAAAAAATTCATTCATGTAATTCTTAGTGAATTATAATGTTTGGTTGTCACATGGATTTGGAACCCATTGGGATGGTTATGATAACCACTCACCACTATCCCATCCAATGGTATGTGTGGATTGAAATCCATGTTTGTTATTTTGTAGCATTTCATCTTTAGCTTTAGACTCACTTAGCAGTCGATGGTTCCTTGACACCCACCACCGATTCCCATTTTTGACATATTATTTTCTTAGGGCCCCTTCTCAAAAAAATTCCTAAGTACCAACCTCCATCTACTTCTTCCACATGGTATCCTAATGCTCATCTGGATCAATGAAGCTCTCATTTCAATCTAGTGGAGTCCCAGTTTGACACGTGGTGTCCTTGCGCTCTTCAAATCCTTATCTTTTTGGGTCAAACCTCAAAGTAGTGCCATTGGTTAATAGGATGATGGATAGCACCACAAATTAGTTTTTTTTAAAATGGGGAGAATTTTGAGCTTGATGCATGGTGCCCCCTCACTTATCCAAGAGCAATTTTGATCTGTAAGACTCTAGAGCCATGTTATTGGTTGAAAGAAATAAAAAGGGACCCACCACGTTATTACAATGAAGAAGATATGTGCCCTTACATATGGTTAAACTTAACTTCTCATAATAATAGTGGTCATAATAGAATAGTGTAGCCCCACCGTATCTGGGATCTAAATGATAACTGCACTCATGAGCTCTAGACCCTCTTTCAGGCATAATGGTATTATCATGAGTGTGAGTACCTATGAGAGGCTATTTTGCCTATATATTATAGGCTCATTCTTTGGATGAGGGGCAAGGGGGGATCTATTATCTTTTATCTTTTCACATAGTTATAATGTAATAGACTAAGAATAGTAATAGTTAGGATTTTTCTATTCTATAACCTTAATAGGTGCACCTCACATGTGTGATTGGATGTTTTATATGTGTCGTTATGGCCTTATATATTATATTCTCCACATATAATGAAGAGGATGTGGTATTATATGTTATTTTGAGTAGAAAATTGTTTTTGTTCACTATTTATTTTCTTTTGATTCTATAGTGTAAATATTTACTTGCATTGTAGATCTTAATTCATGATTTATGATCCTTTATGGTTGTAGTCATATAAAATGTGAAAATTAGTAACTTGAGTGTGGATAATGACACCCAACCCATATGTGCCTCCTAATTTCTTTTATGACCCTCACATGCTTCATTTCATTGATTCCTAGTCATTCGTAGCCTTCCAAATCTGATCTCAGCTTAGCCAAACTACTCTTTCCATTACAAATCCATCCCCCTAGGCCCCATAAGCTAAGGAAAAAATCACCCAACTTGGACTATAGCACCTATCGCACTATTGTGCACTTTCAGCACTCCTCTCCAAGTGTGTTTTTATCCCCAATGGTTGGTTCCTTTTGGTTCCCCATACTTCTCCTTGTTGACCTAATGTGAGCACACTCAACCCATGACCAATAGATCTCTATAAAATATCATTCAAAGATTATTTGGAAAGGGTTAAAAATTATCACTAAACAAGTAATAATATAAGCAAGACTCTTAGGAAATCTTCCCTATTCTCTGCATACATCCATCTAATACACTTATAAAGCTTATTCAAATCCTTACACCAATCCCTAACCATCTCAATAATACCTAGTTTTAGAATTTAAATTTTCATACACACTATTTCACAAATCACATCAAGTGGGATAACTATATTTGGTTTGATCCCTCTTCATATTATTGGTATGTAGGAAGCATACCCACATAAGGGGTGTGGATACACATTTAGTGTATCTTGCACATACTAACCCCCTTCTTTCCCATATTTTTTAAAAGCATAATGGAGTCTAGGGCTTGAAGACTAAATCAGATTTACAAGGAGTTCCATTAGCATCTAACAATTTAAACTTCACAAGTAGGGTCACAAGACACAATGAACAAAACCTAGAAAGATTAGGTTTCCTAGACAATAGCAAAAGAGGTGAACTACAGTGTTGGTGCCACTAGTGTCCTATTTTGGCACTCTTATCCCATCATAAAATGAAGGCCAGATCCTAAATTTTGATAGTGTCCTAGTCTTACATAGTGAATTCTGTACTTTGTCTCAGTTATCTCAGTTAGTTTCCAGTTAAGTCTTATTTTCTAACCTTTATTACTATTTTTAGAAAGATCAAAATTGTAGTCAAATTACACAAATTAGTAGCTTAATTATTGTATATCTATTTACTAATTTTGCTACTCAGACCCTTTAACTAAATTAGGAATAATACATGAATATTCCCAAAACTATTAAATTATTTAGTGAACTCGACTTACTTTGTTTGTGCATAAAAACCCTAAAAACCCTAGGGTAAATTTCCTACTAATTTTTCCTATTTTTTTTTTACCTGCATAATAAAATCAAAAATTGGCATTAGATTTTAAAATTTCATATTAATTTTAAAATAATTTTATTTCAAACCCTAGTTGCCCATACTAGGTCATAGTATTTTCCCAATATTTTTCCTATATTTTTCTAATTTTTTAATAGCATATTTAAATCAAAAATTAACATAAAATTTTAAAATTCCATAGTGATTTCAAAAATTTATTTTTTCTTCAAACCCTAGTTGCATACACTAGGTCCTTTCAAATCAAGAATTTTCCACTAATTTTTTGATTTTTTACTAGCATATTTCACTCAAAAATTCACCTTAAATTTCAAAATTTCATAGTAATTTTCAAAAGAATCTTCTTTCAAACCCTAATTGCATACATTAGGTCTCATTTCTTCTTGAGGTCTCACCTTACATGTTTGTGAGCTTCGTATCCTTTTTATGCACTTTCTAGTTTACTTTTTTTAGGAATTTACATTTCCTATATTCAGTACTCTCCTTCTTTATCACTTCATCTGTTACAAATTATTGCAAAAAGTTTAATCAAATTTAAAATTATTTTCCTAATTTAATAATGGCCCAATACATTGGGTTTTATGAAACTGATATAAGGGAACTTCAAGAACTCTTAACTACACACCCTAACATGCAAGACAATATGTTTAAAATACTTCAACAAGAAAAAAAAAGAGTGAACAATGGTCAATCTTCTCAAGCCACAAAGCAACTAGTTACAAATACCACTATGGGGAAAACTATGTCTCAAGAACCCCCTATAACAGCCCAACCTTCCTCTATGCCACCAACTACAGCTAGTACATCTTTGTCTCCTAATGTGGCATCCCTTATGCAAGAGATAAGATCTCTTCAATCCAAGGTGTTACATCTTGATCAAGGTACCTCTAGACCTACACATACCTTGGATTTTTTTGATCTATTACATACACCATTAGCACATCACATTGATTTTACATGTTTTCCACAAGGTTTTGTTCAACCCAAGCTTACTCTATATGATGGAAAGGGTGATATAGATACACACTTGAGATATTTTCATGCAGCATGCTTAGATTATGTGCCAAATGATCATCTACTAACCAAGATATTTCCATAGAGCCTAAAAGATTATGCTTTACAATGGTTCTATATTCTATTGAATTAATCAGTCAATGCATTTAATCCTTTAGCTGACATGTTCCTAGCTTATTTTAGGATTAACATTGGTGACAAGGTTTCATATGCCCAAGTTGCACAATAAAAATAAAGTTCAAATGAGTATCTCATAGATTATGTTCTTCAATATAAGACTATCTTGGCTAAGATGACTAGCCCTATAGATGAATAAGAGTTACCATATCTCTTCAAATAGAGTCTTCTACTAGCTTTACATGAATCAATAATGGTTAAAAGGTTCTTTTCCTTTACTAAATTATGTCACACACTAAAATAAAGGGAATTCAAACTAATTTAAATGGGCAAACTCAAGTACATAAGTATATCAAAAATAACAAACAAGAGTAACAACAAAGTCCCATACAAAGTCAAGGTCAATGATAGCAAGAGTCAAAATCAACCTACAGTTAATATACCTTCAGATCCCCCTTAGTATGCGGTTTTATTATCACCTCCTCAGTAAACCTTTACTAATCTACCAATTCCTCCAGCTAGAGTTTTATAATAGCTATTGGAATGTAATATCATATCTCTCCCTCATATTTAGGAAGTTGATCCAACAAAGCCTCTTCCACAAGGATATGATCAACATGCATTTTATGATTTTTATAGGGTACTAGGCCATACAATAATAAATGCATTAGTTTGAGACACAAGATGCAAGACCTGATAGATGATAATGTCATTGATCTTGATACTCAAATTGAGCCTCCACAAGCAAAGCAAACATAGGATAAATATTTGAAAATATTCTCAGGTCCTTTTCTATAGAATTATAAACAAGAGAAAGGGGATACATCAGGTATTCACCATGCATATCATGCATATCCCCTACCAGATAAATACAGGGCACCTTTAGTTGAGTTACATCTTTTCAAAAACATGATTGGTGTATATAGTTCTAGAGTTTGAGCTAGACCCTCCATCTCCTTCTCAGAGTAGGATATAGTTGAGGATGATTTGGATTATCATGCACTCTTTATCAAAGCTTACATTCATAATCATCGTATTCATAGTGTTCTCATAGATAATGGATCTAGTGTGAACATGTGGACTATGACATTATTATAGCATTTGGGATATTCAGAGTAGGATATTATCCTAATAGACATAATTATCAACAAATTTAGTGGGAACATATAGATTTCATTGGGTGAGATTGTACTTCCTCTATAGGTTGGTCCAACACATATGACCACACCATTTACTATAATTCCCAGTGCAGGAGTTTTTGATATCTTACTTTGAGCAATACCTTTTATAGTTCATAGATGTGTGAAATTCATTCACGTTAATCAAGTTATTATAGTTGGTGGAGTTCCATATGAGTTACCACTCCCCACTTCGGAGCCATCTTCTACAGTGTAGTCACCAGTTTCAATGTAGCCACTAGTTTCAATTTATCTACCAATTTTAGTTCTTCCTCTAGTTCAAATTTAGACATATTTGAGGCCTCCATTGCTAGCATAGAGAGTTTGTACACTTCTATAGAGGTCCCTTTCAAAGCAACCATAGTTTAAGGATTCTAAATAGCTTCTAGCTATAGTGTTCACACCCAGGTTAGTATCATTGAGATATCATGCCTCTACACAAAGAGCACATGTTTAGATAACTTCCCCTACTACCAAATGGGTCCCTAAGATCCCTATAATTTCATCCACTTATCATAGTTATATGGGTACCCCATAGTTGGTTTCTACTTTAGATATTTCAAAGTATTTCTATCATATATAGCTTTCAGAGCTATAGTCTCAACCCTTCCATCATGCTTCATGATCACATACGATCCTAATCCTTGATAGAGGACACCATGATAGCGAGTCTCCCATGAGGCTCATCAATTAGTATCATTCCTTTCCAGCTTACTTATACATATCTTCTTTTCAAATTCTTGTATATAGTCATACATAAATTCTTTTCAAATTATTGTACATAGTCTTCCTATGATTGATTATGCATAGCTCAAATCTTTAAAATACAAAAACATTCAAATATTCCAAAATACCAAAAACAATACAAAATTTAAAAAATAAAAAAACATTCAAATAATTCAAAATTCCAAAAACATTCTAACTGTATGCATCGTCCATGCTTTACATCTATACTACTATGTTAGACTTACATTTGCTCTATGATATTATTTGTCAATTTATCTACATTACCACACTTCACTTGATCTTTTTTGAGTGTGTGAAATGACATATAGATCTTTTATTTATTCACTCTACATATTGAGGGGGAATCCTACTTCTACATTCGAGACACACATCGATATACATACCCACTGGGGCATCTTCTACATGACTACAACATCTAGGTTATGTCATTCCTACACCACACACTCTAGTTATCATGATGATGTACATTATTCACTAGATTACATAGATACTCTACAGACACTCACTAGTATATGTCACTTATATATTTCTTAGTTTATACCTAGTCTTTTACTCCATGTCTTTCATAATTTCACCTCTTGCTTTTATTAGTTAGATGCGATTATATTTCCCATTTTTGCATGCTTTCCTTCCTTTCTTTGTGTATCTAGATTTGATTACGTTTCTCAATTCATATTTGTCTCATGTATGTACCTTAGGACATTTACCAATGTCCTTTACTTATATTCATGTGTGTGTCCTAAGACATTTGCTAATATCCTTTGCTTGTACTCTTCTATGTGGTTGTGGCTTTCATTCAAACCTTACTTGTTTCAATTATATGTATATGTGGCATATGAATATGCCTTGTATATTATCTTTCTAGTTTGAGTGGCATGTTCCCATGTCCCTTATTTACTTGGACCCTTGGCCATTCTTGTATGCTTCTTACTTCTTATCTTGTATGTTTATTGCTCGATTGCTTTTTAAATTGTTTGCAATTCCATTATCTACATCATACATTTTTTTGTTTTCTTGGATGCCATGATGGACATCATGCTCCATCCCTCCTTGAAAACTAACAACTAACTAAATTTTTAGTTCAAATTCAATACATTACACATGATATTAAATTATTATATCTATCTAGGCATACCCATATTTATCTATCAATCTCTCATTAAAAATCATGCTACATCTTGAGATATCTTGTCAATTATCATTATTATATCATGTATCTTTGTAGTATAACACACTTTCAAGGTTCTTCAATCTAAGGGCAGTCATTTTAGGGTCTTCATTTCTACCCTCAGTAGAGAGGGTAATAAATAGGGGTTTTGTTACAAAGATCAAAGCTCTTATCAATAAAAAAATTAGTATTTAGAACACCCAAAATAGCAACCAGACATCAAACTAGGTAGAACAGAGCATGTAGATAGTGAAAATGTCAGAACAATTACTAGATTTAGCCTAGGACAATAGTGCCAAGATTAGATTTAATGTTTATGCCACTAGTGTCCACTTTTAATGTTCTTATCCAAACAACATAAAAACTAGACTTTCTAGAAGCAGGCAAAAAATTAGGTTCAACTACAATTTTGCACAGTCAGACTAGTTCAAAATTAGTAGTTTTTAGTATACTTTTACTCAAAAAATCTAGATATGGGGGCATCATGTGTGGCATGATGGCTCTCACTTCCATTTTCAGATATGGTAGTTGATTTAACTTTTAGATCAAAATCCATGTTCCAGATATCAGTGATTGGGGATAATGTGCATTACACATTTGTTTTCTTTTCTTTTTGAGTTTAATGTTACTCAATCATTATTAGTAGTTACATGCCTTATTCCATCTATAGGTGGTTGACATGATTTTATAGTGGATTTCATACAATCATAACTTCTACATTTTGGAGTGGCTTTCATATAAGCCTAGTGCACCAATTTTGGAGTGGCTTTCATACAAGCCTAATCTCCATCTTTTAGAGTGGCCAAGAGTGGCCTAATTTCCAAAATGAATTTAGATATTCACACCAAAAATTTTAGATCAAAGTATATTCATGGTCTGTATGATCCAGCCCATATGACACACATCCATAACACTATCAATTCATAGCTTCACTTCATGAGGAAACAATGGAGCCAAAGGACTAGCTAGCCTTTGTATTCTTTATTGAGTGTGGAGCCATTCGGGGCTATCACATGACCATAGGAATAAATTTTGGGGGCCTAAAGAGCTCCAAGGATGTGGGGGGAATAAATTTCATGTTCTCCACATGTGAATGGAATATTCCTTGTATTCCTAATTTCTATGTATTCCATATTTTATGGAATTAGTTGTTAGATATTTATTTCCATGTGACTTCCTCTTTTTTTAAAAGTGGGTCTATCTTCCTTATTTTTAGGGAAATTGGTTATTTCTTGGAATATGTTATACCTTCCTTGTTATGTGGAGTTGGTTGAGATCAAATATTTTTTGGAAAATGTGCCCTTAGAAGGTGGAGATATGAATATGGCATGTTCCTCCTTGGGAGAGCTTTTGGATAAGTTTGATGAGGTGGAGGAGGGTTGTCACATGTTGGATAATGTTTATCTTGGATAAGCATTTCACATTTATCCTCCTTTTATGGATTTTATTCATTTTAATATATATATATAAGGTGTGGTGTGGCCTTTAGAGGTTGATGGTTTATTTTTAGGGTGTGGCTTTGAGGATCAAATTCAAAGTACAGGTGTTTTTCAAAGTGCAGGTGTTCATTATAAGGTGTGGTTTAACAACTTGTGAGATATAAAATTGTGCAGGTGCAGGTGAAAGTGTAGCTATTTGTGTAGTATTTTCTATAAGAGATTTTTATATCTCTATTAGAGTTCATTTTAGTCTTAGTATTTATATTATTGATTTATTTGAGAATTTTCATTGGTGGATGTAGCCCACATTGGGTGAACCATGTTATATCTATGTTATCTATGTTTTTATCTTGCTCTCATTTATGCTTTCATAATAATGGTAAATTAAGGAATATTTCAATGATGCATGTTATTTCATATCTTTATATCTAGTTTATGGTAATAGTAAATCTAGTTTAGAAGTGCTTTATTCCTAACAACTAGTATCAGAGCCATTGGTTGTGTGTTTAGCTAAAGTGGTAAATCATAAGAAGGTTATTATCTTGAGTGGGAGCTATGGGAAAATAGATCAGATTCAAAGTTGAGAAGTTTTATGGTAAGCATTTTGGTTTATGGAAAATTCAAATGGAAGATTACCTATATCAGAAGGAACTACATCTCCCCTTATAGGGGAAAGTAGAACAACCTATAAGTATGAGTGATGCAGATTGGTCATTAATTGATAGGAAGGCATTAGGAGCCATTCCATTATACCTTGAATCCTATATTTCATTTAATATTTTTGATGAGAAAACCACAAAATATCTCATCGATAAACTTGGAAATTTGTATGAGAAACCTTTATCTTCTAATAAAAAATTTCTTATGAAAAGATTGTTTAACATGAAAATGTCTAAGCATGGTTCAATAGCTAATCATCTAAATTATTTTAATATAGTTGTAAGTATTCCCATTTTATTTAAAATTAAGTTTTATGATGAAGTTATAGCTTTGTTAATATTATGTTCTTTGCCTGATAGTTGGGATAGTTTGGTTATGGCTGTGAGTAATGCAGTCCCTACCAAGGGAAGCTTGACTTTTGAGGATGTTGTAGGTGTGATCCTTAGCAAGGAGATGTGAAGTAAAATCACTATTTAATCATATTTAGGTAATGTTTTATCCATAGATACTAGAGGGAGGAAAAAATATAAGATCAAAGGCAATCAAGGAAATTCAAAAGGTAGATCTAAGTTCAGATCTAAATCCAAGATGATATGTTGGCATTATGGGAAGAGTGGACACTCAAAGAAGGATTGTTGGTCACTTTGAGATAAGAATTCCAAAAAGGAGGGAAAAAATGAGGTAAATGTGACATTAATTAAATCATTTCAATATGCCTTAATTCTTTCTATGGATAGTTTTTTGAGTCTTAGGCATTAAATTCAAAGGCTTATTTTCATGCCACCCCACACAGGCATTATTTTACTAATTATGTTCAAGAGAATTTAGGACGTGTATATCTTGGTGATGATGAACCATGTGAGATAGTAGGGAAAGGTTGTGTTTAGGTTAAGATGTATAATGGGAATACATGGATCCTTAAGGATGTTAGACACATGCCTATGTTGAGATGGAATTTGGTTTCAATGGGGCAATTGGGTAGTGAGGGATGTTTAGTATTATTTACTATAGATTCTTGGAATGTTACCATAGGTGATTTTATGATCTTGAGAGGTAATAAATTTGGTACTTTATATTTTAATAGTAGTGTTGATTCTCTTGATTTAGTTATTATAGATGGAGATGCAACTATGTGGCACTACAGGCTCAGTCATATGAGCCATAAGGGCATGAAGATCTTAAAAGATAAGTTTTTTGGATTAAAATACATAGATCTAGACTTTTGTGAGAATTATGTGTATGGTAAATTTAAGTAGTTTAAGTTCCTAAAGGTTAGACCCATAAATAAATATCACAAGTTAGATCTGGAAAACTAAGATATATGGTGACTAGCTCAGGTATCTTCTATTGGTGGATCCAATTATTATGTTACTTTTATTGATGATGAAACTAGGAAAGTTTGGGTTTATTACATTAAAAATAAATCTAATGTATTTAACACTTTTAAGAATTGAAAAGCCTTGGTTGAGAATGAAACAGGGCTTAAGTTGAAATGTCTCAAATTAGATAATGAAAGTGAGTATTGTAGTAATGTTTTCGTTGATTATTGTTATAAAAATAGAATCCATAGGCAAAGGATGGTTCCAAGAACTCCACAATATAATTGGGTATCTAAAAGGATGAACAAAAAAATAATGAAATATGATAGGAGCATGAGGTTACATGCAGGGTTGCCTTTATAGCTTTGAGTAGAAGCAGTTAGCATGATAGCATATCTGATTAACAAAGGACCTTTTATGCCTTTAGATGAAAGCATTTCAAAACAAGATTGGTCTACTAATAATGTTGGTTATTCTTTTCTTAGAGTCTTTGGATGTGAGGATTTTACTCTCATCAATAAAGAGGATAGGACCAAGTTAGAGGTTAAATCAGATAAATGTACATTTTTTAGTTATGGTGAGGATGAATTTGGTTTCTATTTATGGAGCATTAAAGATAGGAAAATATTTTGGTCTAGAGATGTAGTCTTTAATGAAAAACTCATGCATAAGGATCAGTTGTAAGAACAGGATCAAGAACAGAAAGAGTACATATTATTAGATGACATTACAGATGGAAAAGTATCCAAGGATTAAATATAGGAACCTTATACACAATGACCCCAAACTACTATGGTAGGAAGATATTCTAGGTTAAGAAGAGCACCTAAAAAAATTTATCCTTCTTTAAATTATTTATTACTCACTGATAATGGAGAACTAGAGTGTTATGAGGAAGCAATGCAGGTAGATGTTAGGTTGAGATGGGAACAAGCCATGGATGAGGAGCATATATCTCTCATGGAGAAACAAACATGGGATTTGGTTAAGCTACCTAAGGGCAAGAGTGCATTGTTGAACAAGTGGATCTTCAAGATCAAATAAGAGGATGAAGGGAAAAAATAGTATAAGGCCAGGATGGTGGTCAAAGGGTTTGCAAAAAAATTAGGTATTGATTTTGATAAGATTTTCTTTCCTATTGTAAAAATTACTTCTATTAGGACTATTCTTGGTTTATTTTCAATTGATTATTTGCACTTAAAATAATTAGATGTGAAAACTACCTTTCTTCATGGTGATTTGGATGAAAAGTTGTATATGAAGTAGCCACATGGATATGAGGTCAAAGGGAAGTAAAACTATGTGTGTAGACTAAAGAAGAGCTTGTATGGCTTGAAACAAGCTCCATTACAATGGTACAATAATTTTGATTATTTTATGTTGGAACAAGAATATCAAAGGTGTCAGTTTGACCATTGCATGTACATCAAACATTTTGATGATGGTTCCTTTATTATATTATACATGTATGTCGATGACATGTTAGTTGTAGGAAAGAACATACAACATTTTTATATACTCAAGAAATATATTAGTGACTTCTTTTCTATGAAGGATTTGGGTGTTTTAAAGCAAATCCTTTTTCTGAGGATTTATCATGATAGGAAGGAGAGAAAATTGGTGTTATCCCAATCAGAGTATGTGAAGAAAGTCTTGGAAGGCTTAGCATGTTGGATGTTAAATCTGTTGGTACTCATTTGGTAGGCCACTTTAGATTATAAAAAGAGTAGTATCCCAAAATAGAAGCTAAAAAACTTAGGGTGTTTAAGGTAGCTTACTCATCGGTAGTTGGTAGCGTGATGTATGCCATGGTTTTTACTAGGCCACATATTTCTCAAGTAGTGGGAGTTGTGAGTAGGTATATGAGTGATCCAAGTTATGAGCATTGGCAAGTAGTGAAATGGATTCTTCTATATTTGAGAGGAGCCATTGATTTTTAATTATGTTATGGTGGATCAGATACCACTTTTCATGGTTATGTGAACTAAAATATGTTAGGGGATATTGATAGCAAGAAAATTATGATAAGATATATATTTATTGTTGGAGATATAATGGTTAGTTAGATTTATAGGATACATAAGGTTATGGATTTATCAACCATAGAGGTAGAATATGTTATTACCATAGAGGCTATCAAGGAGATGATTTGGTTTCAAGAGGTGTTTCAAGAGTTGGGGCATGAACAAGAAGTTGGGAGACTAAACAATGATAGTTAGAGTCTTATATATTTGGCAAAGAACTATGTTTTCCACTTGAGGATGAAACATATTCAGTTATGTTATCACTTCATCAGGACAACTTTAGCAAAGAACTTGGTGAAGTTGGAGAAGATTCATACTAGCTAGAATCTTATGTATATGATGACCAAGGTGGTCACATTGGACAAGTTGAGACTCTATTTAGATTTAGTTAGCCTTAGTGGTCATGGAGCAATGATAGATTCTATTTAGGAGAAATGGTCTTCAAGTGGGATATTGTTGAGTGTGGATCCCTTTGGGGTTATCTCATGACCATAAGAATAAATTTTGGGGGCCTAAAGAGATCCAAGGATGTGGGGGGTAGAATTTTCATGTTCTCCACATGTGAGTGGAATATTCCTTATATTCCTAATTTCTATGTACTATATATTTTGTGGAATTAGTTGTTAGATATTTATTTCCATGTGACTTCCTCTATTATTGGAAGTGGGTCTATCTTCCATATTTTTAGGTAGATTGGTTATTTATTGGAATATGTTATACCTTCCTTGTTATGTGGAGTTGGTTAAGATCACATGTTTTTAGGAAAATGTGCCCTTAGAAGGTGGAGAGATGAATATGGTATGTTCCTCTTTGGGAGATATTTTGGATAAGATTGATGAGGTGGAGGAGGGTTATCACATGTTGGATAATGCTTATCTTGGATAAGCATTGCATATTTCTCTTCTTTTTATGGATTTTCTTCATTTTACTATATATACAGGGTGTGGTGTAGCCTTTAGAGGTTGATGGTTTATTTGTAGGGTGTGTCTTTGAGGATCAGAGTCAAAGTAGATGTGTTTTTCAAAGTGCAGGGGTTCATTATAGGGTATGGTTTAGTAACTTGTGAGATACAACATTGTGCAAGTATAGGTGAAAGTTCAGCTATTTGTGTAGAATTTTTTATAGGAGATTTTTATATCTCTATGAGAGTTCATTATAGTCTTAGTATTTAGATTACTGATTTATTTGAGAACTTTCATTGTTAATGTAGCTCACATTGCGTGAACCATGTTATATCTATGTTTTTAGCTTGCTCTCATTTATGTTTTCATAATAATGGTGAATTAAGGAATGTTTCCATTATGTATGTTATTACATAGCTTTATATCTAGTTTATGGTAATAGTAAATCTAGTTTAGAAGTGTTTTATTCCTAACATTCTTAAGCCACCTATTCAGATGGATTGGACACATAGTCCAAACATTAATCAACACATGTATGACCATGTAGCTTCACTTAGTGGGAAATGATGGAGTCAAAGCACTAGTTAGAATTTGTATTCTTGATCCACCTATTCAGAGGGATTGAACACATAGTCCAAACATCAATCAACACATGTATGACTATGTAGCTTCACCTAGTGGGTGATGATGGAGACAAAGGGCCAACCTTTGCATTCTTGAGCCACTTTTAGGGAATTGAGCACTCATATCCATTCACTATATTACTCTTGGTTTAGCACACATCTAGAATCACAATAATTTTTATATTGGTCTACATACCCAATGAGGTGTATTCATTCCTTTCTCTTCCTCTCTCTCTTACCTAGTTTTGTACATTCTTATTTTATATATAGTGTAACTAGTAAGAATTGATCTACTCTTTATTTTTTTTGCATATTTGCAATTCACATCATGCTCTCTCTATGCACACCCAACATCACACAACTTCATGAGCTTCACCCTTATATGTAAGTTTAGGTATGCTTTCTATTTTTTCCTTTATCTTAGTATTTCACTTTGCTACATCACTAGAATAAAGCGGGGGAGGGGGGGATGTAGTCATATAAAATATGAAAATTGGTAAATTAAGTGTGGATAATGACACTCAACCCATATGTCCCTCCTAATTGATTTCATGACCCTCATAAGCTTCTTTTCATTGATTCCCAATCATCTGTAGCCTTCTAGACTTGATCCTAGCTCAGCCAGATTATTCTTTCCATGGAAAATCTATCCCCCCAAGCTCTGTTATCTAAGGACAATAGCACCCAACTTGGAATACAGTATCAGTGCCACAACTATCCACTTTCAATGCTCCTATCCAAGTGCATTTTTAGATCCAATGATTAGTTATTTATAATTTCATATCATTTTCCTTATCAACCTAATGCGAGCACATTCAACCCATGACCAATAGATCCCTATAAAATCCCATTCAAAGATCAATTAGAAAGGGTTGGAAATTATCATTAAGCAAGAAAGACTACTCAGACAATCTTTCCTATTATCTTCATATAGCTAGCAAATACACTTACAATCTTATTCAAATCCTTACACCAGTCCCTAGCCACATCAAGAACACCTAGTTTTAGAATTTGCATATTCATACACACTATTGCATAAAGCACATCAAGTGGGAGAACTACATATGGCTTGATCCCTCTTCAAAGTATTGGTATGTAGGTAATGTGCCCACATATGGGGTGTGTATACACATTCAGTGCATCTTATACACACTGACCCCCCCTTATTTCTCAAAGTTTATTAAAGCATAATGGAGTCTAGGGTTCGAAGACTAAATCAGCTCTACATGGAGTTCCATAGAAATTTAGTAGTCAAAACTTCATAAGCAAGGTCACACAAACACAATAAACAAAACCCAAAAAGATCAAGTATCCTGGATAATAGTGGTAGAGGAGGAATATAGTGTTAGTGCCACTAGTGTCCTATTTTGGTGCTCTTATAAAATCATAAAATGAAGGCTAGATCTTGAATTATGATAGTGTCCCAGTCCTACATAGTGAATTCTAGACTTTGTCTTAGCTATCTCAGTCAGTTTCCATCTAAGTCTTGTTTTATAACCCTTATTACTATTTTTAAAAAGATTAAAATTATAGTCAAAATACATAAATTAATAGCTTAATTATTTCATATTTATTTACTAATTTTTATACTCATATCCTTTAACTAAATTAAGAATAATACACCAATATTCCAAAAATTATTAAATCAACGGTTTATAATGTTTAACGATTTATGTTATTTTATGAAAATATAGGTTAATGTTTCACATATTTTGGTGCATCACCTTAGTTATCATTATTTTACTATTATTTGTCTTCATTTCTCTCTATCCCTTTTCATCCCCAAAATAAATGAAGATACAACTTCTAAAATCCTAGAGGTTGCTTTAAAAATCACATTCAATCCCACATCTATAAATATTCCCATAGGAGGTTATTAACCCTGAGGTGAGAGTTTTAGGCATCAATGGTTCTTTCTTTTTTGGCATGCCTAGTGGGATAGATTTACTAGTCTGATTAACTAGTGGCATGAGTTTATGAGCCATAGGCCCATAACAAGATCACAAACTATGAATAATCTAATTCTATTAATGCCACATTTGGGGGATCCCACTCACCCAAAAGCCTCAGGGTCCAATGTTATATAACAACAATAATAGCAAATAGCACATACAAGCCCACTAAGGAAATTTTTGATGTGGGATATCAATAGCCTACTTATCCCTCTGATACCCCCATCTATATGAAACCCCATCACTACAAATGCTTTGAAGGCACTCCCCAAGTTTTTGGGAGAATATTTCAAGATAGTAGCCAAACATCTCCAAGATGTGGTAAATGTGTGCATTTTCCACTATGTCAACACATAGAACATAGCCTTAAGGCTACTAGTAGCCTCTTTTAAAGGGTGAGATCTTGACTATTATCAATCTTTTCTGACCAATTCAATTAGAACCTAAGATGACATAGGCAAAAAATTATTTGAATGATTCAATGAGAAGGTAGAGTGATCATCCCTCTTACAATAGATAATAAACATCAAAAGGGCCCCACAATAATCCATGGTTGATTTTAACACTAGGTTCAAAAAAACTTGGTAAAGGATCATGTTGGCAGCTTAACCACCTAGGGGCATGGCTATTACTTTTTACCTCAAAGACCTTAACTAAAATGTTGTAGTCATGATCCAATCACTTAGAGTCCAGAATCTACTAGATGCATATGACATTGTGGTAAGGGTTGAGAACAACCTAATCAATGTAGGGAGGCTTCTTCAATCATTGATGTCGATGTTCCTTGAGATATCCATGCCTCTGCAAGAAGTCTCGAGCACTTTAATAACCCCACCTCCCTTTATGTATGTGTACCTACCCACTTAGGTGAGCATGTTTGTTGTACCTTCACTAGAGATAGATATGAATGATATGAAAAGTATTCTATGGAACTTCTCCAATGAGATAATCAATCTCAAAAGACAACAGGCCATGCCTCGAAAGTCTTCTTTCAATAACTACCAAGAAAGGAGACCACCTTACTAGTAGAATCAATACCAAGAGAGGCAAAGGCCTAACTACCAATCACTAAATAACCAAGATCTAAATCATTAGGCACTAACTCATCAGATGTAACCTATAAATCAAATGGTTGTGGTTCTAGATCCTTTGCACATGGTGCCACCAAATATAAACAAAGAGATAGAATATGGTTAGAATAACTTGGTAGATGATTCTAACTCATGGCTATTTCCTTAAAAATATGCCCATGGGCCTTAAAATTATCTAAGGGGAAACCTATAATAGAAGGTTGTCAAGCAGTGGTGATAAGGGAATGCACCTGACTCGGCCTACGCATACTAATCCCTTAGGATTGAGGAAGTAGTCTTGATGGTGAAAATGCAAGGGATGTCCCTAGAACAAGAGGAAAAATAGCCCCAAAACATACATTTTTATCTTGGGTAGAGGGAAAAGATGTGATCTACATAAATACGGTCTTTGTATATAGAACCTCATAAGTACAATCAAACTACTACACTCACTCAAAGAAGAGATTAATTAAAAGCCCTGAAGCTACCATAAGACCCAAAGTGACTTTTGAAAAAGGCTTGACACCTTAACCTCTACCCCTAACCTATCTAATATGAAGTGAGGTAATGTATAATAAGGCAAAAGACCTCAAGGTCCCACCTATAAGGTCATACGATGTGGTAGACCAATTGAAGAAGCTTACATCTAACATTTATCTTTGGGACATCTTATCCATCCCTAAATATAAATATTTTTTGAAAGAAGCCTTGGAGGAATGAGAAAGGACCACACAATGGAAGCCAACTATAGAGATACAAAGACAAAGAAGAAAGAAGCTAGCATAAATGTATAACCCCAGATACCCTCTGCATTTGTCAATACCAAAGAAGTGATAAGCAAAACAAAACCTACCCCATTCTATTTGACATTGATTTTAGGGAAGAATTTGTATAATTCCATGATTGATTTAGGTGTGAGAATAATAGTAATGCCTAAATAGATAGTCGATACGCTATAATTGACGTATGAACCCTTGAATAAAAGGGTGATGTAGCTAGATGGGAAAAAGGTTTAAACCCTAGAGATCATCTGGGATCTCCACCTCACATTGTACTCTTATCCTAACATAATTGTTCCATAATACATTGTAGTGATAGGCATCCTACCTATTTTTGGGTTATGTTTATGAAGGGATTTCACCACTAAAATTGGTAAATACTTGTCATTAGACTAGTCTCATCTAATCTTGAGAACCAATTATGGTTCAAAGTTAAAGGTGTTATCTAAATTTCTTCACTTAGAGTACATAGTGGATGAAGTGATGACAAATTTTAAATCAATGCACACCTCCTTCTTAAAAATAGAGATGCGTTGTGTAGAGATTCTTGAAGGAGAGAGGGTGCCAAAAAATAGGAGCCCTAAATAAGAGGCCCTTGTCAATGATTTCATCAAAAATGATCCATTTTCAAACTTTGATGTCATGGGCCTCAAAACATACATGATTCATGGTGAGGACCAAGCCATTATAAAAGTCTTAAAAAATGTATGAGGTCAGAATGAAAGGCTTAGAGATGAGTCTAAACTCTATATCCTACATTTCAATGGTACAAAGTGCAAGACTAGATTCATATCTAGCATTAGACTAACATCTCCCTCCAAAAAAGATATCCTTTGATCCTTCCAATGTTAGTTTTCTTGTATAAATAATGAGGTTGAATATGAGGCTCTAGTCCATGGCCTTTCCCTCGTCGAGTGAATGGGCATCAAGTAGTTGAAGGTTTTTGGTGATTCTAAATTAGTAGTAAGGTAGGTAAGAGGGGTATCAGCCATAAATAACATGCATATGAGGTCTTAATATCATTACATATGGGATATAATTGAAGCTTTCAAAGCCTTTAACATTTAGATCATCCTGATAACCATGAATGTAGAGGTCAATAAGATGGAAATAATGGGGTCCCAATTTGACCTAATAACAGACTTGTTCACTAATGAATAAGTGGTATAGGTAGTCATCAAGCCCACTATCCTAGAAAATGACCAAAACTAGTAGGTGTTTGAAAGTGATGATCATATTGTAATGTTCTTCCCACAATCATGAGAGTTCATAGAACAACTACAGCTAAAAATTAAAGATGCCTATAGAGATCAAATTACATAGTTAAAGACCAATAAGCTACCAAAGGGCCACATCACCCTTTAAAATCTTTTTAACTCTGATAATGCAAGTAATGACAAAGACAAATTTGTCACGAATAAGGTTGATTAATATGAACTTGATGTTAGAGGTAGGAAGAAGATAAAAATTGGAAAAGAAGTTCCCTATAAGGATAAGGAGTGGTTAGTCTCTTTCTATGACAAGTATAAAAGAGTCATCGCATGGACTTATGATGAATTGAAGGGATACGATTGCATGATTATTCATCACACCATAGATTTGGTGGAAGGGGAAAAGCTAGTTTAATAAAAAAAAAAGGCAAGTAAACCTAAATATTGAGTCCCTCATGGCCCAAGACCTCAGTAAACTAATTAACTCAAATAATATATATATCCAATAAATAATTCAACTTGGGTATCCAATCTATTTCCCATGTGGAAGAAGAAAAAATAAATCTAGCTATGCATATATTTATGGAACCTAAATAAGGTGTCCCTAAAGGACCATTACCCCTACCCTCTATGGAGTAGATCCTCCAGATAGTAGCAGTCATGGAGATGTTTTCCCTACTGGATGTATTCTCTAGGTATAACCAAGTATGGGTGAATGAAGAATACCAACACAAGACCACCTTCACTATGAAGTGGGGAACCTTCACGTATGTGAAGATGCCTTTTAGTCTCTCCAATGTTAGTGAAACATTCCAATGAGTAATGGATGTAGTCTTCAAGGGGATAATTAACAAGATCATCCTCATCTACCTATATGACCTCACTATGTTTTCTAAGGAGTTTCATTTCAACCATCTAGAGAAGGTCTTCTAAAGATGTCAAGAATATAGGGTATCTTTAAACCTAAAAAAGTGTGTCTTTAGAGTTCCACAAGGAAAAATTCTCAGTTATGTGGTTCCAAATAAGGGATCACTATTTATCTAAAAATAATAAGGGTCATCAAGGAATTAGCTTTGCTAGTAAAGAAAAAAAAGGTCCAATCTTTCCTAAAAAAGATTAATTTCATCAGTAGGTTCATATCAAACTTTACATTATTAGTTATGCCAATCACCCTAATGTTGAAGAAAGACCAGGCCTTCAAATAGACACCCAAAGGAAGAGAATAATTTGATGAAATCAAAGATGCCATAATCACAGTGTTTGTGTTATTTAACCCTAACTTTTCTAAAGACTTCATTATGTACATCTATGGAAGAGAACATAGTCTGGCCATCATACTAACTCAAAAGGAAGAAGAAAAAAGGAATGAAGACCCAATTATGTTTTAATCAGGGACACTATGCAGATATGAGTTTAAATATAACTTAGTAGAGAAACAAGCCTTCACCATTATCAAGGGCCTTAAGAAGTTTAGGCAACTCATGATAGGTAGTAAGATAATGGTGTATGTAGCACATGCCAACATCCATAAATACATAAAGGAGGGATAAATTACAAATAAAAATTCCAATTAGATCACCAAGATCCTAGAGTATGATATAGAGTTAAAGCCAATAAAGGTAATTAGAGGAAGAGGTATCTATGAGTATTAGCTTAATGCATAGATTTCCCAGTAGAGGAGCAAGACACATTAAAAATATCCCTTCTAAACCAATTCAAAGCTAATGGATCCTAGTTGGTTGATCAAGTCCATTTCATGTAAACCAACTAGTATCCTAATGGTCTCCCCATGCATAAAAGGAATTTTTATGGACTATAAGGTTCTAGTTATATATTAATCCAAGGGGTCCTTTTTAAAATGAACTTTGATGGAGATCTCCTCTGATGTGTTGATAAACCCAAAGTGGAGAAGATCCTCCAAAACATGCACTTCATTCCCCCAAGAATCCACTTCTCAACTAGAACTACCATGATAAAAAACATACGTGTCGGGTATTACTAGCCAACCATATTCACTGACTACCATCAAGCAATCAAAAAGTGCAAAAAGTGTCAGTTCTTTGTGGGAAAGAAAAAAATTGCCATGCCTCTCAACCTGATTGTGACCAATGAGCCCTTCACATAGTGGGGCCTAGACTTCATCAAAATAATCAATCCCAATTCTAGCACTAGTCATAAAATGGATATTAATGGACACTGAGTACTTCACTTGGTGAATCTAATCAATCCTACTAAGAGAAGCAACTAAAAATGTGATTCTCAAATTTTTAGAAGATCTTGGGCAAGGTTTGGTTCACCTAAAATGATAATTTTCAACAACATGAAAGCTTTCCTTAGGTCAAAAATTTATCAATTTGCACTCCAAAATGGTATATTCTTAAATACTTCATCCAATTACTACCTACAAGGGAACAAGTTGGAAGAATCTACAAACAAAAATCTGATCAAATTAATCAAAAGGATGAGTGATGACAATCAAAGGGAGTGGCACTTACACATGAAGATATCCTTGTGGGAGTAACACATCACCTCTAAACAAATTTTTAAGACTTTGTTGTATGAACTTGTATATAAGATAGAAGTGATTATGCCTATATCATCAAAAATCCTTATATTATAGCTTTTTAAGGTTGTTAAAATCAAATAAAATAGAGCAATGGAGGTTTGGATTGCCAAATTTCTCAACCTCCAAGAGGAAAGGGAGTATGAAAGTGATGTGAATATCATTCTATAGTAATTTCTTAAGTGATGGTTCAAAAAAAATTCATCAGACCTAGGATTTAATCCTAGAGATTTAGTTCTCAAATATGATCAATGGGCTGTGAAGCCAAGACAACATGCAAAGTTTTATTATCTTTAGAGATGACCTTTTCACATCATCAATGACAAGAAAAGAAATGATTTCAAGCTATAAGACAAAGAATGTAATATATTAGATATCCCCATCAATAAGATTAACCTCAAACATTATAACTAACTTACCCACCTCCCCAATTGTAAATAATTAGCTTTTTCCCCTTTCCCTTTACTTTGTTTCCTTTCCTTTGTTGTTTCCTTTTTTAAAATAATTGTCATTAGCATAATTGGTTGGTCTCTTCACCATGTGTTATCCTCCTAATCCTCCCAAATCTTCAAAAAAAACATTCTTTGAAAGATGGTTATCTACCTACCTCACCCAACATTAATGTTAGATTCCCTACTATACATGACTCCCTATAAAAATTATCATAAATCTCTTATGAGTGGCTCTTCGAGTGTGTGTGATGCCCTTATCATTTATGAGGGTGCCCATTTTTTGAATTTTTCATGATGAGCACACCTAGTGGCATTGGTATATAAATATCCCTACTTTACTCAATTAAAACACTTAGCACTTTGAGAATTTGAGAGATTTGAGCAATTGAGAATAAAAAAGGAGAGTCGAGACTGTAGTTACAAGTATTGAAGCAGAGAATCATTAATCTAAAATTTTAGTAAAAATAGAAGTGATTTTTGGAGTGAATTCTTTAAATAATGGAGGCTTCTACATCTTCATTAGGAAGTGAGAAACACCCTTCAAAATAGAGACCATGTGGGTCGATTAGCGGGGGATATCTTCCCCCCAAACACATTATGAGCAAGGCCTATGCTTTAGCCCCTACTCAAGTGAAGAAAAAAGTGCCAAATACCAAAAAAACACCCAAAGGACACTATAAGGATTTAACATTGGTGACCATCTTTACAGATGAATCTTTGACCCAAAGTTGGATAAAAATCTCAAGAGTTTAAGGGAGGGCACCCATGCCTAAATGCTTGATAGGGTCAGCAAGAAGGAATATCACTCATTTGGTTGTAGGATATGGGAGTCCACATTGGCACAATACATGGTGCCCTATATGCACTTGTGCTTAGAAATAATCACCCTCTACATAAAAAATATGGTGTTAGCAGTGGCATGATTGCTAGGAATGCCCATTTAAGGGTAAATATTGATGAAAATGATATCAGGGAGATGATCTAGCTCACATATAACCCCAAGGCTATTGTCTATAACATAGAAAGCCTATAGAGTGTCTAGGACACCCAAGTCCAAGAAAAGGAATGCTTCATTAGCATTATCCTCAAGAATGAGGTCACAAAGATGCCTCCTCTACCCATGCCCCTAATAACCTTCCCCATGTAGTACTTGAAGGAGACTCTATCCATGTTGGAATTCATCTTAGGGATGGACACTGATGTCAACATCTAAAACTTTCAGTTGGGGGCACTCTTCCTCATGACCTTGATAGAGAAGGGATAGGTGTTCAAAATGGATTTTATTGAAGCCATTACCACCACCATCAGGGATGAGCTAGAAAATTTTTTAAAAATGGGTACCTTTTATTACCCATCCATCCTCCTATATCTCATTTTATATTAGCTTTCTTATTACTTCTTTTTCTACCTAAATCTCAGCACCTTCAACATAGAAGTCTTCCCTAACATGGTGGCCCTAATCACCATATGTACTCATGTCTTGTATATCACTAAGGACTATTATGAGTTCTCAGAGTTATTTATGACTCTAGTTCTCATTAACCTTAGCCAATAAGACATTACCTCTAGGATGATATATTGGTAGTGGGCTTGGCTTATAGGCAACAAGGTCTCAATTGACTAGTTTTGGGGAGACCACTTTTCATTCATTTGAGTACATAGGTTTTAAGGAGAAACTTTTTTACTCCCTCACTTACTAATGGATAGGAACCTATCCCTAGAGTTGGCTCTCTAGCTTGATGCAATGGATTCCATCTATGGGGTGAGGAAGAAAAAAAGGTGTATACGATGTCCCTTTTATGTGAGATAGCATCACAAAGTTAAAAAGGCACTAGGGATAAATACTCATGGCCAACTAATAGATTTTGGCCTTGATTTGATATATGATAGATGGAACTAAGACCCAACTAGGTACATAGCTTCCTTAAAGATGGCCAGCACTCCCAAGTACCAAACCCAACCTTACTTAGAGTAGAGGAGGTCACTCGTAGAGGAATTTCCTCAAAATTATGTGGACCTAGCTCATATCTTAGTAAACCATGGGAATATTTCTATTACAAGGTCCAAGCATATGACCTGACCAAGAAGTTGTTAAAGGGGATGAAGAAAAATCTCACCTAGTTAGATTGGAATGAGGATAAAATATTAGCCTTTACTAAATATAGGTATGAAATCAAAAATCCACAATTTGGTTTGGATGATGAAGAGAGAGATAAAACCTTTGAGAAGCTCTGGGATGAGTTTCATCCAAAGGAGGGTAAGGAGGGATAAGAATCTAGTCTTAAAATTATGATAGGAGAAGGAAAATAGGAAGAAGATACTCTTAGGAAGGAGACAAGGGATATACCTCCATAAAAGGAAGTAATAGTGGAGGTCCCAAAGCCTTCAACATGGAAAACACCTATGTTCCCATACCCCATAGCCCTACAGTATCAACAATCTCATTTCAAGCACCTCATGGTTAGGTCATCTCAATTCAAGCAGATTGAGGAGCTAATTTATAGCCCTTTGCTGGCACCCCCATAGAAGAAAATCCACTTTGTGGATCCTCTTCTCCCCACTCCTCCATTTCCTTGTCTCCCTCCATAATATCACCCCTAGTTTGCATCACTCTTGACTACCCATCCGAGTACTACCTTGGCCCCACTTTCCTCTTCTTCTACCTAATCTACCACTAAACTCTCCCTACTTTCTTCCATGATACCGATCTCCTCCCATATGCCTTTCCTCGCCCCCTACCTTCATCATCCACCTCATCCTCCCTCATAACACAATCACAATTCACCCTACTATTGATGGTTAACATTGTGCTTTTATTTCTAACACCAATAATGGGAAGTTTTAAGAATGTGGGACTTGTAACTTGAAACAACTTCTAGATTTTTAAGAAGCTAGTCTCTTCTTTATATCGAGCATATACTGGGAAAAGGGATAGGAATTTTAATAGAAACACAAATGCAAATAAATAAAATATAACTATGGTGATGTGCCTGAATGTAATGTGACCCTTAACCTGAGCACAGTGAAACTATATGTAAGATTCAATTACATTTAAGAGCAAACAAGGCATGATCAATGTAAAAGATGAAAACAATAGAAACAGAGGCTCACAGCTTAGACTACTTTTGTAGTGACACAAAAAATATCAACAAAGGCACAGGACTCAATATTCATATTAACTCTTTAGTCACATAAGAGGCACAGAAACATGCATAGTTACATAAACTTTCCAACTTAAGAAAATAGAACAAAGGCAAATGATATTCCTAATCACAGCTCTAGAAAGTCTAAAAACTCTTGACAATAATTCTCTCAAAAAAATCTCTCTAATCTTCTCCTTTTTTTGATGATATCTACACCCCTCTTTATAGCATTGGATCCACTCTGGATTGTTTGTGTGTTCCCAATCTAATGGTCCAACTAAAATCTAATTGAACTGGAAGTGTTTAACAGAAGATATTTCTTAGATTCTAAAACACTCTGTCCTCTGGCATTTCATTGCCTAAAGCAGATACATAGGACGCTCCCTTCTATTAAACAAAAGAGGACACTTGGCTAATTCCTTGAAAACCTTTTTATTACTTAGGAAACACTGGAGAATGACACTTGGCATGTTCCATAGCCTTACCGAAGACACACAGTGCTCTCCACTTTACCTATACTCTTATTGTATCTTCACTTAAAAGTGTTCAATTTTTGAAATCTATCACCATCTACTTCTCCCAAAACTTAAACAACTTCTATAGAAAATGAGACCCAAAGTAGTTCTCACACGAGCAACTTCAAAAAGAGGACAAGGACATGTGGCATTTTTTGCTTATTCTTGATAAAGGACACGTGGTGATTTCCACTACTTTTAGCTACCTTTTGAGAAACCTATGGAAGGTGACACGTGTCCATCTCCACATTGCCCTATCTATATTATAGAAACAATCAGGCCTCATTTCATATTTACACAGACAGTGACACTTGGTAGCTTCCGCTTGCTTTAGAAACAAAACCTAAGACCCACCATAGTCTTTACTATATCAGTGAACAAAATGAAGATAATTCAGAGGTTGACACATGGTGGCTTCTGCTCTCTTCAGCTGGGATATGTGGTATCTTCTGTCATTTTTTAGAAAAGCAAATTGAAACCTTCTGTGATTGCCACTTGGTGCCCTCTGCCTGATCCTAATACTTAGCTTGTTGAAACCTTTTACTTAAAAGATATTTGAAATGTGGATGTCGATATGAAACATGGATCATGACACTTTTCACATTTCACTGAGTTACTATGAGATACGTGGCACGTCCTGACCAACTTATAAAAATTGTAAAAGGTGCCTTGGCTGATGAAACTTGGCAACTTCTGCTTGAATTCGACACTTAGAGAAAAATGAGTCAAAAGGAAATTTGAGCTCGCACTCTAAGTGTAAAATTAACCATCTTGAACCAAAGTGTGTGGGGACAAAATTTTGCAGTGTGCAACTAAAAATTAGAATGAAACATAGAGTATTCTTTACTCTACAGTTATTGGTGACCCCAAGGACTTTTGAGCCTACTCAAAAAGAAACCACAACTCCCACTAGATTGAAATGTCAAAATTATAGCTTTAGCAATGCTATTTGATAGGTGAACCACTCATCGTTAGATAACCCCTACTTATTTTGCAATTCATTAAAGGCTAAATCAAGGTTAATAATATCCTTGTGTGAAAAATTTTGCAAAATTTGAATTGTAACCTTCAATTTGAATTCAAGCTGGGAAACAGGAATAAAAATAGCTTCTACTTTAGGGACTGATGAATCATCCCTTAAATCTTGAAAAACTATCTGATCATTCTACTTGGCCAATAGCAAAGGTTTAATTTCATCAACCATTAGCACCATGTTGTCATTAGGAAATGGAGAAGGAAGACCTAATTGAACTAGGTCTTCAATGTGTTGTTTCATTTCACTAATTCCTTCTTTCATGACATCTAGGAGCTCTCTGTAATTGATGGCTATGGATTTGCAATTGAGAACCTCATTTACTCTCTTAGTAGTGACCATTCTTTTATAAATTCCTATTACTAACAATGTTCCATCTGTTGCATCATAAAGCTTTTGCAGTAGCATTTCAGAATCCAAAACTCTCCTAGAAATAGTAGTTAGAGTGTTTACAACTAAATTCTCCACCTTTTCACACAATTTCTATGCATTTAGCAAGAAGGTGAGAGAAGGCCTAAGCTGAATAATCTCCAAAGAGATTCTTTTCCACATGGATTCATAAAGCTTCTTCACCAGACTTAACACTCCTACATTCTTTGGCCTATTGGCCAGCTCCAGTGTCAATTGTTCTACTCTTTGTTGCTCTGCTTGAAAATGAGCTTGTAAAGCCACGGTATTATTCTATTCACTCAGTAGCTTTTGTTGCAATTAGGGAACCTATAGCAGGTATTCCTCACACTTTTCTTGCAATGCTACCTTTTCTCACCTTAGGGTCGTCACTACATCTTTTACCTGCATTAACCCTGCTTTTAAGGAATCATTTTGGGCCTAGATCACCCGATGAGTCTAAAGAGAAACAGTATCTTGCAACTGTTTATTTAGACTCTCTATTTCATTGTCTTTTCTATCAATTTATGTGGTCAAACTGTTACAGTTTGCCTTTTCCTTGGATAAATTGGCCTCCATCTTTTGTAGCCTCCTTGATGTTTTCAAGTAGTCTTCAACAACTATAAAAGTGGATTCGGTTAGTAGCTTAATTTTGTCTTGTGTCCTGAATAGGGACATGTCTATGGCCATTACATTCATTTTGTAGTCTTTCGGCTACATCTGCTCACTTGGCTTGATTACATTTGGTGACAAATGAGTCACTGTCAATTGTTGTTGAATTGAGTCAAATTGTAACCGTAGATGTGGTGTAGCCAAGGCTTTATTTTCCTTGATTCTCTTTTTCTCTCTTCAGGGTTCCCTCACCTTCTTAGCAGCATCTGCTTGAGTTTGGAAGGTAGAAGGAGAGGTAATGTGCCCACCCGCAAAAGGATGTCCTTGTGGCAAACCATATGGAATAGCTAATTATTGGCTATGGGTAATCTAAGGGGGAAGTTTCTTGGGAACAGAGAGGGAAAAGTGAGTTAATGTTAAATATTGAGTAGGGATAGATGGGGTGAAGTGAGAAATGGGCATAGCAGAGGTGGTAGAGGGTGACATCTAGCTAGTTGGGAACATCATGCCAACAGGAGAAGAAAGATATTGAGAAGGAGAAGGAGGAATAATACTTATCTGAGGAGCAATTACAGTACTCTATAATTGGCATTGTGAAGGTTTTACTTCCTCTTTTGAATCAAACTAAAACTACACCCTCTTTCGCTTCTTTGGTGTCTCTTCTTTTAGTTGTGTTTATTTTCCTTCAACATATACTACTATTGTTATTGGTGCTTGTGGGGAATTGGTAACTTCAATAACTACTACCGATGGGGAAGCTTTTGGTGGTGAAGGCACCACACTCTTTTGTCTTTCCATGATGCTAAGAGATTGTGGCCAAACTATTATAGTGACTACAGCTGGGGTTTACTCTGGGGCATATGACTCTTGGCTTGATCCTACTCTGGCTTCTAGATCTACACCCTATGTCAAAAAATTGCTTGTGTTAGGGCTAGATACAGGGGATAGATGGCACTCATCCCATAGTTCTTCCCATCTCTCATTTGAGTCTACGTTCCCAAAAGTGTGGGTTGTCTGACAGATTTCTTGCCTATATTTCCAATAGGCTTATATTTACTCAGCATCCCAATATTTATTCTTTAGTGCCCTTCTTAAGCAAAAATTCATTCTGACTTTAGGATAAAAATCCCTCTGCTTAGCATAGAAAGTTTCCCATGGTCTTTTTTGTGGAAGGGGAAAATTTGTTAATTCAACATAAAATCTAGGAGTATCTTCCCTAAGATTTTTCTTGTTTTTCCAAAAGGGTGACCCTCATGTGAAATTCTGGTTACAACCCTATTAGTCCTTATCTTGGAAGCTATGAAACCATTTGGGTCATATACCCATTTATCTTTGATTAGCAGGAAACCCAAGAAGGCTAGCTTTCTAAGCAGCACAATCTCAGTGTCTCTATCTTCTAATACCATGTTGTTTGTCATCCATGGGAGGTCATACATTTTCCTCTTCCTCTTCCCATTGCCATATTCATTATCTACTATAGACACCTACATGGTGACCTCTAAGAATGCTAACCTAAGAGTCAAAATCTTAGGTAGCAACATTGGTTCCCCACAAAACCCATGAACTCTAATAATTGTATAGTGGGATCCAAAAAAGAAATCACAAGGAATTGGACAATTGGCCAAAAGGTTTGAAACACTTGGAAATAGTCTATTTATAACTAGTTATGGGCTCAAGTGGCAAAAGGTAGGAGTAACAAATAGTTCCTAGAATTCATATGGGTCACTAGTTTTTGACAAAATATGTGTCCATGCAGACACAGGAGTGGTCCTTTGGAGATCAAAACTTGGGTCATACATATCAAGATGCATATGTTGGGAAAAGATATCAAAGTTCTGATATAGCATGAGGTGAAATAAATAAAAAGAGTACCTAAAAACTCTTTTTTATTTGAATTGGGCAGGTTGTTCCACCATGGAGTATGCAATCTTCTAAAAAAAATCAAGCCGATACTCCTGAGTCTTGTCGACAATTTTCAGTTTAAAGAGGATAGACATTTTTTCTCCATAGACTGCCATATCATCTTTCATGCTGAAGATGAAAGCCATCATAGACAGTGCATCTTGGCTAGCTTGTGTGAATTGGGCTCTTATTGTAGGGAGTGTAGGCATAGTAGTATAATCATCGCCCATTTGCAATTTAGATCTTAAGAACCTCAACTGAGTATTGATGTTTTCCCACGTTCTTTGAATTTTAGAAATAGTGGGAAACATAGCTATCTTATTTTTATATAGGGATAACATGTCTCTGATAGCCTGCAGTGTGATTTGCACCATGAATGGACCCTATTGTATGGTGCTTGAGGGTGCATGGAACAAGTCTGTGCATACTTTGACCAAGTCAGGGCATGGATGTACACCTGGGACAATGAATTATGCCAGTTGTGAATTCCATATCCTCATTGAAAATGTCTCATATTGCCCCACCCTGGCCCTCTAAAGACACCTTTGATGTGCCCCTTCTCTGAGAGTTTTTCTACTAGCTCTTTGAAGAATTGGGTCCATGACTCCATCTGCATATTCTTTTATCTTTTCTAGATCACTTGCTTGACCAACTTCAGGGATTCTGGTCCATGGATAGGTCTTCAATGGTTGCATGAGAGCTGAATCATATGACTTACTCGTAAGAAACTTATCAAGGGATTCATACATCCCAGCTCCTTATTGTGAAAATATGCTCCCTCCATCTCTATATCTATTATGTAATAACTAGAATGAAATTTTGCAAAATAGAAACACTTTCACTGAATCAAGTTTACTAGGAACTAAAAATGCAAGTAGCAAGATATTTTCTCATAAGTGCAAGAATGTTTGAGAAACTGTAAGCTTTAACTCTTGCTAAGAGGTATTTATTAACCTATCAAGTCTTAAAATGGCATTAAACTTGGATAACCATTAGCAAATCTTCCTCAATATTTATGGGACAGTGAGATAGACACGTTATGTAAGTGGTAGCACAAGGTACCTTGGGGATTTTTAAATATTTGGGAGATATTCAATGTATTGAGAAATTTTGAAATATTTGAAAAAATCTGAGCTACTGACTACGTGTTCAAAGAACACTTATTTAAAATAAAAGCGGGAAAACAAAGAAATATGGAAAGGGGAAACTATCTAACTATAATACATTAACCAATTATCTTTGTCTCCCTCTTAGATCAAAAGAATAATCTAAAGTCTCCTTCATGACAAGATGACTTATATTTCCAGACAAGTAGTCGAATTGGATATAGCTCTGGTGACTTGATCTCTTTGTATGCCACATTGATTGTTCTGCATTCGAGTGAGTCTGAGTCAAACATGCTTCCAACACATATAAACTCTTCTTGTTCTTAGAAGCTTGTCAAATGCTGGTTCTTGATACTGGCATATCTTATCAAGAAATCAATGACTATTTGCTCATCAACAGAAGCCCTTTGATATATATCATTTATTGGCTTATCTCCTTCTACCTCAAACTCAAGTTCTATTGCATGATCCTCCTCTTTAATGACTTCAAAATTACCAACCTCTTGAGAGCATAATTTTAAAAGTTTGCAGTAATTTTGCATATTTAATTGAGTCTTAATGTTGTCTTGTTCATCTGCAACCAGCTCACAGCCTCCTTGAAAAATAGTATAACCTGACCCAATGATTTCAAACAAATCATTTAGATCATGATCAAGGAAATGTCCATGCTCCTCCACATCATCTTGCAAAGTAAGAAGAAAGTCAGAAATTATCTCTTCTTCATTAGAGATTAAGTCATATGCTTGTGACTTCTCACTTGGAATATGGAATTCATGTTGAGAAACCTGAGGATTGATAGAAGAGGTATCTTTTGACTTTTCTTCCCTTAAAACATTTGGAATTTTATGATCTTCCTCAAATATTACATAAGTGCCCAGACCAATGGAGTCATAATTTCCATATGGGTCACTTTGCATCATAGTTAATAAATGATCATTTTCCTCTTCTTGATCATGTTCAGTCCATTCACCTAACTCCTCAACAAAAACCCTTTCTTATTTATTCATCATAGCATGAGCTGCCTCTAACTTTGCGATTGGTTCATTGGTGATGTGATCCTTATATAATGGCTCAGATAATATCTTCATCTTTGAACTATATTTGGTTCTTAGGATGAGGTGAGACCAATCAAGTGACATATATCCTCCTATTTTGGTTATAAAGTCTCTTGATAAACATAAGCCAAATATAGGAGGTATATCTATGACTACTACATCTTGATTTACAATTATATTGGGATAAGTATATAATTGTAATGGGAGTTGTTTAATTCTCCCTATTGTTTGTACTACTTTTTCATCTAGCTGCATGACTCCTTTAGTGAGTGGTTCATACTTTATTTTTAAAGCATCAGCTATCTGCTTAGGAATTACTATAGTACTAGCCCCTGAATTAATCATTGCATTATACAATAGTTTCTTGCCAACTATCAAAGTTAAATAGAAGGGATCCGGTTTGGATTTGCTTACCTCTGGTGCATTTTTCACTAGGGTTATTGTCCACAGATGAACTATGTCTTTGAGCTTTTCTTTTTCAGCAGGTCCTTCTTTGATAACAGTACATTTGGGCACTGCTTGGCCTTGTAGAGATTTTTTTAGTAGTGTCTTTTATTCAAGAATAGCCAATATATCCCATATTGATACTTGTGCTAGAGTCTTCTTCAATTGATCCACCACATTTATTGGTCCCAGGGTCTGAGTTCTTTGAGAATAAGGATACTTTGCTTTTTCTTGAATTTGTGTAAGAATCACTTGGTTCTGCACTGGTTGAGGCATTTCTTGTCTAAAAGCTATGTTTCTCTAACCTTGAAATGGAGGATTATCCATGACTTGATTATTTACAACTTCAGGCTGTTCCACTATTCTTCTCTTTGATCTAGTATAATAGTCTAATTGCACCACTAGTTTCTTGGAAGTGGAAGCTTCGTTCAAGAAAACTGATTCTTCATCTTCAACCCATGAGAACAAAGCATGTTCTAGGGATATTTCTTCTTCTTCTTGCAAATACATCCCTTTCATCTGAGCCATTAAGACTAAATTTTGCATACCAAAAGATTGGTAGGCTTGATTGTCACTAGAACTTGCAAACTGTCCATCCATTCTTCTTTGCTCTGCTACCTTTTTTGTAGATTACCCATGGGACAATCTCTAGGTGTATGAGCATTATTTCAAGGGAAAAACTAGGCATTGGTGCCATTTGCATAATTATTTTGCCCTGGAACAATCTCTCTATTTGAATTGGGAGGAATAGTCTGTGAGGGTGTAGGGACTGCAACTAATTGGTTTGTTGGGTGAGGATTATTTTGCCTTTGAGGACCCTGATATTGGTTTGGCTATGATGGAAATCTATTTCCTTGGTAGCCTTGATATTGGGGTTTAGCATAAGTATTCTGTTGTCTTTTTATATTAATCAGCTCATTAGAAAATGTCCTTAAGATATTCTTGATATCATCTAGCTCAGATGACTAGGTAGGGGCAATTTATTTAGCAGGTGATTGAGGATATGTGTATGTAGACACAAGTGGGGCTATGGATTTAGGGGCTTCTTTAGGTAATGTTAAGGACATCTCTAGAAACATGGGCATGGGAGGCCTTGGAGGCAACTTTCCAGCATCTATCAAATTATTTTTGGCTCTGACTACATAGTCATAAGCCTCCGATAGAGTTTGACCTCCAAGTGACTGAATCATAATAGATATGTCTAAATTTAAAGCCTTAAGATAAAACACTATATCCATACCTGGTAATGGTCTAGCTATAGCAGGGATTCTTTCCCAAGTCTTTGAAATCTAGAATTGAAGTCAGACATTGCTTCTTGTGGTGCCCTTTGGATGGTAATCAATTGATGTAATAAAGAAGACTTATCACCCTTCTCTTCAAATCTTTCAAAGAAAAGATCTCTGAGCTAATCCTTTGTAGATATGGTATTTGGGTTCAAGGATTGGTACCATTCTAGAGCTTTCCCTTTAAAAGAAGCTGCTAATAATCTTATGGCCACATTTTGCTATGTGACAACATGTATAGCACAGACATCTGATACATCCTAAAGATGTTCTTCAAGTGTTTTGAAGTCTTGCCCACTGAATTTGGGTAGAGCTTTCAGGCCATTCACTGGGATAGGGTCCCAAGTAGTTGGTGGCATTGGGAGAATCAAAGGACTACCAGTGTTCCAAAATGCATAATTTCTTGGGGCTATAGGGACTCCCATATTTGCTCTTGGTATTGGTATAAATGGATTGACTCTTCTTCTAAGACTAGTTACCAATGGTGGCAAAAGAATACCTAGATTTACAACAGACTAAGATCTGGTTATTGGTCCATAGCTCTGACTCCTCATAGCTCTCTGGTTCATACGGTCTTGAAAGAAACTTAAATATAGTGTCCCATCAGGCATGCTAAAAATTGTTGATGGTTAAAATTGCACTTTTCTTTATAACACCAACAATGGGAAGTTTCAAGAATGTGTGACTTGTAACTTGAAACAACCTCCAAATTTTTAAGAAGCCGGTCTCTTCTTTATATCAAGCATATACTGGGAAAAGGGATAGGAATTTTAACATAAACACAAATGCAAAGAAAGAAAATCTAACTATGGCGATGCACCTAAATTTAATTTGGCCCTTAATCTAAGCACAGTGAAAATATATGTAAGATTAAATTACATTTAAGATCAAACAAGGCATGATCAATGTAAAAGATGAAAACAATAGAAATAGAGGTTCATAGCTTAGACTACTTTTGTAGTGACACAAAAAATATCAACAAAGGCACAGGACTCAATATTCTTATTAATTCTCTAGTCACATAAGAGGCACAAAAACATGCATAGTTACATAAACTTTCTAACTTAAGAAAATAGAACAAAGGCAAATGATATTCCTAATCATAGCTCTAGAAAGTCTAAAAACTCTTGACAATAATTCTCTCAGAAAAATATCTCTAATCTTCTCTTTTTTTGATGATCTCAACACCCCTCTTTAGAGCATCAGATCCACTCTAGATTGTTTGCATGTTCCCAATATAATGGTCACTGAAATCTAACCGAACTGGAAGTGTCTAACAAAATATATTTCTTAGATTCTAAAATGCTCTATCTTCTAGCAGTTCATTGGCTGAAATAGATACACAAGATGCTCCCTTCTATTAAACAGAAGAGGACACTTGGCCAATTCCTTGAAAACATTTTTATTACTTAGGAAACATCATAGAATGACACTTGGCATGCTCCACAGCCTTACCAAAGACACACGGTGCTCTCCACTTTACCTATACTCTTATTGTATCTTTGCTTAGAAGTTTTTAGTTTTTGACATCTATCGCCATCTGCTTCTCCCAAAACTTAAACAACTTCTATAGAAAATGAGACCCAAAGTAGTTCTCCCCTGAGTAACCTCAAAAAGAGGACAAGGACATGTAGCATTTTTTGCTTATTCTTGACAAAGGACACATGGTGATTTCTGTTGCCTTTAGCTACCTTTTGAGAAACCTATGGAAGGTGACACGTGTCCATCTCTGTATTTCCCTATCTATATTATAGAAATAATCAAGCCTCATTTCATATTTACATGGATAGCAACACTTGGTAGCTTCCACTTTCTTTAGAAACATAACCTGAGACCCACCACAGTCTTTACTATATCGGTGACAAAATTGTGTGTGGGGACAAAATTTTGTAGTGCACAATTGAAAATCAGAATGAAATGTAGAGTATTTTTTACTCTACACCTACCTTACAGGATCTTACCTTTCTCCCCTTCCAACCTCACCATTCATCCACTCACCTCCATGGGAAAAGGATCCAATACTTCATAGTAGTAAGTCATTATTCCATTCATGCTACCATAAGGAATCCCCTTCATAAGAGAAATCATTCAATCACTAGTTCATTATTAGTAATAGGTGGATACAATAAGGGTGGTCTAACAGGCCTAAATAGAAAAAAAGAGGGGGAAATAGGCTAAGGCATCTACTGAGACTCACATATGGTCATTTTATGACTCTGCCTTGAAATCCCTCATGATTTCTCATCTAACCCACCAAGTAGTCAAACCCCAAGGATAGATGCAATTAGGGGACTATACCATACAAATTGTTGGCCTCAACCTTAGTCAAGCCAGACCCACTAATAGGGTTGATCTTATTGAAGAGACACAAAATTTCATGACCATAGACTATCTCAAAATGGTCTAATAGCTAAAGAAGACCAAGATAGAGCTTGTAAAAGTGAAGGCTATGACTAACCACGTTAGTGTTGAGGTTAAGGCTAAATATGTCAAGCTTAACAAGATAAATATTGACCTTCAAATCTTCATCTTGAATAAAATATTCTAAATATAATCCAACCTATGGATGGCCACCAAAACCAAGGTACAAGAGAAGGAGATTGAGCTAGCTCATGTCTTTTAAAATCTCTTTGATTCTAATTGGTCTTTTCAACAATTACAGTAGAGGATGTAGAAGGAATCTTGGGTAAAGGACCAAGCTATTAAGAAGTTGAATAATAACCTTTCCACTTACCCATAGGATACCAAAATCCTTCCCATAATCTTTTAATTATACAAATCCTACTGGGAGAAAATCAAGGTCATGGATACTAACCTGAAGTCAGTGCTCACTTTCATCACAAAATTCTAAAGACTGAGCTCTTAGGTTAGTGTGTCTATTGACCCAGTGATCACCTTTGTATCCCCCAAGGTCTCAAATTCATAGAGCCTAGTCCATAATCTCTATAATGCTTCATAAGAAATACTATAGGCAGTAGGGGTGCTCGATCAGAGGTAGCTAATGGCCAAGGTCAATGAATTTTTTAACTAATCAAGGCAATAAATAAATTTAAGGTGTTATTTAATGCCTTGGAATAGGTGCTTTGAGATAGGTAGGGACACATTGATTAGTTATTCCAATTGGGACTCCCCTCCCCTTTCTTGGTAGATAATAACATCCTTACACAAAAAAAAATCAAGGTGCTTCTAAATCAGAAGCAGAATGATCAGACCATATTCATGGATCTCAATCAATTGCCTAATGTCTCCAAGGTGGAGAAGATTCTAAAACCACTTTCCTATCTAGAGTTCCAAATGTTAGTGATTTTTCAAGTAATGGGAAACATGGATAGAGGCTTTAAGGCTCTCAATAAGAAGACCTAGCCTAAGGAGGAAGAATGGGTGCCCTTACAAGTATCCCTTCAAAAAATTTAGGTTTTTTCACCTTCATCCCATTTTTTAAATTTTTATTTGATTGGTCAGAGTACCAAAGTTTTAGGTTCTCTCATCTATAAGTGGATACCCCTTAGAGTCACTAGGAATTATGGATAGAAATCCATGTTTGTTATTTTGGAGCAATTCATCTTTGGCTTCAAGCTCATTCAGCAGTCAACAATTCTTTGATACCCTTAAATAATTCCCCTTTTTGTCCTATTATTTTCTCAGGGTCCCTTCTCAAAAAAAATATTAAGTACCAACCTTCATCTACTTCTTCCATGTGGCAACCTTATGCTCATCTGGCTCAATTAAGCTCTTGTTTCACTCTAATGGAGCACTAGCTTGGCATATGGAAGCCCTACACTCTTCAAATCCTTCTCCTTTTGGGTTAGACCTCCAATAGGAACCATTAGTTAACAAGATGATGGATGGGCCCATTGAGTAGTTTTTTTAAAAAAAAGGGGGAGAATTGTGAGCTTAACATGTGGTGCCCTCATGCTTATCCAAGAATGGTTTTGATATGTCAGACTCTAGAGTTACATCATTGGTCACAATAAATAAAAGGAGACCCACCATGATGTTACAATGAAGAAGATATGAGATTTTCCATGTGGTTCCACTTCACTTTTCCTAAGTGTAGTACTCATAATAGAATAGTGAAACCCTATCATATCTAGGATCTGAATGATAACTGTACTCATGAGCTCAAGACCCTCTTTCAATTGTAATGTCATCATCATGAGCACAAGTGTTAGAATCTCTAGGTGTCATCCCTGTTATAGGTTATTTTGCCTATATATTCTAGGCTCATTCTTTGGAGGAGGGGTAGGGGGATCTACTATCTTTTAGATTTCTACATAATTATATTGTAATAGACTAGGAATAGTAATAGTTAGGATTTTTCTATTCTGTAACCTTAATAGGTACACCTCACAGGTGTGATTGGATGCTTTATATATGTCATTATAGCCTTCTATATTCTATTTTCCACCTAAAATGAAGAAGATGTGGTGTTTTGTGTTATTTTGAGTGGAAAATTATTTTTGTTCACTATTTATTTTCTTCTACTTCTATAGTGTGAATCTTTGCTTGCATTGTAGATCTTAATTCATGTTTTATGCTCCTTTATGGTCTATAATGTTTAAAGATTTTTACTATTTTATGCAAATATAGGTTAATGCTTCACATATTTTAGTACATCATCTTAATTATCCTTATTTTACTATTATTTTCCTTCACTTCTCTCTATCCCTTTTCATCCCCAAAATAAATGAAGAGTCAGCTTCTAAAATCTTGGAGGTTTCTTTACAGACTGCAATCAGTCCCACATCTGTAAATCTTCCCATAGGAGGATGTTAAACCTAAGGTGAGAGTTTGAGGCATCAATAGTATGCCCAATTTATATACCCCATTAGAGTGTGGGTTTAAACCAATGTTTGGAGATTAAACCCCAAGCCAAATTCCTCCTAAATAACTCATGAGGAGGTTATGAAGTCCTGCTCACAAGCCAATGTGAAAAAAGAAATAAATAAATATGGAATAACTTTATGGTCATTTCTATGTCACCCAAAGCTTGGGGAGAGTATACATGACTTTTATTCACTTATATGACTCAACCAAACAAGTAAAAATAATGCTTTTTTTATCACCCAAGCTCCCTAAAGTGGACGGGGGGAGAGCATACATGTGAGGTTTTGCTAAAAATAAACTACTTTAGGAAAATAAACTACGTACTTTTACAAAAAAAGAAAGTAAAAATCTAAATTTCTTAGGAACACTAAATCTAAAGTTTTTATTATTTTTATGCACTTAAAAAAATGTGAAGTGAAGTTTGGTACTTTGTATTTGAACTTGTAAATTTTTAAAAATAAAAAGTAAAGTTGTTTTGCAAGTAATTTTTAAGCACCAAAAAGGTAAGTGAGAATTATTTTTAAAGTGATTAAAACCTTCTCCTTTTTTACAAATTTCTTGTAAAAAGTGTTACTATATTTATTTGTGTCTAATCCAAGGTGAAAAACCTAAAAATTAGCTGAAGAAAACATAGAAAACTAACTCTTTATAATGATTTCACAATTACATAATCAATGTGAACTAATAAATTGTTCAAATAAATAAAACACAAAGATAGTAGAAAATAAAAAACTTATAGTGGATGATTTTGTTGTTTCCAGATGATTTTGTAGTTTTGTTTGTCAATTTCTATGTTAACTTTGACAATTTTACAACTCTGATGGACGATTTCTCAACTGTGGAAAACTTGCACAAAAACACATAAATATAGAGAATGATTTCATAGTTTTTAACTATGATTTCATAGTTAAGTTTTTTAATTTCATAAATACATGGGTAAGTAGATAAAAATAGACAAAACAATTTCTCAATGGATATAAATGATATTTTCTATGAATTCATAGTAAGCATGAAAAACCCTAAATCCTATGCGTTCAATTCATAGTTTTTCCTGACAATTTCACAAGTGTATATGTTTAATTCATAAATACATAGAGATGGTCTAAAATAAAGATGATTTTGTGATTTTCCAATCTAATTTCATCATTTCCTTCAACAATTTCATGGTTTTGTTCACTAAATTTGTACTTCCATAGTGGATGAATTCATAGTTTGTAGTCAAACACCAAACATGGAAAAAGTTAGATAAAAAATGTAAAAACAAGATTTTAAGTGATATTTTCTTGGATTTTTAAGGTGCAATATCACTCCTTTAGTTTATCTAGGGTGCATGGTCCCATTAGGCATGCCAGTATGCAGTTGTTTTCTTTTTAGGGTTTTACTAGTGTAAATCATATGTAGTTAAAGGGTTGAGTATGTTGTTAATCTAGAATAAAATTAGAAACTATTGATTTGATTGACCTTTCCCAAAATAGAAAGTTAGAGGAGAAAATGAAGTTATCTTGAGATAAATAGAGTTATATACATATCAAGTTACTAGAAATGACTGAGTAAACATAGAGAAACCTTTCATCTTTTGACTATTTGTTGAGATCTATCTCTGGATAGTAGTGCCCCCCTTAAGACAGTAAAACCATGTGGTAATAGTGTCTAATTATTTCATTAATATCCTTATTTTAGGAACTATCTATAACTTTTAATGAAGTTACAGGATCTTCTATAGGTCCTTTATGTGATTATGTGTCACTCAAGGACTCATCTATGTCATTATTTTGATTGAATCTCCTCTAAAACCTAATGAATACCTGCACACATGAAACAATAAATGAATTAAATGTAAAAAGGAAATGAAAAATTTGGTTTTGGGATGTTACGATCTCATAGAGTAGAACCCCTATTGTCTTATCCATTGTCTACATTAACCCCAATGCTAGGGGTCTCAGATTGTATGTAGTTTTCCCTTAGGGAACATGAACCATCAACTTTCATGATATGCTAGAATGATTTTCACCTATGCCCTTATTTTATCAAGTAGTAAAATATCTAGGTGTGAAGAATGAGTAGTATAGAGAGTATTTGAATTGTATTGTTGGTTGATTTTATGTAAATAAGTGCTAGGTGTAAAATGCTTTATGAGGCTCTTTATATAGGAGGATCTTTGTTTTGAATATAATACCTTGTTAATTGGCCAACAAGTTTTAAAAGATATATATATATATAAGATAAGTCTCATAGAGGGGTTAGGACTCAAACATGGGTGAAAGGGCCCATCAGACACTAGAGCCACAAGTGGACACTAGTACCATGTGGTTCTACTATCCTAAAAGTGGTGTTAGTGTCTTGAGGCTCAGAATAGAGTTAAATCTAGGGAAGATAGGATAGGGGCCCTTATAACTATGAAAATGTGACTTGTGACTACTAGGAGTGTCATAAATAAGGAAAATAAGACATAATAAATATCAAAATACTTAAAATGGCCATTTAAACAAGGGCTATAATCATCACTAAGACCCTCACGTGAAAGTTCAAAAAAATACATAGTACTTGTGGTTACTTGACCAAATTAGGGTGTTTACATTTTCCCCCCTTTTATTCTAGTAATGCAATGAAATGAAAGTACTAGACTAAAAGAAAAAATAAGAACACATACTTTTTTTTACCTATGTAAATGTAATTTGGATTTGGCCCACTTCTTGGCCATAGAAGTGGATAAGAACTGGAGTTCAATCTGTGAAGGGAAGACAAATGGTGTGGATGCCCCTATACTAGAACTAAGTGTGTGAGCTAAATGTGTGGAGAAATAAGTCTCAATTTCCCCCACTCTGAATTGGAGTATGTAAAATAAATGTGTAGAGAAACAAGGATCACTTACTCCTACTCTGAATCTAAGTATGTAAACTAAATATGTGGAAAAACAAGGCTTGCTTTCCCCCACTTTAAATCTGAGTATGTAAATTAGGTTTGGTGGAATGTTATGGATCAACCACTACAAATAGCCTTGTGACCCAAACTAGTGAAAACCTTGAGATTATATTAGTGATGATATTGAGTGTAACTTAATAAATCTAAAAATGGGGACCAAGGATGTGCACTCTAAATTATTCCCCTTAATCCTGATATCTAAGAAATGTAGCTATGTATATGAATATCTAAGTGAACTAGTATACCTGAGTCAAAACTATATATTTGTGTAGAGTGTATATTCAAAAACCTATGAATCTGAATATCTATGTAAACCTTTTTACCTATGTAGACCTATGTGTTTATATATCTAAAAACTTGTGAATTTGAATATCTATGTAATCATGTGTATCTGTGTAGACTCATGCATCTATATATCTAAAAACTTGTGAATCTAAATATTTATGTAAAACATGTGTAGACTTGTGTGTCTATATATCTAAAAACCTATGAATCTAAATATTTTTTAAAAACCTAAATATCTATGTAAAACCTATATACCTATGTAGACCTGTGTGTATGTATATCTGAAAACCTATGAATCTTAATATTTGTATAAAACCTATGTACTTGTGTAGACCTATGTGTTTGTATATCTAAATGAAACTATGTATATCTAAAGTAATCTATGCATATTTACCCCTCATTTTGGTGAGATAGCTAAGACTATGGTCATTATATGTAACTAAAAGTATTAATGATTAGTTTTACTAGTGTTAATTAGTAGGTGTAATAGTGTGTGTTAAGTTTGAATAGTGCATGTATTATGTCAAAGTTGATTATTAAATGTGTAATTTGATAGATGTTTTGTTAGTTATTATTTTAAATATAGTGAGATTATTTTTGTCATTTTTAAATTTTACAATGATGAGGATATTAGTTTTATCAAAATAGGATGTTTTGCATCAATGTCAAGTCACATGTGCAAGAAATGGTTTATAAATTGGAGCTACGGTTCTTGAAATATGGTGATAGCAAGAGATTTGTATTAGTTATTAAAACTAGTGCATAAGGGTAACCTTAATAAGGTGGCATTAGGTAAGTATGACTTAAATAGGTCATTTAATTCATTTTGTAATTCATTTGGATCATTTGACATGAAATTATTTGGTGTATGAGTGAGATAAATATGTCAAGGAAATTATTAGCTAGTTTGTCACACTATGAGGAGTTTGAGGCATGGATTCAGGTCGGGGAGGAGGTTCACCTGGTAATGAACTCAAAAAATTTCCTATTTTTATCATTTATATTATCTTATTTATTATTTTTACTAAAAATGGATTGGTTTAAAGCCTATTTTAGATACAATGGCACTAGTTTCCCATTCTAGGTGCTACTATCCAACACCTAACACTAATATGTAGGGTGTAGTGATATTGTCTAGCACTACTATCCTTTATGCATCACTAGTGTCTAGTAGTCCTAAGATGTGATGATAGGTATTTTTTGACTAGGTTTTTATGCATGTTATTGTCTATTGGGTTTATTTTTGTTTTATTAATGTTTGATATGGTTTTACTATTGCAAGTTTGTGCCTGCATGAGGGAGTTTCACATTGGGTGGATGATGGACACCTTGTGGGGTTTACCTTTGGTGGATGTTGATATGGAGATTCTTGAGAGATTAGGCTTGAGATACGTTGATTTCCTAGAGCCTATGCCCTTGGATAAGCATATGATTATTTTTTTGTGGGAGATGGGACATAGGGATATGTATGTTCTATCTACCTACTAGTGAGATGACTATTACATTAGAGGTTATATATCAGATTCTATGAATGTCTATCTCTAAATATAAGGCTATATTATAGGATTTTATTGGTCCTTAGGCCATATAGTAGGCATCTAGATATTTCTATGCCATGGTAGTGGGGATTAATCATACAAGAAGTCTTGTTGATATATTATTGACCTTGATTATGACCATCGAGGTTCTATGATTGTAGATGTTCCTAATTATGTTTTTATCTTCATTTATTTTTTTGAATGGTAGTGGTGTTTTGATTTCTTAGAGGATGCATGAGATAGTATAGGACATTGAGGAGCATGGTAGGAGTTGATTTCCTATAGGACTGCTCATAAATAGGTGTCCTAAAATTCATAGGGCTTATACGATGAGTAACTAATGGTTCCTTAAATAGAACATCTTAGGATAACCCCTCATAGAGGAGTGTGAGCTAGGAGAGTATGGAAAATGAGGTCTTAGTTCCCCTTGTGTAAACTTTATAATTCCTTGAGTAACATATTGGTCAATGAAAGCTTGGAGTGCATAATAATGATCATCTAAATGTCTATTTGTGTTGTGAAAATGACAATATGGATTATGTTTTACCTATTGAAAATGGTGTGGTGGATGATGATTAGTATAACGAAGTGTGATCATCGCCCTATATAATAGTGTATCCAAAATTTCATGAGGCTTAACCTTATCTAAAAATTGTATAACCCTTCTATGTATATTTTGTGTTTTCTCATTGTACAAGGGGTTGTGTAGAGTGGCTTTTTGGACTTATTGAGTATCTTTATTAGTGTCCTCTATTCTACTAAGTTATTAATTTTAAGTGGAGAAGGATCTTGTGCTAGACTATATGAATGAGGCTCTGAAGATTTTGTATCCAAATCTTCCTTTGACTATGTAATTACTAATCCTAACTCTACCTTTAATGTTATAGATACATTACATATATGCTGGAATGATTTAGATGTTTGATATATAAATCTTCTTGAGAGTATAGATTGAACTTCTGTCAAAGATGTACTATACTTTTAAATTTGTCGAATGATAAATCAGTTGATGCAAATAAGCTTTGAACCATAGAATGTATTCAGATGTAGGCTTGATCTCACCTTGATGTAATTAAGGTAACCTCTCATGTGTGACTATAGGTCCCTTATTATGTATATAATTCATGATAAAGACTATATATAGCTCCTCATATGTGTGTAAATATCCACTAGGGATTGTATGTTATAACCAATCTAGTGTTTTCCCATTTAGGGACTTTGTAAATAATTGTAATAGATTCAAATTATTTGTAATATGGGCCATGTCTTTCTCATAGGCCTGGAGGTGCAAGTATGGATCTCCATGTCCATCAAATATATGTAACACTGGTATCTTAAAGTTGTGTGGTAACCTTGAAGTTAATATTTTGTGTGGAATATGGCTGCCATGTATAACATTAGCATTGGCCCAAGATTGGTATTCTTTGTTCTCTGAAGTGAGATGATGTACTTTTATTTCAAAGAACCCACAACATGCATTAAATAAATTAACACTTGTCAAGCTATATTATCATTATCAAGGGGTTCATTTAATTCTTGAATTTTATTATTTATCTTAGCCATTGGTACATTGTATTAGAAATATTTTTTAGAGAGGGTTGGTTCACTCTCAATAACTTTTTGAGATGTGATAGCTAGGACTTTGTTATAAGGATATGATCTACCACCCTCATTTAGGTTAGTTTGAGAAACAAGTTCTACTTGTGGTAAGGGGGGTTAAGGGAGATTCATTGATATCTCTTATATTTTTCAGTTGTGAATAAGTATCACATGCTAGTTTAATATAAGGTATTTTATTATCAAGTAAATGTAAATTATGAGCATAATAATGAGAGAGAGAGAGAGAGAGAGAGAAGAAGAGAGAGAGAGAGAGAGAGAGAGAGAGAGAGAGAGAGAGAGAGAGAGAGAGAGAGAGAGAGAGAGAGAGAGAGAGAGAGAGAGAGAGAGAGAGAGTATTTTTACATGTGACCTAGTATTTGGTTGAACAATGTAGATAGGTGAGGTAAGAGAAGAAGTAGAACATGTAGATTCTAGGTCATCTTCAACATAATCACAATAATCATCATTATCACATGGTTCATCAATATAAAAATTTAATCATTTGTATAAGTAAGATTAGAAGTATCATCCACATGCTCATTAAGAGAAAGAGAAGAGGAAGATCTTAACTTTTTACTAGTATGCAATGTGTCATCATATGTAAGTGTAATGTAAGGCATTTGTTCACTAGTTATTTTTAAATGTAAGCATGATTATCACTTGCACTTTTGGAATCAAGGGTAAAATAATTAAAAACCAAGTTTTCTTTTTGCATATTATGACATATAGGATAAGTGCTGGATAAATTTACATTATCAACTTATTGGAAATAATCATTGTATTCAGCTTGAAATGTGAAGGAATATGATAAAATAATTGCATCTATCTTAGTTTGTGAATTTATAAAAGTTATAATATCATTTTTAATTGCTTTTGCAAATTTAACTAAGAAGGGTAAAGAATATGCATTGTTCCTATATAATTTATTTAAATCATGCAAAACTAGTTTTCATGTAGTATACTTATATTGATTTAATTTGAATAATGAAGTATTAAAACGAGTGGAAAAGCTAGGATCAAATTGGAATAAAACACTACCAATAAGAGGTTATTTTGGCATTATATTGTTAGTTTGATTTTGAGAAGTAAGATAAGAGTGAGAGGAAAGAGAAGATTATGTATCTAATATATCCTCATGTTCATTTTCATTTTCATTTTCATTTTCATGCTCATATTAATCCTCATATCCATCATTATAAAAATATTCATTGTCATCATTATAAATGAAGTCATTATTATGCTCTAATGTATAATCTTGAACATTAGTCCATCCATTATTATAATCAAGAGATAAATTCAAGAGTGCATCAAGTGGATGAGGGGTATCAGACTTTTTATATGCCATTTTAAACTTTCCAAAGAAGATAGTATAAATAAAAAATGACAAACACACCAAAGGTAGAATATAATCTAACATAAGTATGTGTGCAATGTGAAAATTTTTGAACAAAGTTTGTAATAGAAAATAGGATTGTGATTGAAATGTTAATTGTTATTTTTTGTATGTATAAGGACCTAGTATGTGGATCTAGGGTTCTGATTTAAGGTTGTGTTGTAAAAATTTAAATTAAATTAAATAAATGAAAACCTAATAAAGGATTAATTAAATTAGATAGGTTATGCCAAAAAATTAAAAAATTAGAATAGTGTAACCCTCATTTAATGAAAAAAAATTAAATAAGGTAAACCCTAATTAAAATTAGGGTTTGAATCAATGTTTGAAGTAAGATAAGTTCACCAAATGTTTTATTTTTAGGGTTTTACTAGTGTAAATCATGTGTGGTTAAAGGGCTAAATATGTAGTTAATTTGGGATAAAATTAGAAACTATTAATTTGATTGAACTTTCCAAAAATAGTAAGTGAGAGGAGAAAAAGAACTTATCTAGAGATAAATAGAGTTTCGCATGGATCAAGGTACAAGAAATGACTGAGCAAACATAGAGAAACCTCTCATCTTTTGACTATTTATTAAGATCTAAATCTAGACATTAGCACCCCATCAGTATAGTAGCACCATGTGGCACTAGTGTCCAACTCTAACACTAATGCCCTTTATTTAGGGATTGTCTTTAACATTCAAATAAGTTGTGGGAGATTCCAAAGGTCCTATAGGTGATTTTTTGTCACTGTAGGACTCATCTATGTCATTGTTTTAGTTGAATCTCCTCTAAACCCCTAATGAATAACTACACACATGAAATAATAAATGAATCAAATATAAAAAGGAAAGTAAAAAATGGGTTATGGGATGTTATGATCACATAAAGTAGAACCCCTATTGCCTTTTTTATTGCCTTCATTAATCCTAATTCTAGGGGCCTCAAATTACATGTAGTTCTCCCTTAGGGAGCATGCACCATCAACTTGTAGGGTATGCTAGAATGATTTTTGCCTAAGCCCTTATTTGATCAAGCATGTAAACATCTAGGTATGAATATTGAGTAGTATGTAGAGTATTTGATTTATACCATTGGTTTATATTATGTAAATAAGTTCCAAAATAGTAAGTGTTATATTTAAAATGCCTTGTGAGGATCTTTATATAGGAGGATATTTGTTATGAATATAATACCTTATTCACTAGATGACAAGTTGTAAAATAGAGATAAATAATATAAGAGAAGGATAATAGAGGGTTAGGAATAAAACATGAGTGAAATGTCCCATTATTTACTAAAGTCACAAGTGGACACTAGTGCCATATGGTGCTACTATATTTATAATGGCATTAGTATCTTAAGGCTCAAAATATATTCAAAATTAGGGAGGATAGGATAGGGGCCCCTATGACTTGTAAAAGGTGACCTATGACTATTGGGAATATCATAAATAGGAAAAATAATACATAAGAAAGATTGAAAGACTCAAAATGTCCATATGAATAAGGATTATAACCATCACTAAGACCCTTATGTGAAATAGCAATAAAAGGCATAGTACTTGTGGTTGCTTGACCAAATTAAGGTGTTTAAAATAGCATAAGATTATGAAAGATATTTCTAGTCTTTTCTTGTTAATGAAATAAAAATACCAAATCAAATAACTCAATGAAAATAATAACTACTTACCCAAGTACTTGGGTGAGCAATAATGTAACTACAATCAAATACAACTAGAAGATGAATAAAACAACTAACTTTACCTTCTTTGTCAAATGGTGTTTGTTCATTGTCATATAAGAGTGTTCATGATCATATTTTGTGTCCAATGGAGTCCTTTGTCAATGTATTTTCCTTACAAGTAGCACCTCTCCTTGTCCACTTGTGGCTTGGTTTGGCTTGGTTTGGTTTTTAATAATAAAATTAACTTTCTAGAGATAATTTGGCATTAATTATTTACACAAAAAATATTTTTATCTCTCAAAAATTTAACATTATAAGTTTGACTTGAGATCTTATTGGAACAATGGTAATGGCACTTGTATTTATAGGTTGCCCAACTAACCCTAACTCAAGTGTATTTAGGTTATATTTAACTATGGTTAGGTTAGGGAGGGGATAAGTAATTGATATTTGGGATTGAGATCCCATTTATTAAGCATTTTTCATTGTTGATGAGGGTTTTAACCACAAAAATATCATAACAAGGTAGCCTCTCACATTTTAGGATCTCAATGGAGGTGAACTCCACTCCAGATCATGAGTTGTAGGTATGAAGTCTTAACAACTAGTTGATGGAATAATAGTCAGGGCATGCAGGTTGTTAATAAGGTTTTGGATAGAGGTATGGTCTTTAAAAATGAAGTAAAATTATATATGAGTTTGTTGTTGGATGGTTACTAATCTAGAGCGGTGGGTTTCAAAATAAACTCAAAAAAAAGGGAAAGGTAAAGTAGAAAAGAAAGGTTATGTGGCTTCAAGAATCACCTCTCTAGTTGGTTCTTAAATAAATAAGTGATTTTAAAACCTATGTTTATTGCTAGCATCTATTTCACACACATATTCAAACATGGTTAAACAATTTAAGATGATATTTATATAGGAAAGTCACAGGCATTAGCTAAAGGTTTCTCCTTTTAGAGCAGTTGTTGCACACTCTTAATCAGGAGATTATGTCTTGGGCTTAGTGAGGTATCTAAGGCATATTTTACACATACATAGAAAACTATAATGAATTAAATCACCTCTATAAACTTAATAATATGAATCAATCAACTTAATTCTAGTAATCAGTGTAATTTACTAATCTTTCAATACCTATTGCACATCTAATACTAGCATATCAATCAAGACAAAAAATAAACCATTCATAGATTTTGAACACTAAGAGTTATTGAATCATAAAAATAAAGAAATAAAACCTAATTACATAAGATTTGAATATAAAACACACAAACACATGAGTTGACAACCAAAATTACTTCTACTCTTGTATATTGAAAATTATTTGACCCTTCAAAACTGTGGGTTACATCTATTTAAATAGACTTGGGGAAGGGGTCACCTCATCCTCTAAGTTCATGAAAAATAGATTGCATGTCATATTTAGAAATTTATATCTAACTATTGTTCAATAACCATATAGATTTATCTTACAGTTGTTAATATTCTAAGTTAACCTTTAAAAAATCATGCAAGGTGTGCATGTTTAAAAAGATGAATTAGGTAACTTTCAATATGGTTTAAACTATAAGAAAACCTATAAATATAGAAATATCCACTGCTATAGAATGTATATTCAAAAAACTTGGTGTTTCATGGTTGTCTTGATGTCTAGATGGTTGAATGGACTTTAGTCAGTGTAGTGACTATAGCTATCAATGTAGAACTGGAAGTATCAACTTAATTCTACTTCTTCTTCACCTCTATCTTAAGCTAGCACTTATGTGAAACATCATGCTATTACTAGATTATCTCCATGTTCAAAAGAGGTATTATGTGTACCCTATTGACTTGTCCCAAGATATTTACATGCTCTGACTTAGTCATCTAGAAGTTTATCTTGAAAATTTCAACTTTAGTCACTTCCTTTCTAGCAAATCTTAACTCAGCCTCTATGTCCTCTAATGGTAGTCCTTGTAGACTTTGTTTAAAATTTTTTGTGACCTCTTAAATGATTTGATCAAAGTTAATCTTATTGATCAACTTCCCTATAGCATCTTTTACCTTGGATATTTTTAAATCATTCAAATTTTGAAGAATGAGGACCTCATGCTCTTGATACTTGGGGATCAAAGCCTCAACAACTGTCAACCATTTCCCAGCCTCCTCCATCCTAATGACCACCAAGTTGAGTGCATTGGATGCCTCTAGTAGTGTCATGAGATCAAATGGATATAAGACTTATTAGTTATATAAAAAATCAACATATTCAATTTATTAATGTTAGATTTCAAAGAATTAAACAATTCATGAGTACTAGTAATATGGGGGGAAAATTCAGCCCACATAAACTCTAATGATTTCAAATAATTATAAAAATTAAAACCTACCTCTTGGACCTCAACTTCAATGCTAGCTGGTATATGCACCATATTATGTTGTTTTTTTAATTTCTCTAATTTTACCTTTAGTTCCTATCTATCTAGCTTTCTACCTTTATGGATTGCCACCATTGCATCCTTTTGTGCTTTGACTAGAGATCGAAAGTCTTCATTATAGGGGGATTGCCCAAATTGCCTATTTTGTCTTTTGGTCAAAGAGAAGACCTCTTTCCTTTCTTTAAAAATCAATTCATGACCAGCATCATCTTCTAGATTCCTCTTCCTTATCCTCCGAACACTCCTAGATGTTTTGTCAAACAAAGTTGTAATAGATGGGAGTTTCATTATTTTAAAGCTGGGAATTTGAGATGTTTTGGCTCTCAAGTCTATGGCCCATGGAGGAAATGTTAATTGGATGAGGTTTATTTATTTTGTGGTTTTAACCACAACTTCTTCAACTTCCTTAAATATTTTTTGCTTATTTTCTACCTTGACAATAGTGTCAGGAAAGGAAGGCCAAATGATTTTAGACCAATCCAAACCTCTATATTGGGGGAGTGAATGGACTATGATCATTTGTGTCTTTTCCTTTTTCCTTTTGACTAAACTAGTGATAATGGTTTCTTGGGATGGAGTATTAGATGGCATGGGAAGAGTTATTTGGGTGGATTAGACATGGAGCTAAGGAGTGGCCATGGTTGCTTCCAACTTCTTGGATGTCCTTTTCCTTTTCAATCATCTAACTATGGTAATTCCAAAAGGAATAATATTAGTATCAGAATTGGATGGCATGGGAGTGGAAGATGGATTAATGGTGGTGGAAGGCATAGTAATAGTGGTAGTATCCTTCTCAACCCTTGGGGTGAGTAGAGGAAAATGATAGAAAGAGGAGGTGGTGAATGGATCATCATAAGTGGATGTGGCAACTTACACCTTAGGATTTTTCAAGATAGATGATATTAACATAGAACCAAAAATGGGAACAAAATAAGAGAGTAGGGAAGTGGTCTCTAAAACCTTTGTACCTATGGTTTCCTCCACAATTGGTGATTTCCCCTTATCACCCTCAATGCTTAAAGCCTTAGCTACTTCTAATTTTGCCTCTTCATCAAGATCTTCTTCTTCTTCCTCCACTTCTACTTCTTGGGGCATTGATGACAAACTTTGACATTTCTCTATTGTAAGATTGCCTACAATGGGAGTCCTAGGATTTCTCTTCTAAAAAATGGTAGTCTTAGGTTGTGAGGAGGAGCCTTGTTATGTTGATTTAGTTGCTTCATCTATGAATACCCCTAAAGATGTAGAATCTTGTACCTGGTGAGGGTAGCTATAGGCATTTGAATTGCATTAGAAGTTGGTTATTATTTTCCTTGCTCTTCCTCATCAAAGGAATACAAATTGATGGGGTCTCCTAGAGCTCCCCTAGGGTCAATTTCACTCACTCCTAGTTCCTTATCAATATCCTTTAACTTTAAAGGAAGTAGTTGTGTAGGAACTCCATGTTCTTTGGACTATTTTATTGTCTAGCCTTTCCAAAAGTTTGTGTGTCCATCCAGAAAAAAATGGCATTTTGATATGTAATTCCTTCACATTGACTAAAGGTTCTTTTTGGATCACCCTTAAGTGATCCTCCTTCAAACCGATAAATCTTTCCCTTTCCAGGACCTCCTCATCATTCTTTGCATTCATGAAGAAAAATTCATAATCATAATGGACATGTTAGTAGGGGATACTAAGGCCCTGAATGTGTTCTTAGATGGTTCCATGAGGATCCTAGTCCTTGTGTGGTTATGGGAAAATGGTATATTTTCCTTTTTCCACCCACATCTCTAAAGTGTTTTTCATTATGTAAACCATTCTACCAATAACCATGTGGTGTCCATAGAATTTGCTCTTCTTATTTTTGGTTAGGTCCTCTTCTATGTTCCACTATAGCTGGAAAGAGATTTTTTGCTCATCCAATTTTTTAGGTACATATTTTAAGAGACATAAGGGATGAACCTTGTGTCCATAGACTATGATGACAATATAATCAGGATACATAAAATAATCACCTCTTGAGTATAGTGTCTTTGTAATGCTTTCTCTAACTCTAGGCATTGGAAACCCATGGATTATTTGTCTAATTTGAGGATAAACATCCTCAGCAATCATCACCATATTCTTAGTATAAGCATAAATATGCAAAAACTAGAAATGATCATAAATTCAATTCTTGATGCAGTCAATGGCCGAGATCCATAGCTCATTGAGGAATTTGTATATTATTCCCATGATAACATCTAGAAGATAAGACATCATATAGAAATGGCCCACTGGAGTGGGTCATTTATCCTTTTGAATAAACTTTTATCTTAGCTAGTAGTTTATAATCTCACCCAAGTCAAATGTTGCATCACTAATCATCATCATATGCAGTAATGACACCTAATCCAAATTGGGGAAGTGAATGCTTGGCATTCCATAGATTTTATTGAGAAGCTCCATGATAATCTCCACTCTCATCCTAAACTTATTAATTGGAGTGGGATTCTTGACTCTATATGTCATGTTTTCCTTAGGTATAAGCCATGAAGTCAACACCTTTTCTATCATATTATCCTAATTCCATGAAACTAACCTATGTTTGTCAAAATAAGCATTTGGTGCTAGCAAGGAAAAATACCTCTAAAAATCTACTTCAAAGATGCATGCGATGACCATTTTATTATCCATATTGTGCATAAAATCATCTTTCATAACTTTTCCTATGAATAATAGGTCTTAAAAGAGGTCGATGCATGGCATCACCTTGGGCTTGGTTGCATCTCAATACAATCCCTATATCTTAAGTGATAAAAATTATGTGATGAATAATCACTCTGAGGGAGATATATTTCCATCTAATGAAAATATATCAATATAATTGATAACATCCCATAATTTAGAGTAATTTGCATATCTATATCTATAACATCCCATAAAGATTATATCTATGAATTTTATGGAATCTTTAATAGAAAATAGTGATGGTGGTAGTTTTCCCTTCAATATTTGGATGAATATGCCATTACTATTACATACAATTGGAAGTGTTTATAGGCTTCTTCTATGCTCGATGAACAATTATCCTTTATGCTAGTTATTAGTTTGCTGGCAATAATCTAGTAGGTAGCTAGGGCTTTTCTTACATAAGATAACAGTTGAGCTTGAGTTCATTTGTTTGCAAGCAATGAAGACTTCATTGGTTTTAATTCACATAAATAGTTTTAGCATTGAATTCCATTTCATGCATTATAAATGCCCAACATTCACCTATTTTATATTTTCTACATATTTCAAATCTCTTCATTAGTTTTAGTTGGTGGTTAGCATTATCAAGTATTAAGATGTATTTTATCTTTAATAGCTAATTATAGTGAGCTTTTGGCATTTAGGAGTCAAGAATTAGGACTTGTGTTTAGATCGGTCTTTATAAAAACCTGAACAAAAAGCTTGAAGACCAAATTCCATCAAACAAAATATCTGAACAAAAAGTCCAAAGATATAATTTATCGGTAAAAGATACGTTATTTTAGAATAATTATTTTGTAAAAAATGTCTGCTACAAACTCTTAAGACCAAATCTATTTAGAACAAAAGTTCTGAAGACCAAAAAAAAGTCCCGAGGAAAAGGCCCGAACAAAAATGTTGAATATGTCTTCTGCATAAATCTTGATGAATAAATGTCGAATAAGCTTTCAAACAAAAAACTTGATATAAAAAACCCAAAGACCAAATATATCAAACAAAGTGTCTAAACAAAATACCCAAACGAAAATCCCAATAAATAAGTTTTCAAATAAATTTATTTGAATAAACTAAGTCTTGGAAAACTTGTATAGTTCAAAAACTCTTGAAAAGGATTTAATATATTTAGTCCATAAAATACATAATACCATGCTCATTTCTTCTAAGTATAAATATTAGGGATCAATCTTTTAATAATTTTCACCAATATATAGAAAAAAGACTCATCAAACAAGGCCAAAATCTTAAAAATTGGGTCCTCATTTCTTCAAGAAGAAAAGGGGATGTTGGATACAACAAATGGTAACTTCCAGGGAGAATACACCTAAAGATTATGGATCAATCTTTTCAATAATTTTCACAAATATATAGAAAAAAGATTCATCAAACAAGGCCAAAATCTAAAAAAGTGGGTCCTCATTTCTTCAAGAAGAAAAGGGGGATGTTAGATACAACAAATGGTAACTTCCAGGGAGAATACTCCTAAGTATTTGAGAACCCAAAACTTTAGTTAGTAATCTCAAATCAAACATGAACTATGCCATATAAAAATATTAAAATATGAAAAATGAAAGAGACTTATAAGTAGATTTACACCACATACTTGCCTTCTTATCCTTGGATTTATGTGTGCTATAAGTGAAGTTAATTTAACCCTTATTTTGATGAGCTTTTCAAAGGCCAAATAAAGTTATAGGTTTTATTCTAGTTTATCTTAAAGCTCATTAAAATCAAGGAAATATTAGGCATTACTCTACTACTACCCAAGCATCCATAGCCCCAATAGAGATACATTGGGTTTCCTCTCTTCCCTTTCCTTCATTTTATTAATCATGATGCATGGTACATTGACCTTATTTCATCATGTGAGCCTTTTGATTTTATTTATATATTCTCTTGGATCTATTGATTGTTCTTTTGAAATCATTTTTTCTTTTCTTATTTTCTTTTTTCTTTTATTTAAATGGAAAAAGGATAGTTGTAACCCTTATGAGTTAGTGTGGTTATAAAATAAATCATTACCAGAACATCCCTACTAGGTACATCTGTACCAAGAATTATCACTTACAACAAGTATTTAATGTAATAAATATGCTTGATCTAATGTGTTGAGGTCAACATACCCCCATTTCTAAAAAATAGGGACCCTTGTGCAATTTTGAACCTTAACACTGAAAACTTGACATGTTTTGTAGAATATTTGTATTTTAAGATCATCTACACCTAATGAGGGATGCCCTTTTGTTCATGATCCTGCTTTAAATTTTGCCTAATATTACTAACAGTAGATCTTCATGTTTTATTTATAGGTTTTATGGGACCCTCATCGAGTGGATTACACTTGGATTTTATAGATTAATCTTCATTAAAGCTTTCACTAGCCTTTGGTCTATAAGAAATATAGATTAAATCCATGTTTTGAACATCTTGAAACCCACCTCCCAAACCCTTGCTTAGATCCTTCAGTTTAAATTTTAATTTCATGGGATAAAAATTGATGAGAACACTTTAGAAAATGCAATGAACTAAGTTAAATTTGTATGCTAAGAATTAATTGTGTTTCTTAAGATGACCAAACCCTAGCCTAGAAATCATGTTTGGTTCCTTTATATTTTTCCCTCCTTTTTTCTCTTTTGTTTTAAATCCACGTCTAAATTTCATGTGTGTAGGGTCCTTTACTTTCTTAGCTCAGCCTCACTTTATGTTTCATGGTCCCTTTTAGTACTTAGCCTAACATCTTAGTTCTAAGACCATATTCATGTTTTTTAATATAAATGAGACCTTAGTTCTAAGAATTTAACCTAATTCTAACTTAAATATCTTGCTTCTTCATAGGATCAATAGTTCATGATTCATCAAGCAATATTCATCAAACAGAGTGAAAGAGACCCAACACAAAAGGGCCTTGATCTATCAAGTCAATCTCGATCGATCACTTGGATCATAATCAATATTTCATAGGAGCCCATAAATATATTAACACTCTATGGACTCTTCCTAGGGTCAATAGATTCAAATCTCTGAATCCCCATGGGATCACCATGTGGCACTCCTACATTTAACTCAATATCAAAAGAACCTTAGAATAAGATCTTGCATTTTAATTTTTAATCATTTGGGTTTTATCTTTTATTATGCTTCAAAACTTAGGATTATAACTTAGTCTAGTTTTTACATATGATCTTGAGCTAACTTGATCCACTTTATGACTATAAGAACTAATAATGTGTGTCTATTCAAATTATAATCCATAGTTTATGCTTACTCACAAGACATAATCTGATAGATTGTATTTAACCCAAGTTTATGTGGGACTAACTACATTTAGGATTTAAATTTGACACTCTCGTGCCTATTAATTGATGAATGTGAGGCCGTCATTATCATTTACAAGGCCATAAAATTTTAGCTCAAATTTAATTTCACCCAGAAGATAAAGTTTCTTACAACTTGCATCTCAATGACAAAAGTATTCTTCTATAGATTAATATGGTTTATTTAGAGCCATGTCTAGACTCAAGGATCCTTATAACCAGGTTTAGATGTGCATAGGCTAAGCTTGAATATCATGCTAAAATATTGTCTTATTTTTAAACATTGACCCAAACCTTAGTCTATATATGCCCCATGATCTTTTGAACCTAGTGAGCTTAGTTTAACAAAAGGTCCCATTACCATAAAACCTAGCCTAAAACTTTTAATTTAAATTGTTATCATGTTTATTAACATAATAAAACCCTAGATTAAAACCTTAAATTATACCCTTTTGTTATTCAGGGGCCCCATTTAATGTGTTCTAAACTTAGCCTAAATATATTGGTCTAAGGTTTGTTTCATGTTGATTAACACAAAATAGAACTATAGCCTAAGTTCATTTTATATCCTGATGCTAATTAAAGTTTACATACATTTATAGGATCTATGATTCACACTTCATCAGAGAATATTGATCAAATGGTGTGAAATAAAGATGGACTTTTCAACAAAGCTTTGGGGAAGCATGAGATTGCTACATGGTGAAAGCTTACTAATGCACAGACTGGTGATGTGTAGAGCTCTGAAGGCCCATGGAACTACCAAATGGCATGACTGTGAAGCTTGATGTGAATAGGGACCAATAGTGTATGAGTCCTAGGATCATAATTAAATGCCTATGTTGATCCATGCATGAAGATCAGATGGTGTGAAATGAAAGGACAATTTTAAAATGCAATGGCTAGTTCTTCAAAGACATTATGAAAAGTGCCACAAAAATTACTAGCAAGATGCCACATAGATGCCCCATGGGCATAGGAAGACAAAACTAAAGATTTTATGGGCTCAAAAAGGAAAACGTATAAATTTAAAGGTTTAAATAAAATCTAAGGCATGAATTCACCTAAGTCCAAGTAAACCATCACCACTAAAGTTGAAGAAAACCCTTGGCCTCTACTTAAAGCCCTAATTTGATCTTGAATTAACCATAATCAAACCAGAAGAGCCCAATTATTATCTGAGCAAGTGTGAACTGATCCAAAGATAATTTGTAGATTAGTACTAAGCAATTTGCAAAATTCATAGTCATGGCAGCTCGAAGGTAACATAAAGAAGACAGTGAGTTATATTTAACAACAGACTCTGAATGAAGGGTCTTTAAAGACATAGTACTTGACACTGTGTCCTTGAACACTAGGGAAAATAATTAGTCTAAGATATTTTGGATAATTGAGGATTTAAAACCCATAACCAAAGGAAAATATAAGATTATGTCCTTTAAGTTGAGGTATTAAGACCTAGTTATAGCACAAAAGGTGAGCCTTCACCACATAGAAGCTAAACTAGAGGTACTCTATTGTATTGATGTCTTTTTTCCTATTTTTAAGGAATGTAAAATTTAAAAGGGCATGTTAATTAATGATCATACTCATAAATGCATTGCCTATGTATCCCCCATTGCATTTGAAAGCTACAACAAGATCCTCAAGCCCTAGGTAGATGTGCCCACACTTGTTAAATGGGCTATAAAAATCACCTCAAGGCCATCTTGGCACCCTAGTTTTATTCTATAATCCATGTGTTTTCTAACCCTAGTGGTAACATTCCCATCAACCAATTCTAACCTTGAATTAGAGTGAGAATGACCCTAATGAATAGACTCTTTGGAAGCCCCACAATCACTTATATTGATAGACTATCTGTGCCCTTGGTCTATTACATGCTTGAAAAGGAGCTAACTCCCCTTATTAGTGAGCTTATCAGTACATTCTTATGTAGATAGATCTCTGTAATTAAGAAAGGGACTAGGAGAGAATTCTATATGATGTTCTACCTCTTAGATGCCCTGCTTGCCACTGTTAAGATCCCTAACTTCAAGGGATGGTCTCCTGAGAGGACACAGATAGTGTCCCAATTTTATTCCAAGTTACATATCTTCAAATACAAAGAGCATATTCATTTAATATGTGATTTCATCTATCCTCATTTTAATGAAGCCTTAGCAGGGACCTCTATGCCTAAAATTAGCCCATTGGCAAATAAATTCATTAAATCCATTAGAGACATATGGTTTTACTTGGACTGTACAGTCATCTAGATTGAGGGAACATAATGTGCTCTATTGAGTTCACTAGTCCATGTTCCAAATAAATTAGTTGAACAAGAAGTTGTATTTCAAATATGCAATGTTATAGATGGTGTTTACAAGGAGAAAAAGAAAGGGTTGTTGCATATTCTACCCTTGGCCATTCGTAGGTTCATTTTCTAGTATTGAAACAACATTAAATATATTTTTAGACATAGATCCTCCTTTAAATTATAGCATGATGAGTTAAGACAATGGGAACCAAATGATAGGGTCATAAGGCATTTAAAATCAAAATAAATAAATGTGCCTTATGAGCATCATCCAAGTGCTTATGATAACATGTACACAAAATCTTCATTCTTCTATGAGGTCTTGACAAGGTTGAAGAAATTCAATTTCAACCCATAAGCAAGTTTGATGAGAGATCTGAAGGGAAGTGATGACATTTAGTAACTCAATCTGAGATAGTACCACCTATTGGGAGGTTAATCTTCTAGCCCTCCTCCAACCCAACCACATACAAAAACATAGTAGTCTGATGCATGAGGTGCACAAAAACTTGATGTGAAGATTAAATAGAGGCCTAAGGAAAATAAACCCAGTGAAGGTCCATCATTTTTAGCCCAACATAAAAGACCATAATCCCCTATTGAATATATATATGTAATTGCATTAGATCTAGGATAAATAATAAAAGATGCATTTCAAACATTGGCTAGTGCCTATGGGTTATATGAAGAAGGTAAATAAGTAGAAGAACATATTGATGCAAGAGATTTCACCCTTGGTAGGAGGCCGAGCTCCTGCCTTCTCTTCGCAACTATGGAAACTCCCCTCTCACCTGTGGGACTGGCGAAGCTAGAGGGGAGAGTCTCTAGATAAGGGATAGCTCCCTTTGATGCATCATGTTCATTCCAACAAGTGCGAATACATACATACATATATATATATATATATATATATATATATATATATATATATATATATATATATATAGCTATATAATGGGCGGATGAAAAGGGAAAGGAGAGTGCAGGAAAAGAAACTACTCTAAAGAGGTGATGCACCAAAATAAGTTGACCTTCTCACATCCACACTTAGGATCAGACAAAAACAACATACATACACTTCAGACTTGGCAGAAGGACCAGGCTACAAGAAAATGGTAGGGAGGTTCTCATGGAAACATAAGAATAGAGACTCCCAAGATGCTATGAAATACACACTGTAAGTAACTTCCTCTATTCTATACTTCCAAATAGAGCTCTTCTCCTATCAGCTGCAAAATGGCACCTTGTAGATAACTGGTGTGTTGGTGTTGAACCTATGAGAGCATCAAAAGACAATGACTAAACACAAATTAACACTTAGGACATACATAGAATATCTATCCAAGAAGAGGTAAAAATTGTGTTTATAGATTTAGGTGGAAATTTTAGCAGGGTTGCACCTTGTAAAAATGTGGAAGCTCCCTTTACAAAATGACAAGTTCACAAATATATGTGAGAAACAAGGAGGCCCATCGCGTCCCTTCATTAGGAAGAGCAAGTCACTCAAAACATAAATTAACTACCCCTTTTTCTGTTCAAAATCTATTTTTTTCAAGGTCAATACACGGTTTGTCTACCCATTAAATGTAAAATGGAGAAATTGATTGCATTACTAGCTATTTGCATCCTCTCATGATCAATTCACAAGAACTATTTCACTTGCTAGAGTCACTTCTCAAATCAGTGCTTCCTTTCACCACTTGGACTAACTGCTTGCTCGCTCTATGCTTGTCACTTTGTCTTTTCTCCATTTTGTCTCTTCTAGCTCCCTCGGCCCTTGGGGTTGAATTCTTAGCGAGTCACTGCATTATGGCCCCTTAGTTAGCTCTCTCTCACTTGAAAACAAATATCCATTTCATTTCATGAAATTTGACGTTCACACAACCGTCATTGGTTGAAAACCAATGGCTAACTTGCTTTGTTAAACTTGACGTCCTCCAAGATGTCACCATCCCCGTCACAATGTCCATCGGGCCCTTCACTGGCTTCTGCGGCATCCTTGCCTTTGCTTTTTTCCTTAGCACCTTCTCGAAGGGATGGTGACCCTTCAGCACTTGAAAGTGCCCTTCACTTTTGGCTGAGAGTGCCCCACAAGGGCACCTGCCCTTCGGGGTCCCTCGGTGGGTCCTTTGCATCTCTGGACTGCCCACCGGCTCCCGCGGATAATTTTCTTGGGTCACTTTGCCTCCATGTATTTTCCATAGACTTTTATCCACAGACAAAAAGTCCACAGAAATTCTCTCGGCTCTTTGCTTTAGCTTTGTATATGCGGCCTGAATTCCTTCAGATTTTTTTTCCGAAGGAATTCCTTCAGGCAAAAGTCTGAAGGAATTCAGGACTTAGTCAAATTTGAACAAAATTGAACTTAAACAAAATGGGACCTACCTGATCCTTTGCCTTTGAAGTGCCTGCCCTCTGCTAGGGCATTTTGAACTTGAAGACTCCCCTTCAGCCAAGGGCATACCCTTGAACCAAGCCCGTTGAACCAAAAAATAGTTCAACGGTTTGGTTCAACCATTGCGTGTTGATGCCAAAAGAAATAAAAGCCAATGAACTAAGGCCGGTGAAATTCTTGCTTTGAACCAAGCCCATTGAACCAAAATTTGGTTCAACAGTTCAATGGTACGAAGGTTCACTGCTATAAAATTTAGATGTTTGAACTGAGCAATGAACCTTTTGAACCAAAGGTCGTTGAACCACTTGAACCAGGCCATGAACCAAACTCATTGAACTTTAAGATGGATGAACCGAGTGCTGAAGAACCATGACATGAACCAAACTCATTGAACTTGAAGACAGATGAACTGAGTGATAAAGAACCATGACATGAACCAATGCAACCCAAAAATGACTGGCACTAAATAACAAGGGAAGAAGGGGACAAAAAATTTTGCCTGTGGGAAAAATTTGGTCAACAAATTGGTGACTCCTAGGGGAAGCATGTCTGCTATGCTTAGAGACCAGTTGCCTTGCAATCCATTGGGCACGAGGTCAGATGGTAACTTGAAGAATCAGCAATAGCTCTAGTAAATCTTAAAATGAATCATGCAGATCAACCTCCAAGGAAATGAGAACACACACAAGACTAAGAAAACTATTACTTGTGTAATAGCACTTAGGGAAAATAGGAAAGAAAACAAAGGAAAGTATATACAGCTAAAAATAAACTCAGTGGCAATGCTTCAAATGTATCCCATTAATTGGGATACATAGTTCTTCACCATCCAACTTGGAGAGTTGTAATGCATTATTCTAGTTTCACTAATTAATTATGTACGGGCCACTCCATAGAGCATCAAATTTTGCATGCTTTCCAGGCTTAGCTTGATCTTAATCCCATTTCAAGACAATGTCCCCTTCAGAGAAATTTTTTGATGAAGATTTCTTGTCGAAGTGTCCTTTTATTTTCTATTGGTGAATGGTCATAGAAGCCATAGCTTGGTCTCTTACCTCTTGGAGCTCCATCAGCTTGCAAAACCTGACCTCCATGCTACTTCCTTCTTCTAATTGCAGCTGGCGAGTGAGGTCTAATGCTGGCAATTCAAGTGAGATGGGAAGCCTAGCTTCCCTTCCATATATGAGCATATATGGAGGGTTTCTGATTGCTCTCTTTAGAGTGATTCGATCAGCCCATAGAGCTGTCTTCAGCTTGGCATGCCAAGTCTTCTAATTTTCTTCCATGGTCCTCTTTATGATCTTGATCAAATTTTTGTTAGTGTACTTAGCCAGCCCATTCCCCTACAGGTAGTAATTTGATGAAGTGCTAAGATATATAACATACCTTAGCACCCATTCACTAGTTTTGGTTCCCAGAAAATCTAAGGTGTTGTCTAAGATTATGGTGGTCGAGACCAAAAATCTTGTCACTAGGTCCTCATAAAACTCCATGACTACACTTTCATTTACTTATTTCAGAGCAACAGCCTCCACCCACCTTATGAAATAGTCCATAGCAATCAGGATCCACTTGTGTCCAGAACTGGAAGGAGGATTGATCATCCTTATGAAATCCAAGCCCCACTGCGTGAATGGTTGCTCCACCTGAATAGGCTGTAGAGGCATGGCAGCCAACCATTGTTTTCCATCAAAAAGTGCACACTTCTGGCACTTTCTTACCTAGGCATGGGTGTCTTTGAAAAGAGTATGCCAAAAATAGCTAGCTCTCATTATCCTTGCTGTAGTAGCTCTAGGAGTAAAATGACCACCTGTTGGCCCATCATGGAACTCAGCCAGTACCTTATTAGCCTGGTTTAGGTCAATGCATCTTAGAAGGACCCCAAAGAGATCCTTCCTAAACAATACTTCATCAACCAAGACATAAGGGAGAGACTGGAACTTAAAGTACCTTCTTTCAGTCCTATCAAGACCATGTGGGCACTCACTAGTGAGAAAGAAATGCTTCATGTCTAGCATCCAATCCTTTATGATAGCTGGTTCTTTTGCAGTGGCTACATCATGAATTAGCAAGTTGTCTTCCCTTTTCTGCTTGAAGTCTACAGCCAGCTATTCGCACAAGCCTCTTCCCCTCACCAGCTTGGTGATCTTGATGTCTATGTCATACTCCATCACTTTGGTGATCCACCCCACCCTTTTTTCATTTAAGTCGTGATTGTTCAAAAAATCCTTGACGCCAGGATGTGGGACCATGAGGTGAATCCTATTGTTAGACAACATATGCCTAAATTTCTTTAGGCTCTGCACTACTGCCAAGACTTGCTTCTCCACATACATGTAGCTAACTTCAAAGTCCTCTAACCCTTGGCTAAAAAAGGCAAGTGGTTACTCAAGGTCATCACCATTTGCTTGGGTAAGCATGGCAGAGATCACCTCTTCATTGCTGAAAGTGTAGAGGTTAAAGTCTTTGTTGAAGTTGGGGCTGATCAAAGTGGGAGCCCAGGTTATGGCCTGCTTGATGGCTTCAAAGATATATTTTCTTTATGATGTCCACTTGAACTCCTCACCCTTCCTCAGCATAGAGGTCAGGGGCTTGACTATCTCTATGAAATTTAGAATGAATCTCTGAATGAAATTTATCCTACCAAAGAAACTTTGTAGGCCTTTCTTGTGCTTTGGTAGGGACATCTCCAAGATAGAGAGAACTCTCTTAGGGTCAATGGATAAGCCTTCCTTGGACACAATGTGGCCAAGGATTTTCCCCTCATGAATAGTAAACACACATTTTTTTGGATTAAGAGAGATGTCAAATTCCCTGCATCTTTCAAAAATCTGCCTGAGATGCCCTATGTGTTGGCTCACTTCCCTGGAGAATACCATCACATCATCAAGGTAGACCAGCATGTTGTTGTTTATCAAGCCTCCAAAATCCATGTCCATGGCTCGCTAAAAGGTAGCACTAGCATTAGATATCCTGAATGGCATCTTCTTGTAGGAAAACATTCCCCATTTAGTGGTGAAGGCCATTTTGTGCTGGTCATAGCCTTACACCAGAATCTGATTATACCCTAAATAACCATCTAAGAGGGAGAAATGCTCACTACCTATTACCTTCTAAAGGATCCATTCCATGCTCAAGAGGGGATAATGATCTTTTAAAGAGACTTTATTAAGGTCTCTAAAGTCGACACACAGCCTGATCTCCCCATTCTTCTTTCTAATAGGAACAAGGTTGGCTAGCCAGGAGGAATGTTTGATTGGAAATATAATTCTAGACTCAATCAATTTGGCTAATTCCCTTTGCATGAGGGGCTCAATTATCAGATTGACAGGTTTCTACTTCTGCATGACTGGCCTGGCACCTTCTTCTAATTCGATGGTGTGCTGGGTGAGCCTTGGGTCAAAACCCTTCAAGTCACTGTAATCCCAAGCAAAGACATCAGAGAACTCCTGACATAGCAAAATGAAAGCTCATCTTTCTTGAGGCGTGCAGACTTTTCCAAGTGCAAGCAGCTTGTCCTTAAAGATCTCAACCCTTTCATAATTCTCCTCTTTGGTTGTGATGCATGCCTTATCATTTCTTAATTGGTCATCTCCACTGAAGATGTTCTCAAGAGTAACCAAACCTTTAGGGAGCTTATTATTCTTCAAATGAACAATCTGATTGCCATATTGCTGCTACAATTTCACCTGATTTTGTGTTGTGAACTTAGCTTCCTCTTGTAGGAAGAAAGCTATTTGTTGGTCACTTTTGAAAACTTGCCAATTTGCAATGTTATCTAGGATAGAGGGCCGAACCACCACTTTTAAGTGGCACAAACCACAGTCTCAACTTATTTCCTTGGAAACATCAAACTAAGCACTAATTGCTGCCAGCCTATCCAACTATTTGTTTTGCTCTCTAGGAATGGAGGCGATATTGAAAATGAGGAAATCTTCCACCAAGTCCCAGACCCTATGCTTGTAAGACTTCAATAAGGAATTCTTGGTCAGATTCAAGCCTCTCACCTGATTTACAATCAGCTCACTATCTCCCAAAACTTATAACTCCTTAATCCCTCTTTTTCTTGCCCATTCAAGGCCATGGATAAGAGACTCGTATTTTGCAACATTTCTTGTGCAAGAGAAATGGAAATAGAAAGCTAAAAAATACCTATCCTTTGAAGGGGAGAATAACATCACCCCACCACCAGCTCCCAACCTACTTCTAGAATCGATAAAATATAGCTACCATAGGTCAAGGTCCTCTTGGCCTGCCTTCATTATATTTTGTATGAAGGCGCCCTCTTTATGCATATAGTAGACTCCAAGATCTGCCTCCTCAATGAACTTGTAAGGATCATGTTCAAAGTTATCATTTCCCCACTCATCCAAGAGTAGGTCTGCAACTCCTTCAAGAGTAGAGGATGGAGATTGGTCTGTCTGGGACTCATCTGGGTCGATAATTATGTAACTAACATTCGTTGCCTTGGGCGAATATGGTTCTATATGGTCCTTATAGAGTGGCTCAAATTTTATTTTTACCTTGGTCCCATACTTGGTTCTAAAAACCAAATATGACCAATTCCTTGCTAGATAGCCACCTATCTTTGATGTGAAGTCCCTGGACAAGCAAATTACAAAATAAGGAGGAACATCTACTACCACTATATCATGGGGAATTGAGAAGGTTGGGCAAGCATGCAATGTCAAGCCTAAACCCTTCACAATCCCAACTATTTTTTCAAGTGTCCCATCTATCTGCAAGACTCCTTTGTTCATTTCTTCATATTTCAATCCCATCTTGTCAGCTATACACTTGGGCATCACTGAGGTACTAGCCCCGCTGTCAATTATGCAATTGTGTACCAAGAAATCCCCTATGACCAAGGATATATAGAAAGGGGGAATTTTCTCTTCCTTCTTTGCCTGATTCAAAGTGGAAGGCTATCCATTTGTCATCAAGACATTATCAGTGCTTGCTGGGATAGCTTGACTATCCGGCTCATGCAATTCCTTCTTCAATACGTCCTTTTATCCTGGAAGAGACAACGAATCCCATAAAGAGATGCTCATATGTAGCTTCTTCATCTGGTCCACTATATTGACCTGAGGACTACCTCCCTTCCTGTCAGGGGTTAAATTTGACCCCATTTCAATGCTTTTTACCATTTTAAACATAAAATACTTCCAATTTTTTATTAAACCGTAATGAAGGACGGGGATTTTTTTTAAAAACTATCATTTTGACGTTCACTTTTTAAAAATTCCCGTTTTAATTTTATATAAGGGCATCCCAGTCTAGCCTCCATCCCTCCAGCTCTGAAATCTTGATTCTCAACTCCCTGAGTTTGACTCTCTGTCACCATTTGTCTCTCTGCCACTCTGGCCCAATGGCACCATAGTACATGTCAGTCATCACTTGTCACTATGCAAGCTCCATCTAGAGGTTAAATTTCAAAAATAAACATATCCTCTTGGACTTAGAGTTGGTAGGTCATAGGCTCGTAGCCTCGTAGGCACTCCCGTGCATCATGCTAGTGGAACTGTGGAAGACAGATCCTCATCCAATCATAGTGCAGCTTCAAAGTTTAGATATTTCAATCTTTGCAAACTATCGAATAGTTATTTCAATGGTGGCATATTGGCATTCAATGAATGGCTGATCTCGTGAGTCCATGACACATAGGTACCCTTTTAAACTATTCTAATTTCTCAACATCATGTATGGGTTTTGCTCCATGGTTCCACCTCAGCAATGAGCATTGATGAATTGCCGTGGTAATTGAAGAGGGTTGGTCTTTGACTAACTCTTTGCCAGCACTGGGCATTCCATTCCATAATTTCCATTCCAATTTCCCCATAAATTCCAATTGTAGCCCGCAGCCTGTAGCCTACGTGATAGCGTTTGATAGTCCATTGATTGCACAATTTTCATGCAAGGGCCTCCAAAGGGCAGCAGCTGCCTTCGGTTTTCACACAAGTGAATTTTATTGTTGTTGCTTCTTTGTAACAAGAAAATACCTCTCCAAGATCATAATGTGTTTGTATATGATTGATAGGCGTGGGAGGGTATTTGTATCTGATAGAGCCATTGTGGTGGTCGGGCTTGCTCACCAGTATGCTCCTTCCCCTCCAGATTTATGCATTTTATTATTTCCCATTTTGATCTTTTTGGATGGTTTTCAATGAGTTAATGTTTGGTTGAATTGTTATCATCTAATTTGTTGAAACCCAATTTGCTATAGAGTTGAGTGAAACATTGTGAGAATCTAAAATTATCACAAAATTCAGGTTCTAGGATACAAAGTCTGCAATTACACCCTATTGGTGATGTAATTGCATACAAAGGGGATGGGAACAAATCCAAAATTTTGCTAAAAGGAACTCCTAAAAAGCAAGGTAGCCTTTCATTGGATTATTTTAGAATCTGGATTTACCATTCTTTGAGGCACAAATAAAATTGGAAATGTTGGAGATGTCTGGGTGTTAAATCCTCTCTCAAATTTGTCTATCTTACCTTAATATAAGCTTTATAAATATCCTCATAGATATCTCTATTAATTTTTAGTTTCTCGAGTTGAAGGGTGTCAATGGAAAACTCTAGAGGAGTGAGTCTCTATATCTCAATATCCAATTGTTGGAGAAGAGTAGCAACTCTATCTTACCATATTTGCATCTGTGTTTAACCAGTTGCATAGAAGATTAGAGGGATAAAAAGGGATATCTATTGCAGCCTGAATTGGAATTGACATACAATGAATCCTATGCAACATCGTAATATGGCAAATCATTAAGTTAGTGGATGTGCTCCATATTCCCCCCAAAGATAATATTTCCACAATCCATTGATTGCATTAGAGATTTTGTGGAAAAAGTAGAATTATATATATAGCGTATTAATTAGTAGAAGTGGAAAATGACAAAAATACTGAGGTTGAGACCTAATCCCAATGAGCAGCAAAAACAAAACTGTACAAGGATGAAAAGAACAGATCACCAAATCGGGCTACTTGTTAATTCACTCCACTCCAAATTCAAGTGCAAAACTTTCATTCATTTGTTGGATTGCTAAGAGAATTACATTGGAAGGATGTATTGGAAAGAATTTTTGATGCTCAGAAATCAAAAATCAAAAAGATTACCATACCCAGCTTGGCTCTAATGTTCTGATGATCATACAAAGGATCACCATAATCAACAGGCTTGATATCTACACTTTCATTTTTGGCCCTATTTTGTTGCACTGCTCCAGCCATGACTTCATTACTCGAATCATAATGCCTCTTATAATAAGTTTGAGGGGTAGGTGACTAGTTTTTCACTGATCACAGATGGTTTTGATCCTCCTTATCACCATGTCTATAGTTGTTATGAAACTTGAACTCCTTGTAGCTGGAAACACCTTTCATGTCTCTGGTGGGTTAAACTTGAACACTATGAACTTTCAAGGGCTCAGGTGTGGGATTATGATCATCTGATTCTTGGAAAGAAACTGAATTTTTATAGATTAGGTCCAATTTAGGCTTGTGATTGTCATCTGGAACAAGAAGAGAGTCCCTAAGTGGCCACAAATTTCCTTTCTGATAACAAACTATCGAGAAGGATACCTAGCATTCTTGGAAGGATTTCCCATTTGATGGAATTACAAATGGGTGGAAATTACTTTTCAAGCCTTGTGCCACTAGAGCTTGGTCCACTTACAGGCTTGTAGATCACTTTAAATTTGAGTTGGAACAGGCTTTCAAGGTAGATACCAGCCAAATTAGGCAACTTGAGTTTGTTAGAATCTATTTATCTCAACAACAATCAATTTGTTGATCAACTTCCTCCTTCATTCACAAAGCTCTCAAGTTTGATAGTATGCAATGTTTCTTACAATAACCTTACTAGGCCATTGCCCAATATAACTATATTTCAAAAAATGCCTGCTAGCTGTTTCATTGAAAATCAAGGGCTCTATGGAAGACCTCTTTCAGATGCATGTCAACCCTTATATTCATGGCAACCTATCTTGCCTCTTGAAGAAAGTAAAACATCAATGGGGAAAATTGTGGCCATCACTACTGCAGTCATAGTTGAAACTTTGTTGGCTATTATTATAAGCACTTTTTGCTTTTTTAGGCGGTCAGTGCGTGTGCTTGTCCTGTTTGAAGACCAACACTCTGTTACTTTAGATGTTTATTTTTTTCCAAAAGAGGGCTTTACATACTAGGACCTAGTAAAAGCCACAAATAATTTCTCCAAGGATGTTGTGATTGGAAGAGGAGCATGTGGAATAGTGTATAAAGCAACCATGTCTTCTGGAGATTTGATTGTAGCTCTCTTTCTTCTTGCAGGTTTCACAGCCTACCGTTCTCAAAAAAATAGAGCTTCCAAATCCTTGTTGTTGAAGCAAGCCAAGAATATATCCTACTGATAGTGCACCAGCAACCATAAGAATGCCTGTAATATATTACATGCCTTAAGGCTTAGATAAACCAATACTAATATGTGAGTACAAGTCAACAGGGCAAAACCAAAGTCAGAATACTCATAAAGCCAATATCATGAGAATCTCAAGGTAAATTTTTGAGTTTAAACCCTCCAGAACCATTCCAATCATTACAGATAGTTCACAAGTAATAGACTTTGCTGAAGAACTATGCACTTGACACTTTTGTATCTGGAAAGAAGGATTCTATATAGGAATTTACAAATGGACAATTTGCATAAAGATAGATTTTCCAATTGTTCAACGCTTGAGAAATATCCATCTAGAGAGTTGTTCAGGGTTCCCCATCACATGAACAATAAGTTTAATTAATTTATATATAGAATTATGAAATTCAAAAATGATAAATGAATGTTACGTGTAAGGTGACATTATCTTAAAAACTGTCACAAAAAAATTTCTTGACGGGCAAGGGTAATCGTCAAATTTAACCCCTACTTCCCACTTTCTTTGGGGCTGATTCCAACCTAAGTTATAGGCTGAGGGGTTGAAGGTGCAAATGGTTGTCTGAAGTTTGGGGCCTTCAAATTTGAGTGTAATGGAAAAGGTGCTACTTTCGCCTGAGTGGTAGCCTAGGCTTTTCCCATTGCTCTTCTCTTAAATCTTGTGTTGGTTGTAACACAGTCAGCCTGATTATTTGTAGCGCCCACATAATTTACTGAATAAAATTCCCCCTCCAGATTATTCATGAGGGTAGAATTAGGATGGGCCTAATTGTTACTTGTGTTGGGTTGATTGGATCCTCAAACATTTGGGAATGAGTAGCAACCTGATTGTCTGCATTCTAGAAATAATTCATTATCTCGTTTGTGTAAACAGCCTGTTCCTGACCATATCCCATGGTCGAACAACTTGGCTGCTCCTGTACTAGATTGTTCTAAACCGGCACCATGACTTTAGATGATGAAGGGGGGCCGGAATTGTAGTTTTGAAATGGCCTGGTTTGAGTGAGCTGACCCTGTCCTTGATTATAGCCTTGAAAAGGGGGTCTAGGGGCTTGACCATAATGCTCATATCCCTGGTTCGGCCTATTGCTTTGAGCTTGCTACCTTTTAAGAGCTACAAGTTAATTTGACATGCTCTGCAATAGACTTTTAAACTCATGAAGTTCATTGGATGGAACAATAGTTGGTTTCTCTATGGTAGGCAGAGGAGCCAATGTGGAAGCAACGGTCTGAATTAGAGATAGCATTTTTGGGAAAAGTGGCATGTGAGGCCTAGGGGCTATTTTCCCAACTTGTACTAAGTAATTTTTAGTTGTTATGGCTATGTCATAAGTATTTGGTATTATATGCCCTCCCATGGATTGGATCATCACAGTGATATCACTATTTAATGCTCTTAGATAATACAAGAAAGCATAGCTAGGAGTCGGCCTTACCAGGATGGGAATTCTATCCCAAGTCTTTTGAAACCACATGTTGAAATCTTGCATATACTCGTGTGGAGCTCTCTTTATGGTCATCAGTTGCTCAGTAAGCAAGAGGTCATCACTCTTTTCCCCAAAATGATCTGTCAATTGAGTTCCCAATTCATTCCAAGAATGTATTGAATTCACAAGCAAAGTTTTGTACCAGTCAAGAGCCTTGCCTTTGAGAGACAGTGCTAGTAGTCTAATGGTAATATTTTCTTTTGTTACATTGTGAATATTGCAAAGGTTAGCAATATTCCTAATATGCTCGATGACTGTAATGGGCCCCTCTCCATCGAAAGAAGGCACATTTTTGAGAGCTATTCCTGGAATTGGATCATAGCATGGGAGATTCAAGGGGCTCTAACCATGAAAAGCTACAAAAGGTAGTGTCATCACCAGGATGGGCTATAACTAGGGTTATGCTATGTAAGCATCCCTTACAATAGGTCTAGGAGGATTGCTTTTTGGATAAGGATGGGTCCTCTCAAATTGTAGTCTTTTAGCAGAGTTTAAAGGCAACTCAATGAAATCAAAAGGAAACCCTTTTGAAGCAAACCTTGTGGTGACTTTAGGCATAGAAAGTTAAGAAATTGGTCTTAATTTGAAAATTGAAGCTCTTACCAGTGGAGTTGCTAGATGCTGGAAAACTTTAAAAAGCTGTGATAGGACCAGCATCAATCCTGAAACCTTACTGAATTGTCAAACTATGTCCCATCGGGCATGCCAAAACTATTGATGCAAGAGATTGCACCCTTGGCAGGAGGCCGAGCTCCTTCCTTCTCTTCACAACTATGGAAACTCCCCTCTCACCTGTGGGACTGGTGAAGCTGGAGGGGAGAGTCTCTAGATAAGGGCTAGCTCCCTTTGATACATCATGTTCATTCCAGCAAGTGTGAATACATACATATATATATATAGCTATATAATGGGGGGATGAAAAGGGAAAGGAGAGTTTAGGAAAACAAACTACTCTAAAGTGGTGATGCACCAAAATAAGTCAACCTTCTCACATCCACACTCAGGATCAGACAAAAACAATATACATACACTTTAGACTTGGTAGAAGGACCAGGCTACAAGAAAATGGTAGGGGGGTTCTCATGGAAACAAAGGAATAGAGACTCACCAAGATGCTATGAAATACACACTGTAAGTAACTTCCTCTATTCTATAATTCCAAATAGAGCTCTTCTGCTATCAACTACAAAATGGCACCTTGTAGATAACTGGTGTGTTGGTGTCAAACCTGTGAGAGCATCAAAAGACAATGACTAAACACAAATTAACACTCAAGACTTACACAAAATATCTATCCAAGAAGAGGTAAAAACTATGTTTATAGATTTAGGTGGAAATTTTAGCAAGGCTGTGCCTTGTAAAAACGTGGAAGCTCCCTTTACAAAATGACAAGTTTGCAAATATATATGAGAAACAAGGAGGCCCATCGCGTCCCTTCATTAGGAAGAGCAAGTAGCTCAAAACATTAATGAACTGCCACTTTGTCTATTCAAAATCTATTTTTTCAAGGTCAATACATAGTTTGTCCACCCATTAAATGTAAAATGGAGAAACTGGTTGCATTACTAGCTATTTGCATCCTCTCATGATCAATTCACAAGAACTATTTCACCTGTTGGAGTCACTTCTCAAATCGGTGCTTCCTTTTGCCACTTGGACTAACTGCTTACTCGTTCTATGTTTATCACTTTGTCTTTTCTCCATTTTGTCTCTTTTGGCTCTTTTGGCCCTCGGGGGTGAATTCTTAGCAGGTCACTGCATTCTAGCCCCTTGGTTAGCTCTCTCTCAGTTGAAAACAAATAGCCATTTCATTTCATGAAAGTTGACATTCACGTAGCTGTCATTGGTTGAAAACCAATGGCTAACTTGCTCTGTTAAACTTGACATCCTCTGAGACGTCACCATCCCCGTCACAACGTCTGTCGGGCCCTTTGCTAGCTTCTATAGCATCCTTGCCTTTGCTTTTTTCCTTAGCACCTTCTCGAAGGGACGGTGACCCTTCAGCCCTTGAAAGTGCCCTTCACTTTTGGCCGAGAGTGCCCCGCAAGGGCACCTGCCCTTCGGGGTCCCTCGGTGGGTCCTTTGCATCTCTGGACTGCCCACCGGCTCCCGCAGACAATTTTCTCAGGTCACTTTGCCTCCGTGTATTTTCCATAGACTTTTGTCCACAAACATTTTCCCACAGACAAAAAGTCCACAAAAATTCTCTCGGCTCTTTGCTTTAGCCTTGTATATGCGGCCCGAATTCCTTCAGAGTTTTTTTCTGAAGGAATTCCTTCAGGTAAAAGTCTGAAGGAATTTAGGACTTAGTCAAATTTGAACAAAATTGAACTTAAACAAAATGGGACCTACCCAATCCTTTGCCTTTGAAGTGCCTTCCCTTTGCTAGGGCATTTTGAACTTGAAGACTCCCCTTCAGCCAAGGGCATACCCTTGAACCAAGCCCGTTGAACCAAAAAATAGTTCAACGGTTTGGTTCAACCATTGCGCATCGATGCCAAAAGAAATAAAAGCTGATGAACTAAGGCTGGTGAAATTCTTGCTTTGAACCAAGCCCATTGAACCAAAATTTGGTTCAACGGTTCAATGGTACGAAGGTTCAACGCTGTAAAATTTAGATGTTTGAACTGAGCGATGAACCTTTTGAACCAAAGGTCGTTAAACCGCTTGAACCAGGCCATGAACCAAACTCACTGAACTTGAAGATGGATGAATCGAGTGCTGAAGAACCATGACATGAACCAAACTCATTAAACTTGAAGATGGATGAACCAAGTGCTGAAGAACCATGACATGAACCAATGCAACCCGAAAATGACTAGCACTAAATAGCAAGGGAAGAAGGGGACCAAAAATTTTGCCTATGGGCAAAATTTGGTCAATAGAACCTCAATCCCAAACTGAGGATAAATCAAATATAGAAAGGGATAAAGGAAAATAGGTGGAACTAGACCTAGTTCCCATTGCTCCCCCATAGAAAAAAAAAGTTGAATTGGCATTGGTCCCTACAAGACCAAAGAAACCCAAAGTGACCTTCACTCACCCATTGAGTGAGGTTAATATGTTTATTGATGAAAACCCAATCCATGGGCTAATTATTCCTAATTGGTTTCTATATGGGAAGTTACAAAAGATACCAACTATGCACCACCAATGGGAAATCACAAAGTTAGTGAACATTCATGTTCATGAAGAACTCAAACCTTGGATTTTTGAGCTACAATAGCAAGAAGAGGAGAAAAATATGACTACCCCTAAAAGATCAAATGGTACTCAAATGGATGCTCCTAGAGCTTCAAGTGAAGCACAGATTGAGATGCCTACTCCAAAAGTGATTGAATCATCAGTTGGAATCAGGTTTAATCTAGAATTTACCAGCATGGAGTGAATAATTGAGAAAAAGGCCATGATAGGAGGTGAAGATCACCTTCTAAAAGGTTGAACCATTTTTTGGTTTAACTCCAATGGCTAGAAAAAGCCAGGATAGGATAAGATATTTGAATAAAATATCCTCAAAGTAGCTCAAGCTCAAAGTGACCTATTGTAAATAATGATCAATCTTCTACTCTAGAAAAACAAGAATTTAAAAGAGGCTATTGTGTTGTCCATTCATGAGGATAGGTTTAATAAATTTGACTATGTCATGGCAAGACTATTTAGCCTTTTGAAAATAGCCATCTAGAAGTGTTATGTTTCATATGAATTTTGTAATATCTAAAAAATTGAATATTCTTTGTAAAGGCATGTGCATTTTATTAGCATGTTGTCTAAAGGTCAGTTTATTTTGGAAAGTTTAGTGTATTTTAAGTAAATTTGTAAAAGCACATATGTCCTTACTTTACACACTTGTTAGTTGATGCAAATAACCAACATGCTTCCTTGAAACTTATAAAAGGAGCATTGTCAACTGTAAAAGAAAGAGGGAGTTCTAAGAGCTAGACTACTTTATAACTTTGGAAAAAAATTAATACAAACAGGGAATATTGTAAAGTTTGTCTCAATTATTTGTGTTAATTGTTATCATGTATTCTCTCTCAATTATCTATTCTAAGTCTTAGATTTAAATGGTTTTTAAGAATTTTAGATGTGCATTTTTAATATACGGTTTCTAATTTGTGTAGATCCTAGATTATTTGAATGTACTTAGGTTTACTTCATTCTATTTGCTCTACATAAAGATGTGCATATGTTATTTAATTGCAATAGTAAATCTTTAAATTAAATCAGTTCTTACTTGTATTTCTTCATCTTATCCTTAGATATTTGCCTAGTGTGTAGTGGGATTTGAGTGTATGCTATTTTACGTTATACATTGGTTAAAAGGCATGTCCAGTCAAAATTTAAGCCTTGTCATAATGTTTGAGATAAAGATCAATAATCACATACTTTCTTTCTGCCTTACCTGTCTTTTTGCTTCTTTTTTTAACAATATCACTGTAGTTTGAAATCATTGTAAATGCTCATTCTAAAGTAGTCTTTAGTTTAAAATTTTTATCATAATTCACTAATAATGGCATGGATGTTTCACACTTTGCATAGATTTGGTTGGTCAGACCAAGGTGGCTTCCAACCATTGAATGTTATAAATATTATGGAATAGTCTTCTTGTTCTGTCATTATTTCATCACAGGTGACTATATCACCACAACCTACAACTCATGCCCTAAATTCTTTAAATTCTAAAATGAGAAGTGTTCTTTAAACACTAAGAGAACCTATAATACACTTAAAGGCATCAACACAATGAAATAAGAAAACTTTCTAAATTCATATGAAGTACTTGAGAGCAACTTCCACATACCTAGTAAAAGTATTCAATTGTGACACAATATAGGATGGTTCATGATTCCATACCTACATCCTAAAGACTCTAAACATAGAAATATACCCAATTTTTGAGCAGGTCCTAAGTTGTGATTCTCTTTTTAATTCCCCCCGACTTTTTTTACAAGTCTATTTAAACATAGGATAAGGGGGTCAATTGGATAAATTATCAAATTTGTTATGTTAGAGCAAAACAATTCAAGTCATCACTTGAAACAATAAAACACTTATTTTAGAAAGCATTAAAACTAAACCTAGGAAAGCCAAAAACTAACCTAAGAAAGCAAAAAAAATAATCTAAGAAAGCAGGAAACTAATCTATAAAGTAAAAAAATTATCTAAAAATAATAATAAATATATTCTAATCCTACCTCTACCATGTTTATTCATCAATCGGGGGTATATTCAGATGGTATAGCCATGAAGTAATGCTTTAGAAACTCTCTATTGATTGGATATGTGAGTTCATTGCCCTACAAGTCCTTTAGATGGAATGCATTATTTCCCAAGATATCTTAAATTTGATATGGTCCATTATATAGTGGGGTAAATTTATCATTTTTTCCTTTCTTTTCATGGGATTTATCCCAGAGAAGCACTAGATATAGGATTCTAAATGCTTTAACCTTTGCTTTCTTATTAAACCACCTCTTGACTATGTGCTGGTGTTTATTAAAGGTCTTTAAGGCTTTAGTCCTTGAATCTTCCAATTATATTATGTCCATTAGTCTCAATTATGCTTTATCATTCAGTTTCATGTAATCCTACATGAATTAATAAGGTTGTAGTTTCAGCATGATTAGAAATATTGGCCTATGTCCATACACCAACAGATAGGGTGAAGCTTTAAGGGCCTACTTGTATCTTGTCTGATCTACCCTAATAGAATACTTTAATAGATTATGTTAGTCCCTAGGCTTATCCCTAGATAATTTATTAATTTCATCTATTAGGTTTTTATTCATTGATTCAGCCAATCTATTTCCCTAGGGGTGATGGTTAGAAGATGACCTAATAGTGATCTAGTTGTCATGAGCCCACTTAGTGCATTTAGTTGATATGAATATTGGTCCACTGTCATAGAATATATAAATGGGGGTGTCAAATTTAGTTTTAATGTGTTCCTCTAAGAATAAAATCACATCTTGTGCTCTATAATTCTTTATGGCCACAGCCTCAGTCCATCTAGTACAATAGTCTATGGCAGTGAGTACAAACTTATGGCCTATTAAGGAATTTGGGTTATTGACATCGATAAAGTATAAACCCTATTTTGAAAATGTTATTCCTTAAAAAATAGCTTATAATGGAATTATTGCATGTACTTCCCTCTTATCTAAAGCTTGACATTCATGGCATGTTCTTACATGGGTATGAGCATACTTGAAAACTATTAGTCATTAGTATCCCATCCTTAATATATTGTGGGTTATGGTATTCCTAGATAAATGACCACTACCTATCATTTGATGCAATTTTTCTAAAATATATTTAGCCTCTTCTCTAGATATACACCTAAGATAGATGCCTTCATATTTTATTTTGTAGATAACTCCTTTCTTGATCATGCAATGAGTTGCTTTTAGCTTCAAAGCTCTCTTTTGTTCTCTGTTGAGTTATAGGGAACAAGTACCTATAAGAAAATATTGTTTTATGTCATTATGCCATTCTCTTTTAGATACTTGAGCTTTGCATACCTCTTCAATAGTGATACATGGATCTAGTTCAGTCATGAGTTGAACGATGCCTTAAACTTGAATGATCTTAGCAAGTTTTATTTCTATATTTAATTCTTTCAACTTTACCATCCACTTACCTCGACATTATCTCAATTCATTCTATGATAGGGTGAGCTTGACATCAGGATCAGGTATGATAGCAATAGTCTCATTCCCCAAGATGTAGTGTCAAAATTTCTTTATTGCCTTGACAAAAGTGAAGATTTGTTTATCAAATATGGAGTAACTAAGTTCTACATCTTTTATATTTGTGCTCATGAATGATATTATATTCTTAGTCTCATCTTTATCCTATGTTATAATAGTAGTAATTGTATGTTCTAAAGTGAATGAGTATAAGTAGAAATCCTTTGTAAAATCTAGACTAATTAATAATAAGGCCTGAGATATTGCATCTTTAATGTCTTAAAAAGACTTTTGGGCCTCAGTTGTCCATTCTATTTTAGCATATTAATTGAGCATTCCTATCAAAGGTCTAATAATCTCCACAAATCCTAAGATAAATCTCCTTACAAAATTTATCTTTCTAAAGAATGACTTGAGATCCTTATTATTTGGTGGTAAAATCTTTGAAATTCCCTAAATTCTCTCTAGATCAATGATGATCCCCTCTTTGGTGATGATGTGTCCTAAGATATTTCTTTTAGTCACTCTAAATATGCTCTTATTTAGGTTCAATGAGATACCAAACCTTCTGTATCTCTCAAATATTTATTGGAGATGGCCTACATGGTCATTCTTATTCTTGAAGAACATAGTAAGATCTTTCATATAGATGATTATGCACTTACCTATTAATCTTTTAAATGCATGATCCACGGCTCACTAAAATTAGGCCCCTATGTTTAGTAGGCCAAATAACATCTTCTTATAAACATAAGTACCCTACTTCATAGTAAATGCAATCTTCATCCTATCCTATGATTGTATTAGTACTTGATTATAGCCTAAAAATCCATTCAAAAAGGGAATCATTTTAGAGCCACTTACTATCTATATCACCTCATCCAAAGAAGGTAGGGGATAGTTTTCATTTTTAAAATATTTTTTGAAGTTCCTAAAATCAACACATAATCTAATCTCACCATTCTTCTTTCTAATTGGGACCAAATTAGCCACCCAAATAGAATGTCGAATTGGGAAGACTATTCTTCCACTTAATATCTTATCCACTTCTCTTTGAATGAGAGGCTCTAAGATAGGATTGACTGGTCTTATTCTCTTTCTGAATGGATTATGGTCTACTTTTAGAGGAATTGTATGAGTGATGTCCTGAGGGTCATAAACCTTCAAGTCTTCATAAGTCCAAGCAATGACATCTTTGTATCGAGTGATTAAATCCTTCACTCATTGTCTTTCTTCTAGGGTATAGCTTAGGCCTATGTTAACTTAGTGTGGGCTATGTTCATCTCCTAAATTCTCCCTTTTGAATTATGATTCATTGACCTTGGGTTGCCTAAGTTTTTGAGCTTGAGGGTCTATGTCAAATAGTCTTTTTAAGGAGACCAATCTCATAGGGATATGATTATCTTTGAGCTAGATAATACCTTCCTTGTCTGACTCCTCTTGACATAGATGATTTAATTCCTTATCATCAATGATTTGGGACTCAAATTACCTTGAATTAGTTATAAACTAAATGATCTATTGATCATCATCAAAGACTTGGAAATTTTCTATATTGTTAGGTACATAAGGACAAGGTACTAAGTCAATAGATAATCTCTTTACCTTGGATTCTTGGAGAGGCTCCAAATTAGCAGTAGTAATAACTAGTGAATATGTAGCTTGATTCTACTCTTTGGGAATTTCTACTATGTTTAAATCTTTAAAGCTCTCAATTAGGTCGCATGCTCTATGTTTGTACCTTATAAAATGAGATAAGCTACATTAGTATTTATTTCTAACCTAATTAATTACTAGCTCTGAGTCATTAAACACTAACACCTTATTTACGTTGTTCTTGAGTGAAAATTACAAACCCAAAATTAAAGATTCATATTCAACCCTATTGTTAGTGCAATGTAACTGTAACCTATATGCTGCCAAGAACTTCTTCCCCTATGGATAAATTATTTTGATTCCTATGCTTAATCCTTTTTTGGATCTGATTCCATCAAAGTTCAAAGTCTTGGATGATTAAAACCTTTTGATTCTTGCTCTTGTATTTGATTTTACATAGTAAAAGTTTAAATTCCAAGACTAGGAGATTCAAATTTTACCTCTTCATTCTTCACATTATATTCCATGATAGTATATTTCATCCTTGGTTCCTTGTCGATCCATATTTGATTTACAATGCCTCTCCATGGTAGCCAAATGTAAGATAATTCTATAGAGAGATACCCATAGAGCATTTTGGATTAGTCCTTACTCATTAATAGTCTGTAGCCTTTAGGTATATCTACTAAAAGGATATCAATGGTCATCTAGACTCATGGTTCAAATGCTACTTGAATATGTAAATTCTTTAATTATCCAACTACTAGTACCACTATTTTATCTAGTTGTGAAACTGTTCTCTTTGAAGGGCTTAGAGTTAGACTAAGATTTTGACATATGGAAGTAGGCATAATAGTTGTTGAGGCTCTAGAAGCAACTAAATAATTATGAATATTCTTAACAAATGCTTTGATAGTCATCAAAAAGGGTGGAACTTCTAGCTTGATTTTATAGATGACATTGGTGGTAATAGCTTGTGCTTTATCTATAGTTGCTTTCATCCTTTACATAGGGATCTTCCTTGTAATATATTTCCATAACAGTGCCTTCTATTCATTTATCTAAGCTAACTCATGAAGAGTAATATTTGCTTTGATTTTCTTCATGTATTCAATGATGTTTTATCCTCCTTTTATATATTCCTCCTTGTTCTGAGGTTGATCATTCCCTCTTGGGGGAGGTAGATTGTTGTTATATTTAGGATTGGATGGAATGGTTTTGTTATTTAGAGGAATAGATGTTGTGAATAGTTTTCTATTCCTTAGATTATAACCACCCTTATAGAACTACTATAAAGCATGAATCTCAATGGTGTTATCCTCTAGCATGTTGTCATATTCACTAAGAAATGGAAACTCATGAGTCTCAAAGAACATAGTAGTGCTTGAAGGGCTAGGATCCTAGTGAGATTATGGTGGATTATGCATATGGTCATGCCTTACTACTTCTCTTTGAAAGATTTCAAAATTTGTACAAAATTTAACATAATCAATATCACCATGATGAGAAGCATTATGGATTCTATACTAACTAGTTAGATCCATCTATACCATGTTGATTTCTAGAAGCTTGCTAGGCTAATCTATGTTTTTTATAGGACTATTGAATGGTCTATTATATCTATGGAATCTAGAATTTTGATTACCACTTGGGGAATTGATTAGAGGTATAATCAATGAGAGGGAGGTGAATCATTTAATCAATATATTTCAAGACTTCAAACTAAATCCTTCAAACCCTTAATTATACACCATAAGCAATCAAGAATAAAATAACCCACTCATAGTAATGAACATGAAAGATAAGCAATATAACACAATATATATGTGGGAAACCCTCTTGGGAAAAAAACCACTCTTAATCCTACAAACACATGGACTAATTATCCTATAAGATGATTACAAACATGAGAATTTAGTGAATCACCCACTTCACAAGGAGCACCAACCCCTAAATATGAAAAGCACAAACTTGCCTAAGATGTTGAGCACTAACACAACATCTATGAAATGAACAACTCCATAACTCTGATTGCTTCTCAATATTATGGAGAAACACTTCAAAATAACCTCCTTCAATCCTATTCACTCATTCAAACCTTCACATTTAATCAAGGCATCAAAAACAACATTTTGGATTAATCTACACACCTTTTCTTGTTTCCATGCATCAAACCTGTAAGTTAAACATTATATTTATGACCATAAGGTCATACATTCAATTCACACTTTGATCTTCCTCTCAAGACATCCACATCATACTCACACATTACATGTGAGACTATTTGGACCACCTTCATCCTTTACCAATGATTTCAACACATAAAACTTGTCTCTAATATCCCTTTTCTTACTCTCATATGGTTCCATTCCACCTAAAAAACCAACTCAACACTTGAACCTACCAATTAGGTCTCCTTACTCTTCAAGTCTTCATACACAAAAAACTTAATCTCAAAATTTTAAAGCAAATACTCAAATATTTCACACATCCATATTATTATATCATATGGTTGAACCTTTTAGGACCTTTTAAACACCATTTTTTTCTTTAGACACTTCAACACTGGCCTTAAGTACTTAATTCAACTCCCTCAGAATGACCACTCAAACTGATCACATACAATCAAAATATAGTTATACTATTTTAAATATCCATATCTAATCAGGGGCATATAATGACATCTAATACTTTATCATAGCCTTAAATACTTATATAAAATCTCCATACTCATTTTCTTCCTTGATTATAATCAGAACACCTTCAACTCACTCCTATAATATGGTCACTCAATATGTCAGTGCATTCAACAAACACAATCAACATCTAAGCAATATTTCTCACTAAAGATGGATTGGTCAAACCTATAAAATCCAAAATATAGTATTAATGGAGTATAAAACACTATCCAATATTTATTTCATCTTAAAACATCAAAATACTATCAATAACAACTCAATTATCCTTCTTGGGTCACTTACAGAACATGGTCAGACACATAGTCAACTTTGGAGCTTAATAACTTTGACTGTACAAACATAAAAACCTTATAACTAGATTAAATATATGAATCTTGAAGTTATTTACATATTTTATTTTTACTCCATTATTAAATTAATTTTTTATCAAAATATATAGCTCAAAAACTATAAACTAGTTTTCCCTTGTTAATTTCAATATTCAAATTCCAATGGTCATTGTTAAAACACTAAACATCAGACACTTTGTCATCATCTCGTGCTCCCTAGAAAAATTTTAAAAATATGAACCATATATATCCTCATAATTATCTTGGTATTTATATTTAAACTCTCACCATTGATCTTATATCCTTTCTTCCATGATTGTGCCACTTGGTAGCTCTGTGTGCCCTCTGCGTACCCTATAGTCAGTCTTCCAATGAACTTCCACCACTTGGTATCCCCACATTGCTTATGAACACATTGAATATTTTAATCAAATTAAATTCCACCACTTTTAATTCCCATGTTTAATCTTTAATATTTGACTCAATACGCTTGGTTGGATCATATCTACATGATCATGAATACACTATTGATCTCTATCTGATAGGTTTCATGCTCATCGTTAGATCTACTGCTCAAACTCCATGGTTGTGACACATGTCACTAGCACATGAAATATTTAATATTTGAATTTTAACCATGACTTTATATTCTTATCTAATCAGATTAATTTCTCACCATTATATCTGTGATTTGATTAAATTCTCATCATAGATCTTTGATATCACAAAATTGGCTATGGGAACTTAGTGAACTCTGTCTGAGAAGCCAAATTTGCACCTTAATAAATTTTGATATGCTAAATATCATGACTTGAAATTTTAAACACATGATAATATTTCATATATAAATCCATCCATGTATATAACTATTCTTGAAACCTTAACACATGTGAAATATGATGTCATCAAACTGCTTACTCAACCTTATTTGTCAAGATGGCTACTTGAGCTTAGACATTCATATGACTATTTTGATAAACTGAATTCACTTACATAAGTTACCCAAGAAATAATAACACCCCATAGGGTCTTTTAAACATTTCCAAATCATCAATAACATCCACCATCTGCCTATCCAAGTCAAACACTAAAGAACTATGTAAGAACACTGAAGCACATTGAAGCACACTTTGTCATTGTCATTCTAGCACACATGACACCTCATCAACATCCTTGGTCACATTAGAGACATAATTTAAAAACCTCTAAGAATATCCCCCTTTTTCATTGATGTCAAACACCAATACAAATCTTATACTCAAACTTTGTTTATCTCTTCAAGCATGTTATCCCCCTTTGACACAATGATAAAGTGGGCTCAATTTTTTATCATGCATACCTGAAAAGAATTAAATGAATATTAATATTAAAGGACAACCTCTGAGAGATGATTCAAACTCCTAAAATTTTTCATACCTCTTATTACCTTGAGCTTCTCAAACATGCTCCATGACTATACTCTTCTTTGATCATACACAGCTTATATGAAGATAAAACATACATGAACATTAGAAAACTACTTGAAATTACCTTTAAAAAATTAATAAGGACTCCCCATAAGCCACCTTATATTAGGAAAAATTTTATCACCTTGGTATTTTAGATAAAATGAACAAAAAATCCACTTCTTCATATTAGACTTGCTTAGAGGCCTTATAGACCTACTTGGACCTTACATATCCCATAACTTTTTGTGTATGAACTTTCATGTCTTAAAATTTCATATATAGATCATTCTCATATTCCCCCTCATTCATGAGAAAATTCAAAACTCATATCTTCCTTTGAAACATATATCCTTCACAAACCTACTAGTGAATTAGCCCTCCATTTGCACAAATCCTCCTCCATGAAACCAACTATGCACTTATAGATTAATGTGAAAGAATTTTTTAGCACCCATTTTTCCATTTAAATTGATTAATAATCCAAAAATTTCAAATAATTAGGAAAACCATTTTTCCAACATGAGTAAAAATACTAGGTTTATAAGAGAAACTCAGTCAACACACCACCTTCCAGTCAACACCCATCTTTGAAACTTTTATCACACTTTGAGATCATCAATACACACTTATATACCAAATTTTAAGCTTATAATCCTTTGGGAACCCATACTTCATATACCATGGTTTTTTGACTTGCATACCCTTAAGCACAAATTGGGAAATTGGAAAGCAAACAAAATTCTCTAATTGCACACAAAATACCTTCAAAACTTGAAATCACATAAAAAACACTTAAATTATTTCAACACAACTTTCTATCCCACTGAGACACCTTGATAGCTTGTAATTCTTCAAATGACACCTAGAAATATCCATACCTACCTTGTAGACCTTGCACATATAGTAGTCAACATGTCAAAACACCATAAACATATCATGACAACATTCTGAGATCACCAATCCACCTCATCCACTTTGGCAAACCAAACTCATATGATCTCAATTCTCTTTTTTAAATCAAATTATGCTACATAGTCCTTTGATCCTAAGAGTTGACCATTTATAAAGCTCTTTTTTGTTTATGCATGAGGATTCAATACATTATCAAAGCACCTGACTTAGTTTAATCAAGTAATCATATCAACATGATTGATTTCACATATATATAAAACTTCTTCATATTTCCACCATGACTAGAACATCTCACATATGCTCCCCCTCACATCATGTACAACTCTTCAAGCCTTTCAAATTATCTGAGTTAGCTCCCCCTAACTCCATGTTTCACCTAGATCAAGACATCTTCAACAAATATTCTTCATGAGCTAGGTTTTCCAATAACTCTTCAACACATCATAACAATTTGAAGTAGTTACATAAAAATCAATATTCCCCTTTAACTAAGTACATCTTCTCATGACCTTTCCTATCCTACAATATCAACCAAAACTCAAGTAGCATCCACCATGCTTCTTCTTGCTGACAAGTGTCTCCTTGAAGCCTAGAGAGAGACACCCCTTTGACATAGTGAGACTAAAAGTCCCAAAACTTAGGATAATCCCATATCTCCATACTCTCATTTGAATTTTAGCCCTACCTCATCACCAAATTGATTTTGAATGGATCCTCGACTTCATTATTTTCTTTAGACTTTTCAACAAATGTAGACAATAGAAACTCTTGAATTTCCTTCATGTTAATCATGGAAAACAAACCATCTATAGTCTCAGTCTAATATTTCCTAATATACTTAGGTTTCCATAACCATTTGTGACCTCTTCCTTGCACACTAGGAGCTCCATACACCTTATTTTACTTTGAGAACTCATTTAACCTATTCTTTTAATAAATAGCAATGTGACCAACTCTATGACATATAAATCCAACAAGATCAATCATACCTTTTACTTGATGATGATTGTGATCTTTCTTTGACTAAATTATTCTTACACATTCCTTTGTCCTATGACAAACAAGATGACAAACAAAATAATGGCCCATAAAATATTTTGCATTTGGTTGTTTAATTGTTTTTTTCATTTTGCCTTCGACCTGATTTGACTTATTGTCTTTCATGCTACTATCCTCTTTGCCTTATTTTGATCTCTTTTTTTCTTATTCAATTAAACACATTAATCTTCTTTATCCCTCATGTTTGAACTTGTAGTATCTAGTTAAATTTTGAGATCTTTGATGGCCTCCTTATCCTCCTTAGCCCTTTTGGTCATGACATCTTTCAACCTACATGCTTGTTCTTCCATAGACTTGATCAATTCTTGATTCTCCTTTTCCTCTTTCGTGGATTTACTTGAAAAATTTCCCTAAAGAGATATGACTTGCACTTCAATACCTTTGAACATATTTCTCATTTTATGATTCCTCTTCTTTTGTTCCTTCAGTTCACCAAGTGCACTCATGAGCTCAGCTTCTAGATCAACTTCTTCTTCCTCATTATCATAGAAAAATTCTTCATCAAACATGATGATTTTTTTACCCATATTGTACCTTAGATCACTTTCAAGTGGTTAAAATTTCAATGAAGGTTTAGCTTTGATATAAATTTTTAGAGATATAATCACTGAGGGGGGGGGGTGTGAATTAGTGAATCAATATATTTCAAGACTTCAAACTAAATCCTTCAAACCCTTAATCATAAACCATAAGCAATCAAGAATAAAATAACCCACTCATAGTAATTAACATGAAAGATAAGTAATATAACATAAAATCTATGTGGGAAACCCTCTTCAAGGATAAAATCCACTCTCAATACTACAAACATATGAACTACTTGTACTATAATATGATTACATACATGATACTTTAGTGAAGTACCCACTTCACAAGAAACACCAACCCCTAAAGATGAAAAGCACCAACTTGCCTAAGATGTTGGGAACCAACACAACATCTATGAAATTAAAAAAACTATAAATATAATTGCTTTTCAATTTTATGCATAAACCCTACAAAACAACCTCCTTAAATCCTCTTCACTCATTCAAACCTTCACATATAAGCAAGTCATCCAAAACAATCTTTTGGATCAATCAACACACTTTCACTTATTTTCATGCATCAAACCTATAAGTTAAACATTAAATTATGAACATAAGGTCATAAATCCAATCCAAAATCTCATCTACCTCTCAATACATCCACATGGATCTCACAACCTTCACAAATATTTTTTGTTCATCTACTAACAACATCAACTTCCATAATTAGCCCAATTAGACCGTGTACTTATACCACTCTCTTTTATTAATCCATCTTGGTCAAACAAGATGATTTATATATTTGAACCACATTTTAACAAAGGTACATACATACATCACATGTGATAACCACACTCCTCATAGGTCAGTCATTACCTCATTATCCCCAAACCACCATTAGGTCTTGGTGAGACCTAAAACAATTAGGCCTTCATACTCACACGTTACATGTGAGACTACTTGGACCACATTCATCCCTTACCAATGCTTATAACACATCAAAATTTTCTCTAATATAATTTTTATTACTCTCATATGGTTCCATTCCACTTGAAACACCAACTCAACACTTGAACCTACCAATTAGGTCTCCTAACTCTACAGGTCTTCATACACAGAAAACACAGTCTCAAACTTCTGAAATAACTACTCAAATATTTCACATATCCATATGATTAGATCACATTGTTGAAATTTTAAATACATATTAAACTCCACCATGTTATTTACACACTTCAACACAAGCTCTAATCACCCAATTCAACTCCCTTAGAATGACCACTCAGATTGGTCACATACAATCAAAAGATAGTTATACTATTTTGACACTTTATATCTTATCAGGGGCATATCAAGACATAAAAAACCTTATCATAATCCTTATATACCTATATAACATCTCCATACTCATTTTATTCTTAAATTATGTTCATAAAACCTTCAACTCACTCTTGCATCATGGTCACTCAATCTGCTAGTGCATTCAACAAACATAGTCAACTTTTAAGAAATTTTTCTCACTAAATATGGATTGGTAAAACCTAAAAAATTGAAAAATATATTAATCATGAATTATAAAAAACTATTAAATATTTATTTCATATTGAAACATCAAAATACTATGAATAACAACTCAATTATCCTTCTTGGGTCACTTGTAGAACATGGTCAAACACAGTCAACTTTTGAGTTTAATAAATTTGACTGTACAAAATTTCAAACCTTATAACTAGATTATATGTATTCATATTTAATTTATTTTAAAAAAATATTTTTAATCCATTATTTAATTAATTTTTTGTTAAAATATATATCTCAAAAACTACATACTAGTTTTCCCTCATTAATTTGATTATTCAAATTCCCACGGTAACTGTTCAAACACTAAACATCAGACACTTTTTCATCATCTCATGATCCCTAATAAATTTATATAAATACACACCATAAATATAATAATAATTATCCTATTATTTACCTTGAAATTCTTACCATTGATCTTAGATCTTTGCTTCTATGATTGTGCCTCTTTGCAGCTCTATGTACCCTGCAGTCAATCTTCTAATGAACTTTTGCCACTTGGAAAACCCATGTGCCTTCTAAGCACATTGAATATTTGACTCCAATTAAATTCCACTACTTGGAATATCCACATGAAATATTTAATATAAGACTTCATATGCTCCACTAGATCATAATCTGCATGATCACGTGTTCACCATTGATCTCTATCTAGCAGGGTTCACACTCATCATTAGATCTATTGCTCAAACTCCATGATTGTGACACATGTCAATAACACATGAAATATTAAATATTTTACTTTAAACCATTCCATTTTATTCTTATTCATTCAAATTAATTTCTCACCATTATATTTTTGATCCAATTAAATGCTCACTGTAGATCTTTGATATCACAAAATTGGCCAAGTATGGGAACTTAGTGAACTCTATCTGAGAATCTAACTTTTCACCTTAATAAATTTTGTTACGCTCAATATCATGACCCAAAATTTGAATCACATGATAAAATTTCATAGTTAAATGCATATATGTGTCAAACTACTCTTGAAACCTTCACATGTGTAAAATATGACATCATCAAAATGCTTACTCAATGTTATCTGTCAAGATGACTACTTGAGCTTAGGCATTCTTATGACTATTCTGATGATTTTTTTCACTTCAATAATTTCCCAAAGAACTCATAACACCCCATAGGTTCTTTGAAACATGTCTACACTATCAATAACATCCACCATCTACCTATCCAAGTCAAACACTAAATAACTATGCAAGAACATTGAAGCACATTGAAGCACACTTCATCATTGTCATTATAGCACACATGACACCTCATCAACATCCTTGGTCAACTTTGAGACATCATTGACAAACCTAAAATATAATTAGCATTTCCCATCTTTCTTTTCATACTAAGGAAGTCACTGCTTAGCTTTTTAACCATCTTCTAAATAACATCTAGCTCTGCATTTGTAAAGTCAAGGCCTTGGAGAATAGAAATAGAAGATGCAACTATTATTGATTCTATTGGTAACTAGTACCTTGTGCATGGTTGTTCAAGAAACTATAATTTATTTGTGTTTTCTATGTCATATGAGGCAATGTGTATAACTAGTTATGATTGAATTATAGAATATTCTGCTTCACATGTGGTATTGGATTCAATGCTGCAAATCCATTGTTGATGTTATTTGTGCCAAGCATCTGGGGATTTATCTACCTGTCAATGATGATGGCCTCTTTGTATGCTAACACTAGGTTGGTGTCAGCACCTAATCTTCTCAAGAATACCTTAGTGATTATATCTAAAGCATTCTTGTACATCTCCAATGCTAATGCTTCTTTTGGTTTATACCTTGGGGTTAACCATGTATGCATCTTTTAAAATCTTGCATTAAAAGCATGGATTAGATCATTATGCTCCCTCTTCATGCTAGTGAGTATTGATATATCAAAATAGGGTTGGTGAGCTATCTAAATTATGTCATACAATCTGATTTACATGCATCCCAAGAAGTGATGGAATTTTCCATTAGATTCAGATACCAATCATAAGTAGAATCCATTAGTGTAAAAGGAAATAATCTACATGCAACATATTAACTAATAACATTCATTAATATTAAAGTAACTTTAAAATATTTGATATGTTCCTCTACTATCTTTACTCTTGAAGGAGATAAATATGGCAAATAAGTTTCAAGATTCCTAGGTAAATCATGCATGTCTCCTAGGATGGTAATAGAAGATCCAACTAACCAAGGTGGTTGAGCCATTGGATGATTAACAAGGGAAGGGTTCCTTACTGGAGAAAGGGTCTTAGGTCTATTAAGTATAGTTGTTACAAATCTAGGTCTCCTATGATTGGATAAGGGTGAGACTAGAAGACCAGCTTGAGAATTAGATTTAGTTACTCTCTTGGGTGACTCCAATGTAAATCTATGTAGAAACTAACCTCTTTTATCAAAGGTACTATCCCTCCATCTAGTGATATAAAGAGTATGTTGATGAGGGTTTTAAACACACCAATCTCATAACAATGTAGCCTCTATCATTTTAGGATCTTAATGGAGGTGAACTCCACTACAGGGTATAAGTTATAGGTATGCAGTCTTAATAACCAGTTGATGGAATAGTAGGTAGGGCATGTAGGTTATTAACAAGGTTTCAGATGGAGGGGTGGTCTCTAGAAAGGAAGTAAAAATATATATGATTTGGTAGCTAGATGGTTAATAATCTAGAGTGGGTATGTCTCAAAATAAACTCAAAAAGGAGGGAAATGTAGAACATAAAAGAAAGGTTTTATGGCTTTAAGAATCACCTCTCTAGTTGGTTCTTAAATGGACAAGTTCTTTCAAAACTTATTCCTAATACTATCATTTAATACATGCACATATTCAAACATGGTTAAGTAGTCTATGATGATATTGATATAGGAAACTCACAGGCCTCAATCAAATCTTACTCCTTTTACAACAATTTTTACACACTCTTAATCAAGAAATTATGGCTTGGGCTTAGTGAGGTATCTAAGGTAGTTTTTACACACACATAAAAAACTATATCAAATTAAATCACCTCTACACACTTAAGAATATGAATCAATCATTAATGAGATGGGGGTACATTGGTAAACTAACTTGATTATTATATGCACCACCTAGGTTCATATCTTAGAGGTATTGGAAGGCCAGTTATGGATGTTTCACTGGTATTGGCTAATTTTAGATGTATTAGTGGTTTTTTCTAGTTTTGGTAGTATTATTGGTATTTTTGGTAATCACCAGTTGTGGTGGTATTATTGGTATTCATCAGTTTTGGTGGTAGTGTTGGTATTGACTGATTGTGGCTATATTTATTTTATTAGTCATTTGTGGTCATTAATGTAACTAATTATTTCTCTAATCAAAAAATTTCATATCTATCTAAAAAAATAATATGAATCAATCAACTTAATTTCCAATAATCATTGTAAATTACTAATCCTTCAATAGTTGTTACACATCTAAGACTAGCATATCAATCAAGACAAAAAAGAACCCATTCACAGCTTTTGCACACTAAGAGTTATTAATTCATAAAACCAAATAAATAAAACCTAATTACACAAGCTTTGGAAATAAAATACACAAACACATGAGTTGATAACCGAAATTGCTTCTGCTCTTGTAGATTGAAAATTATCTAACCCTTAAAAGCTATGGGTTATATCTATTTAAATAGACTCAACGAAAGGGTCACCTCATCCTCCAAGTTCATGAAAAATAGATTACATTTCATTTTTAGAACTTTAGTTCTAATTGTGGTTCAAGAACTATATAGATTTATCTTATAGTTGTTAATAGTCTAAGTTAGCTTTTACAAAATCATGTAGCATGTACATGTGTACAAAGATGAATTGGGAAAATTTACAATATGGTTTTAACTATAAGAAAAATTATAAATTTAAAAATATACACTACTATAGAATGTACATGAAAAAACCTTGGCCTTTCATGGTTGTGTTGATGTCTAGATGGTTGTATGGACTTTAGTCGATGTAGTGATTATAGATATCAATGTGAAACTAGATGTAGCATCTTCATTATACTTCTTTGCCTCCATCTTGAGCTAGCACGTATGTGAAAAATCATGCTGCTACCAAACTATCTCCATGTTCAAAAGAGGTAATTTGTGTACCCTATCAAATTGTCCCAGGATCTTTGCATGCTCTACCTTAGTCATCTAGAAGTTAATCTTGAATATTTCAACTTCACTCACTTTCTTTCAAGCAAATCTTAACTCAACCTCTATGTCCTCCAATAATAGTCATTGTAGACTTTGTTTGAGATTATATATGGCCTCCTAAATGAGTTGATCAAAGTTAACCTTATTGATCAACTTCCTTGTAGAATATTTTTCCTTGGATAATTTTAAATCATTCAAAATTTGAAGAATGAGGGCCTCATGCTATTGATACTTGGGGAGCAAATCCCTATCAGTTGTCAACCATTCCCTAACCTCTCAGAATAATGACTTGGTTGAGTGCATTGGATGCCTCTAGTGGTGTCATGAAATCCAAATGGCTATAAGCCTTATTAGTTGTATAAAGAATTATCATCTTCAATTTATTATCATCAGATTTCAAAGAATTAAACAATTCATGAGTAATAGTAACATGGGGGGAGAATTCAGCCTGCATAAACTCTAATGCTTCCAAATAATTATAACACTTTGAAGCTACCTCTTAGACCTCAACTTCAATGCCAGCTGGTATATGCATTGTCTTCTATTTCTCTTACAATTTCTCTAATTCTACCTCTAGTTCCTATCTAACTAGCTTTGTGCCTTCATGTATTGCCACCATGACATCCTTCTATGCTTTGGTCAGAGATCAAAAGTATTCATTATATGGGGATTTCCCCAATTACCTATTTTGTCTTTTTTTCAAAAATAATACGTCTTACCTTTCTTCAAAAATTAATTATTAACTGGTTAAGGTCTATTTCCTTTGTGGTTTTGACCACAACTTCTTATTTAACTTCCTTAGTTATTATTTGTATTGACAATAGTGTTAGGTAAGGAATACCAAATTATTTTATACAAATCCAAACCTCTATACTGGGGGAGTGGATGGACTATGATCATTTGTCTCTATCTTTTTCCCCTTACTTGAACTAGTGACAATCGTATCTTGGGATGGAGTGGTGGATGACATGGGAAGAGTGATTTTGGTGGATTAGACATGGAACTGAGGAGTGGCCATGGTTATTTCCACCCTTTTAGATGCCCTTTTCCTTTTTAATCATCTGACTATGGCAGTGCTAAAATGAATACTGGAAGTAGCTATGATAGAAGTGAATGGCATGGGAGTGGAAGATGGATCAATGGTGGTGGAAGGCAGAGCAATAGTGGTATCATCATTCTCAACCCTTGGGGTGAGTATAGGAAAATGAAAGAAAGAGGAGGTGGTGAATAGATCATCATAGGTAGAAGTGGAAACTTCCATCTTAGGATTTTTCAAGATAGATGATATTAACATAGAACCAAAAATGGGAATAGAAGAATAGAGTAGGGAAGTGGTCTCTAAAACCTTTGTACCTATGGTATCCTCCATAGTTTATGCTTTCCCCTTGTTTCCCTCAAGGATTAGAGCCTTAGTTACTTCTAATTTTGCCTCTTCATTAGGATCTTCTTCTTATTCCTCCTCCACTTCTACTTGTTGGGGCATTTCTAGTAAACTTTGAGATTGCTCTATTGTAGGATTGCCTATAGGGGGAGTCATAGGATTCCTCTTATAACAAATGGTTGTCTTAGGCTATGAGGAGGATCTTTGTTGTGTTGAAATAGATTATTCATCTATGGATACCCCTAAATATGTATTATATTATACATGGGATTTAGTTGTAGGCATTTGAATTACATTAGTAGTTGGTTGTTCTTGTCCTTGCTCTTCCTCATTAGAGGAATCCAAATTAATGGGGTCTCCAAGAACTCCCCTAGGGTTAGGTTCAGTCACCCCAAATTCCTTCTTGATAGATTTTAACTTGAAATTAATTCCCTATGTAAGAACTCCTTATTCCTTTGATTATTATATTATCTAGCCTTTCCAAATGTCTAAGTGTGTCCATCTAGAAAAGAGTGGAATTCTTCTATGTAATTCCTTCACAGTGACTAAAAGTTCCTATTGGATCACCCTTAATTGATCCTCCTTCAAACTGGTAACTCTTTCCCTTTCCAAGACCTCACCATTTTATGCATTCATGAATAAAAAGTCATAATCATAATAGGCATGTTGATAGGGGATACCAAGGCCCTAAATGTGTTTTTGGATGGCACCATAAGGATCCTAGTATTTATGTGGTACTATGGGAAAATGGTATGCCTTCCTTTTACCACACACATATCTAAAGTGTTTCCTCATTATGTAAACCATTCTACCAATAACCATGTGGTGACCATAGAATGTACTCTTTTTATTTTTGGTCAGGTCATCCTCTATGCTCCACCATAGCTAGAAAGCAATTTATTGCTTAGCCAATTTATCAGGTACATATTTTGGAAGACATAGGGGATTAACCTTGTGTCCATATATCATAATGATAGTGCAATCAAGATATAAAAAATAATCACCTCTTGAAGATAGTGTCTTTATAATGCTTGCTCTGATTCTAGGCATTGGAGACCCATAGATTGTTTGCCATATTTGAGGATAAATATCCCAAAAAATCCTCACCATATATAATTAAATTAATTAGATGTTTGTATATATTAATTATATATCACACAAAATAAGCAAAGATAATAGATCACATAGTAATAAGTGACAACAGATCAAAATATTATATAATGTAGGAGAGTCACTTTGAGGGGCAACTTCCACAATAATGCAATAAGAGTAGAATACTTAATATGATGATCAAATACTAACCAATACCTCCTATATATAGTCTAATTATCCATGTCTATTCCATAGGTCAACATAAATAAGAACATAGAGAAAAGTAACAAGAATATAAAAGAGGTATGTAAGCCACAAGTCAACCACACATATCCCTAGACATGCCAAAGGTTAAGGGTGTAGCATGCACCTCCCTATAAAAACAATATTGTCCTCAACATTAAATCAACTTTAGATGCTACTGCATAAAGGATTCATCCTCCTAGGTGGCATCTTCACATGGCAAATTCTTCCATTTGATCAAGTATTTCTTAATCGCTCCAGACTACAACTACTTAGTGTGCATTTGAAATATTACCTCAAGATTAAGAATAAATCACTCTTCCTCATCTAATTATGGTAATTCAATTTGAGTAAAAACTCGATGTCTAATGACTTTCTTCAAGCATGATACATGAAATAATAGATGTATGCGAATGGATCAAGGAAATTCTAACTTATAAGCCACACTACCAATATTTTTCAAGATCTGATAAGGCCCATAATGTATACACATAATATTTTCACACTTTTATCGATTACTGATGCTTTACATATTGTAGGAACCTATTGAGACTCAATATTTCTAAGTGTATACCCTAATGGGTGCATTGAGAAAGGGGTGGGTAGACTTTTAGTGTTTCATAGGATTGTTGTCCCTTTTTCCATATTATTATTAATCTAACTAGTTCATGAAACCTTTCCCTAAGTTGATTCTCCTCCCTTTCATAGTCTTCTAGTCTTTTTCCTCATTTTATCCTTAATTTCCTTGCTTGACACCCTTTTGACCTATTCAGCATACTAGGTTGACCTAGTTGACCTAAGATAGTTTTCAAACCATTTTAGCTCATTTGGTTTGTTAGCCTCCTGACTGACCTAACACAAACCTAGTGAGTTATCCCAAAAACATGCTAGATTGATTGGGTTAACCTAGTATATCCAATGTTCCCAAATGATTTTAGGGTAAGATATACCTATAAATACAAGGTCATTTTGATCATTATTAATATATGCAATCAATATTTATTATTCTCGCATACTTCTTCACAATCTACTCTTCCACCATTCTACTTGAGGAGACTTAGCTTAGGTTTCTTATTTTGGAGAATCTAGTCTTGTGGATAGGTCTTGGATGCTTTGGCCTAAAAAAGTGATCCTTATAAACCATAATAACCTCTTATAAATCCCCTTTGTCTAAGGGAGAGATTGAGTCTCAATCGGTTCACATTTAGGTAAGTATATTCTAACTTTGTTCTCCTCTCTTTTAGTAGATAGAAGTATCATAAGTGTTGGCTCGAATAATATTACTCTTCATATTCCATATATTAGGGTGTTACTCATACTTACTTTATTTGAATTTACTTATACATGTTTTTATTGATTTTATTTACTAACCCTCACTTTGTGCCACAAGATTTGGTGTGCACTAGATTAGATTTACTTTTCTTTTTATTAGATTAGTGAAATATTAAATCATTGGACTCTTTTAGGGTTGTTATGAGATTATGTTAGACTATAGGATTTGGAACCCTATCTTTCATGGTGTGTTGTGAAAATTGATCCCCTAATCAAGTCTAACATATCTTCACATTGGTTATGCTCATATTTAACAATTATATTCCCCTAATCAAAAGTGTAGGTGTGTTTTATCCCATCCGATCTAGGATTGATTTATGGACATGATGCATTTGTGATTGTATACATTCTAGTGAACCCAATATGAATCAAACCCTTGTAGGATTTATTTCACTTATTTAAATTCTATTTATCATTATTTTTATCATATCTTTACTATGTTTAATTGACCTTGTCAACCCATTTTATTCATCTATGTGTATAGGTTTGCATAAATAGGTAACTGGCTCAATCAGCTCAACCTAGTACAGGTTTCAAAACTTGCAAAATTCTATTCAAAAAATTGGATCAACCAGCTCAACCCAGTGTAGTTTTTTCTAGTTTTTAGACTTTATGTTCAGTTAACTAGGTCGACCATGTCGACTTAGTACATTTTCAGCACTTTTTCACCAAGTTCATATATTGCTTGGTTGACTAGCTTGGCCTAGTTTATAGGTTTTTGATGGTTTTCTCCAAGGATCTTAATCAAAAATCTTCTACTTTTCATCTCTAAATCATTTAGATCAGTTTACATTTTTGTATATTTCTATTTTTTTACTTTCCTTTCATAGTTTGAAATCTTTAAACTACCCCTACATAGTCAACTAGGTCAACCCTATGGACCTAGTTCTATGTTTTATGTTTCCTAAAATAACTAGGTCGACCTGATAGACTTAGTTTATTTTTAGACTTTGCTTCCATAGTACATGTTCAACCCTATCAACCTTGTTATGTATGATTGTCCATATAGTTTCTCAACTATACCTTGTTTCAAAGTTGGAATAAACCATATATGTTAATCACATTTTTATTTTTAGTTATTTGCATGCTTAGAATAGCTCACATAGTCTAATTAGGGGATTTTCAATTAATTTTTTAGTTTCATTATTTATATTCTTTTGTACACACATCCAAATCACATAAACATCAAAAATAATTTAAACATTTGACTATCTAGACCAACCTACTGGTATTTCATCACCAAGGGGGAAGTCAACTTGATGCTCTAGTCAAGTATAAAGTGTGGTTAATGGTATATTTTGGCTAAAAATTTGTTACCCTTATTGTTTTGGTGTGTTAAGTGAGGGGGTAGGCCCCAATACCAAGCTTGTATCATTGTCACTATAGTCCCTTTCATCCTAAACTTACCTGAAACTATCCTTAGATTATTGTTTAGTACCTTGCTTATAGCCAATCTTCCTTTACACTTAAAATCATTCTTAATAATCTAATCAATATTCTAGGTTGACCAAGTAGCTAGATTTACTTTCAAATTGTTTGATTTCTCTTTGTTTAATTTTGTATGAAAAATCTTGCATTAAATAGCATTAGTGAAATATTTTTCTTTGTGTGCATCAAATGGATTGGCCAGCATCAATTCAGTTGATTGTGTGTTTCCTTTTTGCACTTAATTTCTTAGATCAACTAAAAATTATCTTGTTTCATTTATAAACTTGTTATCAATATTTTTTTATTCCTTATTCATTGTACTAGGTTAACCTAGTTGACCCTATACTTTTTTTGGATTCTACACACTACACTAGATTGACCTGGTCGACCTAGTATAGTCTACAAGCCCTGTTTCTTATACTAGGTTGATCTGATTGACCTAGTTCTATTTCTTGCTTTTCCTATTTTTCAATCTAATTTCCCATTTCTCTAGTTTTTCATCTTGTTCATCTCTCTTTAGTTAGAATGAGGTCTCCTATAAAAATCTTTTTGGATAACCTAAATCTATTTAAATACTATATGGGATGTTCATTCTTCCCTCTCTTTTCCTCCTAAGAGAACCATCACTCTTGGGACACCTCTTCTCCTCATTTATCTATGAACTTTAACATGGTGCACATAACACCTCAAGATTAATTTGATGGATCCAATCCTTTCCATACTTATCAAGATACTTCTCAAGATCTTCAAACCAATGTGGGAGTGATTGATACAAATCTCTTTATAAATCCCACTAATAACCCTTCTTCTAATAATCCTCTCCCTAACACTAATTTGGGGAGTGCTCTAACCAACACTAACTCACCTCCCAATACAACCCAATCGTTAGCTCAAGTCATTCAACAAATGAACATCATGTAAAATTCTAATACCAACCAAATGACGCAACTTCAACAACACTTAATCAACATGACTAATCAACCTCCAACTATTCATCCTCAAGCTAATCCTAAGTATATTCCTCTACCTCTTATGGATGCCTCTAGTAATGTTATTCCTCAACCTATAATGAATAGTAATATGTTTCAATCCATTCAAAATGAGCCTTTATCTCCCTTCATTGTATCCATTGATATTGGTAACATAACTCCAACTATCAAATATGATGGGACTAAAGACTCTACTTCATTTCTCAAAGCCTTTGGTAACCTTTACAAAGAGTGGAATCAAACTAATACATTTTTCATAACTAAGCTATTAGTCAAAACTTTCACTGGTGATGTATTAAAATGGTGTAATCAACTTCTTCAACATTCTATTTGGAAACTTGAAGATTTGGTCAATCCTTTGGTTAAAGAGTTTCAACATAATGATCTTCCTAAAAATTGTCTTAGTCACTTCATAAATGCTAAACAATCTCCTAACGAATTGGGTCATGACTTTATTAAAATTTGTAAATATTTAGCTCATAAAGTCGATCATAATATGACTAATGATAATTTATTCAAACGCTTTATAACTACTCTTACTCCCACTCTTCAATATAAGGTTCGAACCTTTGCTCCTCAAACTCTTAATGAAGCTCTTGATCAACCTAAGTGTCAAGACTTTTTTATGAAGCTATTCAAATCTAATCATAAACTTATTAAAGGATATTTTCAAACATCTAATGCTATCACTAGAAATACTTCCCAAACCAAACTTGGAGTTACCAAATCTGATGTTCCTTTACCATCTCATACACCTCTTTTTATTCAATAAATACAATAATTTTTACCACCCTCAAAGCCTTTCATTTATCCTATTGCTCCTCCTAAGTGGTATGATCCCAATATATTATTTTGGCTCCATGCTGACATTGGGCATTCTCATGAATCTTATAGGGGTATCACTAAGTGTGTCATTTATTATATGATCGGTGACTCATTTAACCATGAGGCTATGATAAAAATTCATCATTAAGAGTATGTTTCTGCATCTCAAAAACAACAAAACTTTAAATACTCTACTTCTAATAATCCAATTTTTTCTTCAAACAATAATCAATCAAATTTTAATGATATTTATGCCATCGATGCCAATTATGACATATATTATAACAAATATCAATATGTCAACACTGCTAAGGTTAATTATCATCATAAATCATCCCACAAAGATCCTATTACCAAGCCTAATAAATCATTTTTAGAAGAAGAATTGTTTAAAGATACCACTACCACTCATCATGATTTAGAACCACCTAAAGAACAACTTCCTCCTTCCAATCCTCCCACCACATCTATACCTCCTAAATCTAATTTGCCTTTTAAACCTCATGCTAGTTCTTCTAAATCACCTTAGAATTTTCTTGAAGAACTCAACTCTATGCCTTGTAAGATTCCTCTTATGGACTTGGTTTGTACTTCACCTTATCATCATAAATTTCTTATGCAACAACTTCAAGAAATTGAAGATCCATCTTCCATAGATGAAGAACCACCTTCTATCGATTATCAACCAACTAATATTAAGTGTCCTTCTTTCAATCCTTCCATTAAATTTATTAAAGAGTACATGATCAATGATGAAATTCTTTTTCACATCGATAATCCACCTCTCTTTATCAAATTAGCCATTAATACCACCCTTATCTAAAAATATCTAGTTCATGAAGGTTTTGGTATTAATGTCACATCCTTATGGGTCATTTAATAACTTGGTTATAAAAAATATCATCTTAAACAAACATGTTTTACTTGTTTTGGCTTTGACAAAACTAATCAAAAGCCACTTGGTTGTATTTGGCTTCCATTGACTATTAAACTTAAGACTGTCAAAACCAAGCTTATGGTCCTTAATCTTACTTTATCCTATAACATTCTTCTTGGTCATACATGGACTCATAATAAGAGGGCCATCACCTCTTATGGTAGTCAGTGTATTAAATTCCTAGATAATAGAAAATTTTACAAACATGAAGTTGATCCCAACCCATGGAGCATATATCTTCCCAATCCTAAGCCTCAATATTGAATTCTTACAATTTATAAAATCAATAATGCTCATTTACCTGAGCTCATAAACATGAATCTTGATATTCAAGTTACTCTTACATATTTTCATGATGATGAACCTAATGAGTTGCATCACACTTGCAATACTGGGAAGCTACCTCTATATATTGTGGATTGGCTTCCTCCTTCTTTCTTACCCCATAATCGTATTATTCCTATCATGGATGAGATTACTAATTTTTCCCCTCCATGCAATGATCAAGAGACATCTTTACCTGAATATGCCTTCACTTGTAATGATTTTAAAGTGGATAAATTATTTCAAGATCCTCTCACCATGTCCCCTCGTATATTTAACAATATTGAGATTTCACCTTTTGAAACTCACCTCGATTCTCAAGCATGTATAATTTCTCCAACATATGATGATAACTATATCATGGCCCAAGCTTAATATAGAGACTTATATGTCTAGCACTATCAAAATATTTTAGCCCAAATTCATGCATTCAATTGGGATGTACATACCATATCTACACATCATGACTTAGATCCTGAGGGTCATGTACCTCCTACCAATCCGTCTCTTATCGATACTCTTTAGGTGGTAGAAAAACTTACACCTTCCAAACCTATAGATGCTCCTACATCTTCTTTACCTCCTATGGATCCTATCATTTCTTCAAAAAAAATTCTCGTCATTGAATATATCAACACTTTTACCTCATTAAATCAATCCTCTTCATTTACTTCTGAAATTACAATAGATGCCAAAGCAATCAATGTCTATCAGATCCATTCTGAATATGATCACGATGGCAATAAAATTTTAGACATTGAAGTAAATGTTGAACATTATGGTACTCTCCCTACCTTTCCTAGTGACAAAGCAATTTTTGAGTTACATCATGCCTGGGAACCTCAACTTCTTCGATAACATCATACACTTGGAAATTTCAAGAATAAAACTCCTTGCTTTAATAAATTTTTTGCTAGCATTGATCCTAAAACAAATCCAATTTCAGCCTTGCCTAACACACCTTACCATTTTCAAGATAGCAATGTCATGCTTATCAAATAAATAACTCGTATCGAATATGGTACTCCATCTTCTCCTCAACCAGTCATAATTTCTCAATAACTCTCACCATCTTAGCATGATAACTTTAGCCTATTCTTTGATAAATATCAAGAGGCATTCACTTGGTCCTACCAAGACATGCCTGACGTTGGCCCTAGTATTATGGTTTATAACATCATCACTTATCTTGATGCTAAGCTAGTACATCAAAAGCAATGAAAATTCCCACTTGGAGTTACTAATCTATGTCACAAGGAAATAATTAAATTACTAGATTCTAAATTCATTAAACTAGTGGATTATTCTAAATGGTTTCTAACATTGTTCTCAGTTAGAAGGTCACTATGGTCATCCACATTTGTATTGATTTCTAAAATCCTAATCTTGCTTGTCCTAACAAAAAATTCTCATTACTTTCAATATATGCCATCATCAATTCCACAGATGGTTACAAAATTTTCTCTTATAGATGGTTTCTCATGATATAATTAGATTCATATTGCTCTTGAGGACCAACATAAGACTACTTTCACCATGGAATGGGGCACCTATTGTTACGTCAAAATGCCTTTCAAACTTGAAAATTCTAGAGCCACTTACCAATGTGTTATGACTCACATATTTCATGATCTCATCCACAAAATTGTTGAAACTTATGTGGATGATCTTATTGTTAAATCCAAGCATCATAAGAACCATCTGTTTGATCTTGCTATCATCTTTGACCATCTTCTTAATTATAAAGTTAGACTTAATCCTTTCAAATGTGTTTTTGGAGTCACATCCAAAAAATTGTTAGGATTCTTAGTCTTTCTCCATGGCATCAATGTTAGCCTAGCCAAAATTAGTGTTATTGTTAACATGCCCATTACTTGATCTATTCCTAACATTTGTACTTATTTAGGCAAGATTGGATCAATTAGATGATTTATCCTTAAAATAGCTTATCAAATTTGATCTGTCAATTCCCTTCTTAAGAAAGGTATAGCTTTAGAATAGATGGATCCATATCAAAAAGCCTTTGATAATATGAAAGAGTCATTACTTCATCCACCTACATTTCATCCACCGTCCAATGATAAACCTTTAATTCTCTATACTTATTCCACACCTATTTTAATTGGGTAAATACTTGACCAACAAGATGATACAGGAAGAGAGTACACTATTTACTACATTAGTTGAGGCCTCATTGATTATGAGACACATTATAACAAAGTTGAGCATGATCACCTTGCTATCCATTTTGTGGCTAAAACACTTTGTCATTATATGCTATAAAAAACTACTTATGTCATCGTTCATTATGACCCCCTTCTGTATGTCTTCTCCAAAGCCTTTCTTCCTAGAGATAAAATTAGCAAATGGATGGTTTTACTTATGGAATTTTATCTCTGCATCATCACATAAAAATTTGTTAAAGGGAAATTTATAGCTAACCAAATTATCACATCTCCCATTCAAGCCATTTATTCACTTCAAGATTGAGTAACAACTTAGTGTCCAATTAATTTATTCAAAAAATATACATGAAATACTATATTTATGTGAGTGGATGAAGGAAACTCTAACTTGTAGGCCACACTACTAATTTTATACAAGATCTGACAAGGCCCATAATACTTAGGGGATAGCTTGTTATCCTTTTTCTATTGCTTCAAGGACTTCTACTTATATGGATACAAGTGAACAAAGACCCAATCACCAATGTCAAAATGCCTCTCACTCCTCTATTGATCTCCTTATTACTTCATGTGATTCTAGGCCATGGATAAATTTGCAAGGACCTCCTGTTGATGGTGAATATGTCCCTCAACTACATGAACCTTAGGATGGACCTTCAAGGTTGAAGTGATAGATGGAGGGTGGTATCCATACAAGGCCACAAAGGGAGACATTTTGGAATAACTATGAATAGAAGTATTATACCACCATTTAGCAAGTGGCAATCGATGAACCCATTTATCATGTTTATCAAAAATAAAACAATGGAGATATCCTTCTGGAAATTTGTTGATTATCTCAATTTATCCATCTGATTAAGGATGATAGGATAAACTATGAGCCAATTTGGTGCCCAAACATGCAAATAATTTAATCCAAAAATTACAAGTGAAAATGGAATATCTATCACTAATAATGATCTTAAGAGTACCATGCAGTTTTTAAACTATATTGAGAAAAGTATAAGTTATTATACTAATAAAAAATGGATGTGATAAAGAAAAAAAAAATCATACTTATTGAGATGATCCACAATAACCATGTTAAAATTTTGACCTTCAGCTCTTGGTAACCCTATGATGAAATCCATAGACACCTCTTCCCAATGCTAGCTAAGGATGGATAAAGGTTATAAAAGACCTAGGGTTTTGATGGTTTCACCTTTGTTTTGTTGATAAATCATACATTCAATGACATATTTCTATACATCCCCCTTGAGTCCTTCTAAAAAAAAAACCTTCATGATTATATGAAAGGTTTTCAAAAATCTTGAATGACCCCCAAGTGGAGTTGCATGAAGTTCTTAAAGGATTTTTTGTTTGAGAAGAGAATTATTACATAGGTATAATTTATCTTTATACCATAAAACATTACCCTTTCATGTAAATTTTTCAAATTAACCCAAACCTCACTAAAGATTATGAATCAAATCATGGGTAGCACTATCATTTTTCCATTTTGATCTTGCTTCCTCTAGCCAATCTACTTGTCAAATGGTCATGGCACATAGCAATGCCTCAATTAATTCATCCCTCTTAGATAGTGCATCTACCACCACATTTTCCTTGATTTTCTTGTAGAATATTTTAAAATCATATCCTAACATCTTAGTTACCCATTTATATTATTTTTTTGATGATAAACTATTGGTCCAAAAAATATTTGAGACTATCATGATCAGTCTTTACTTGAAAGTGATGAACCATCAAATAAGGTATCCATTGTTTGATTGCATGAAGAATGGCCATCATTTCCTTCTCATATATGGGCTTGATCTGATATTTACCCTTCAATTAGTGACTTTGAAATTCAATTGGTTTGCCTTCTTTCATGATCACACCACCCATACCATATCTAGATGCATCACATTTAACCACAAAAGACTTCAAAAAATTAGGAGTGGCTAACAATGGTTTGGTGCACATAACTAGTTTCAATTGTTCAAATTCCTTGGTAGTTGTATCAATATACTAGAAGGAGTATTTCTTCAACAAAGAGGTGTGTGGGGTTACAATTCTACCATAAATTTTGACAAACCTGTGATAGTAACTAGTTAGCCATAGATATCCCCTGAGTTGCTTGAGTGTCTTAAGAACTGGCCAGTCTACCCTTGCTTGGATTTTTTTTAAGATCCAATTTCACTCCATGTGAAAACATATTACCTAAATACTCAACCTCAAGAGCTCCAAAATTACATTTGGAAGGTTTTATATAAAATTGATGTTATTTTAGAATTGAGAGTACATGTTTCACATGTTGCAAATGGTCTTCCCAATTTCTATTATAAATGAGGATATCATCAAAAAACACGAGAACAAATTTCCTCAAAAATGGCCTAAAAATAGTATTCATCAAACTCTAAAAGGTGGATGGTGCATTTTTTAGACCAAAAGGCATAACCATAAACTCATAATGCCCTCATGAGTTTTGAAATCTATTTTTAATGTCTTCATCATGAATTCAGATTTGATGATACCTACAACATAGATCTAACTTGGTAAAATAAAGATCACCATTCAATTCATCTCGAAAATCATCAATGACAAGAATATGAAACTTATTTTTTATAGTGTACTTATTGATCTCTCTGTAGTCAGGGCAAATCCTCTAAGTGTCATCTTTATTTCTCACCATGATAACTGGTGAAGAATATTCACTTTGGCTATGGTGAATGATTCTTGCATCCAATATCTCATGCACCATATTTTCAATTTCACTTTTTTGGGCATAAAGATACCTATATGGCCTAATTTTGGGTGGTGTACTACCAATAATAAGTTTGATGGCATGGTCATGCATGTGATTGGGTGGAAGTCCTTTCAGTATGTCACCAAAAACAACAAAATGGGCATTAATCACTTATTGTATATCAGGAGGTGTAGATGGCTAAGTTGGTTATATTTCAATGGAAAACAAGTAAGATACAAATCCTTTAGCACCCTTTTAGATAATTTTGGTCATTTTATGGGAGGTAATAAGTTATGGAGGTTTAGCCCTTAATCCCCTTAGCTCAAATGTCCTTCCCTCAGAATGACAGTGCATGAATAATTCTTGAAAATTCATCTTAATAGTGCCCAAAGTGGTGAGCCACTGTACTCTCAAAAAAAAAATTGGTTCCACCCATGGAAATAGAAAACATAAGAGAATCCAATAGGTAGTCTCCCATGGCTAGATTAATAATATGGTAGTTTTTTGAGTAGTTGACAGTACCACCATCTATAATCATGACATAAAATTTTAGAGTAAGATAAATGAAATAGTTCAAATGAGTAGCAAACTTACTATTGATGAAGTTATGTCTACTCCTATACTCAATCAATATAGTGACCTTCTATTTATTAAGGAAACCCACCACCTTAAGAGTTTTAGGAGTATTAATACTTGAAAGGGAATGATATGAAATAATAAGGTGAGAGTCTTTAGATTACTCCTTAGGTCCTTCTACATCCTCACCCATTGCCTCCTCATCATCTTTATTTTCATTGGCACCTTCGATGTAAAATAAAAAAAATTCATTGCAATGATGTCCTTTGCTCCATTTGATATCACAACCATAACATAACCCTTTGGTTCTCTTCTCCTTAATTTTCTAAGGTGTCAATATAGTGGGTTGAGGAAACGATGGTGTTGGAAAGGTGTGATCACAACCAGTAGTGAAAGTTGTCCATTTAACCATCTCTTTTTCTTCTATCATGCATGCCCTTAGGATAGCTTTTGATACAGATGATGGGTTAAACATTTGAAGCTCCAATTGGATGTTATCTTTGAGTCCACCCAAAAAATATTAGTCATATTTTCCTCAGTGATGTCTTCCGCCCATAAGGATAGATTCTAAAATTGATGAATATAATATTTTACAATTCTTATTTGACACAATTTGGCTAACTAACTGAATTAGTTCTTAGATATATTATTCTAATAATGAGACAACAATTTATTAGTGAACAAAAACCATGTGATAGGAGCACCATTCTTTTTTATTTTGAGCACACAACTAGTGATACCAAATGAACTGATCAGGTTCCAGATATAGATATGCCCCTATCACCTTCTGAGAACTAGGATTTTGGTGTAGATCAAATAAATTATCAATTTGGTTAATCTTATGAGAGGATCCTTACCATTAAAATTATTCATGTCCACTTTTTGCAACATCGATTTCACACCAAGATTAGAGTTGTTAGTGTTGAGAAGAAGACCTAAATGATGAATAGGAGGGTTATTTGGCTATAAATATGATGAAATGGTAGCCAATTTCATAGTAATATTATGAAATTGAGTGTGCACCCCATTAATCTCTCCATGCATCCCTGAAATATTAGTTTGAACTACAACAAAGTCATCATACTGCACCAAGCTCTTTATGTCAGCCTGAAGTTGAGAAATTAATGGATCTAAAGTTATAGATTCTATGTTGTCCCTAGAAGGAGTCTTAGGAGTTTCTTACCCCCATTTTTTTCCTTAAGTAGTAGGACCCACCATGCATAAACCCTAGGAGGGTTTTTTTCCCCAAAAAAAGAGTAGCAATAGATGGTACCATTGTGATTGTCTCATCAAGACAAATCCAATAACTGTTTTTGCGTACTAGGGTGAAAAATTTTGTCACCAAAAAAATGTATCAGTAGAATATACCATTGTGATCATCTTTTTGAGATGAATTTAATGACTAAAAATGTGTAAAGGGAAAAAAAATTAGACTTTTTTAATTATTTTTTTCAAAAAGGTGTTTCAAATAATACTATGTTGATAGAAAAAATCAATTATTCATGGATTATAAGTTATATTTTTTTACTCCTTCCACTCATAAAATTCATGCCTCACCAAATCCAAAAAAAACACCACAAAATTTTTTTCCTTAATATAATCCATCCATCAAGATCATAATATCCCTCCACACTTCTGAATCTCAGACTCTAGGCTAGATTTGCACCTATACACTAGGATCCCCCACATGTATGAGACCCAAACAAACACTACCATGTTAGCGTAGACACCTATTCCATGACTTGAACCTAGGTGGAGGATTTGATACCAAATGTAATGAACCAATATACCAAAACCTCAAGGTGTTAGTGAAATCCACCCATCAAGATCATAACATCCCACATTGCTTTTGAAGCCTAGACTCTAGGCTAGATTTGTAGATGTACACTAGGATCCCCCACATCTACGAGACCTAGATGAATACTATCATGCTGGTACAACCACCTAATTCATGACTTGAACCTAGGTGGAGGATTTTATACCAAATGTAATGAACCATTACACTAAAACCTTAAGGTGTTAGTGATTTTGCCAATCAGGATCATAACATTCCACCATGCTTCTAAAGCCCAGACTCTGGGTTAGATTTGCACATATACACTAGGATCCCTTACATGTAAAAGACCTAGATGAACACTACCATGCTGACATAGCAACTCACTTTGTGACTTGAACTTGGATGGAGGCTCTAATACCACTTGTAATGAAATTACTTAGATGTTCACATAGAATAATTATATATCACATAAAATAAGCAAAGATAAGAGATCACATTGTAATAATTGATAGCAAAGAAGAATAATAGATAATATAGTAGATCTAATTTGAGGGGGTAACCTCCAAAATAATGTAATAAGAGAATAATACTTAATATGATGATCAAAGACTAACCACTACCTCCTATATATAGTCTACTTATCCATGTTTATTTCATAGGCCAACCTAACTAAGAACATAAAGAAAAGTAACAAGAATATAAAAGAAGTATGTAAGCCATAAGTTGGCCACACATATCCCTAGACATACTAAATGTTAAGAGTGTAGCATCATATTCTTAGTATAAGCATAAGTATGTAAAAAATATAAATGATCACAAATTCGATTCTTGATGTAATCAGTGGTCAGGCTTCATAGCTCACTAAGGACTTTGTACACTATTCCCATGATAACATCCAAAATATAAGACATCATATAGAAATGGCCTACTATATTAGGTCACTTGTCCTTATGAATGATTTTTTATCTTAGCTGGTAGCTTATAATCTCACTTAGGGAAAATGTTGCATCATATGCAATAATGGCACCCAGTCTAAATTGAGGAAGTGGATTCTAGGCATTTTTTAGATTCTATTAAGTAGTGGCATGCCAATCTATACTCAAATCCTAGACTTATTGATTAGAGTTGGATTCTTTCCTTTTTATGTCATGTTTTCTTTGAGAATAAGCCATGAATTCAACACCTTTTCTATCATATTATCCTGATTCCATGAAACTAACCTATGTTTGTTAAAATAAGCATCTAGTGCTGGCAAGGACAAATACCTCTAAAAATTTGCTCTAGAGATGCATGCAATGACCATTTGATTATCCATATGGTTCATAAAAGCAACTTGTATAACTTTTTTTGTGAAGAATAGGTCTCAGAGGAGGTCAATGCATTGCATCACCTTGGGCTTGGCTAAAACCAAATACAATCCCTATCTCTTAAGTGTTAGCAAGTCTATGACAAATAGTATCTTCGAGTGAGATAGATTTCCATCCAATGAAAATATATCAATAGAATCGATAGCATCCCATAATTCAGATTAATTTACATACCTATTATCAAAAATGGTGACATCAAAGACTATATCTATGAATTTTTTGGAATCCTTAATATAAAATGGTGATGGTAAAAGTGCTCCCCTGAATGGTTTGGATGAAGATGCCATTTCTATTACATAGAGTTGGAAGTGATTAAAGTCTTCTTTTTTTCTTCATGAATAATTCTCCTTTATGTTATTTATTGGTTCACTTGCAATAATCTCATAGGTAGTTAGGGATTTTCTTGCATAGGATAGTAGTCAAACTCAATTTTGTTTGTTTGTAAGCAATGAAGAATTCAATGGCTGCATGTCATGTATATATCTTTGGCATTGAATTCTAGTTCATATATTATAAATGCCCAACATTCACCTATTTTGTATTTTTTGCATAGTTCAAATCTCTTCCTTAGTTTTAGTTGGTGGATAGCATTATCAAGTATTAGGAAGTATTTTGGCTTCATCGGATAATTATAGTGAGCTTTCAACATTTGAGAGTTAGGAACTGGGCTTTGTGTTGGGACCGATCTTTATAAAAGACCCGAACAAAAACCTCAAAGACCAAATTCCATCAAACAAAAATTTTGAAGACCTAATTTGTCATTAAAAGATAAGTTATTTCAAAATAATTATTTCAGATAAAATATCCATTGTAAAAACTTTGAAGACTAAATATATTTAGAACAAAAATTTTGAAGACCAAAAAAAAGACTTGAACAAAAGGCATAAACAATAATGTTGAATAAGTCTTATGCATAAATCTTGATGAACAAATGCTGAATAAGCTTTTGAAAAGAAAACTTGATACAAAAAACTCAAAGACTAAATCTATCAGACAATTTTTAAACAAAACTCTCGAATAAAAGGCTTGATGAATAAGTTTTTGAATAAACTAAGTCTCAGAAAACCTGCATAGTTTAAAAACTCCCAAAAAGAATTTAATAGAGTTAGACCATAAAATACATAATACCATGTTCATTTCTTTTAAGTATAAATATTATGGATCAATCCTTCCAAGAATTTGCATAAATATATAGAATAAAAGATCATCAAACAAATCTAAAATCTAAAAAAGTGGGTCCTCATTTCTTCAAGAAGAAAATGGGGGTGTTGGGTACAATAGTTCACCATTTTTAAATTTAAGGATTTTATGAAGATATTTCTAATTACTTGACTTTGAAGATGATGACATCATCATAATATCATTTTTATTAAAATTTCATTTTTATAAAATAGATATTCACTAATTACATATGTAATTTTCACTTAAGTAGTTAATTATATTTATTTAGTTAATTATATTTATTTAGTTAATTAATTTTGCTTAAGGTTTTGGCACTTTAGAAATTGGTTACATGCCCTACTTAATAGGTTAAAGGTCCAATATGTCAATTTACAAAGTCACATTTTTATTGGGAATGAATCTATGGAAGGTTATCATGGTATATAGGATAATACCTCAAACATGGATGCCTCAACATGATTATGGGCACTTACATCTGATGTGTAGATGAAATTAAGACATCTAGTGACTTCTAAGATTAATTGTGTTGTTTGGTAGAAATCAATCTAAAGTCCAATTGGAATGTGGTTGTGTCCAAACTGGGGTCTCTAAAGTGACTAACCATTAGATGGTATCATTCATACACTTATAATCATATCTGTATAATGACCTACCATTACATTTGATGATAGTGATATTTTGGAAGATGACTCTGATTTTAGTTTATTATTTGTACGATCCTACATCGATTCACAACCTATACATAGTGTCATGGTAGATAATGGATTAAGAAAAAACATATGTATAATGGAACTTATTCATAGTCTATAATATAAACATGAGGGTTTGATGGATACAACAAAGATACTTAAGATTTAGTAGATAGAAACATGACCCTCTTGGGCGCATTGTGCTACCACTTAAAGTAGGCATTGCAATAGTTGCTACTTTATTTTTAGTCTTACCTAGCACAAGGGTATTTGACATTTTTTAATAAACCCTTGGATATAAAATCTTCATGCAGTACAATCTCCAGTGTATATATGTGTCAAGTATATATATATATATATATATATATATATATATATATATATATATATATATATATATATATATATATATATATATTGTAAAAAAATGGTCATATTTTTAGGTATTCCATATGAGTATCTTATTTATCCATAAACATTTCCTCCTCCACACCCACCCACACCATAGTTGGTCAATCATCATATTCAATATCATTCTACATAGTTAGGTATTCCACCTATTTAGGTACATTCTCTACATACACAGTTAATAAGAATGTAAGTGAATTTCCTAGACAACTAGTCTTTCAACACCCATTACATTATAAATTAATTCAAGACTCATAGCATCCATTATCTACTCTATAACATCCTAAGTTAGTGTTACATAAATTTTTACATGTTCCATAGTGAACATAGGTATATGTTTCTCCTACTATATAGAGGATTTCATAGGATACTATGCTTCATAGAGTTACTCATCATACACATGATCCTATGAGTCATTATGATAATAATGTTTACATTGTAGTATGAGATCATTCATCATGTTTAGATACAACTAAATACAATATTAATCTCTTACTACATGCACCCATTCCCACATTTGATAAAATACCTACACATGACCATCCCCTTGATTGGAAAATTTGTTAGCATTTTTGCATATACAAAATATTAAAAAAATACAAAAATTAAGACCTAAGCATGACATCTTTTTAGAATTCACATTATTCATTTATGTTATTTATCACATGTTTGGTAGATTACATATCCTTTTCTAAATGTGCATACGTTTTATGATATATATGAATATGACGCAGGACATACATGCTACACATGAGAAATGGATACATATATGCATGTCATTCCTATACACATTGGCCATGCAAATGTTAGGTACATCTCATTCCTTAGTTTACATTTTTATAGGTTATATCTTGTATGACATTTCTAGTTATCATGTTGAGCTATATTGATTGCTTACATGTGTCTCGCTCTTATTTATACTATTGACAGTGTTAAATTTCATGGATATGCTACTTTGATATGTTGTAAAATTTGTATACACATAATATTTTCAATATTATTAATTATTGATGCTTTCTATCTTGTAGGAACCCATTGACTCTCAATCTATCTGAGTACATGCCTTAAGGGTAATACCGAGAAGGGGGTGGATATACCATTAGTTCTTCAGAGGATTTTTGTCCTTTATTACCACTTTTTACCAATCCAACCAGCTCTTAAAAACATTACTTAAGCTTTGATTCCTCCTTTGTACACTCCTCTAGTCTTTTACCACCTTCATTACCCATTTTCCTAACCTAAAACCCCTTTCGATATTTTACATGACTAGGTCAACTAGGTTGACCTTATACTCTTATTAGTGAAACTCATTTAGGGTCTAGATCAGCTCTTGGCCAACCTAGCTTGTGACCTAGTGAGTTTTTTTCAATAAAGATACTAGGTCAACTAGGTTGACCCTCTCAACCAAAACTTTTAGAAGGGTTTAGGGCTAGATCTACCTATATAAACACATCCATTTAGCCATTATTATAGAGACATAAATATTTATTATTCATTTTCACTTCTTTACAATCAGCTCTTCCACCATTCTACTTGAGGAGTCTTAACTTAGGGTTTCTACTTGGAGAATAATCTAGTTTTGTGGAGAAGTATTAAATGTTTTGGCCTTTCTTTATGATCCTTATAAACCACAAAAACCTCTTGTAAAGCACATTCATCCAAGGGAGATATTGATTCTTGATGGGTTCATCTTTTAGGTATCTCTAAATTTTCTCCTCTCTTTAGTAGATAGAAGTAGCATAAGTAATGGCTTTTGAACAATAATACTCTTATTCACCATGCATTAGGATTTTACCTATACATAGCTTAATTAGGATTCTCTTATGCATGTTTAATTTTGTTTACTAACCCCCATATTATTCCACAAGCTTTGGTGAGCACTAGACTAGACTTTATTTTACTTGTTATTAGTATAGTGAATATGAAAAAATAGGACTTAGTTAGGGTTATTACATAGTTTTACTTGACTGGAGGCTTTGGAACCCTCCCTAGTGATATTATTTATGATAAGGGATCCCCTAATTAGGTCTAGAATATCTGCATATTGGTCATGTTCTTGATTATCTAATATATCATCTATCAGAAGTTTAAGTAAGATATATCTTCTTCGATCTAGGATTGATTTGTGGATTTAATGCATTTCTAATTGCATACATTTTGGTGAACCCGATGTGAACTTAACCCTTGTAATTTTTCTTTCACATTTTTCATTTATATCATTTTATTTGTTATTTTTATATACTTATGATACTAGGTCGACATGGTCAATATAGTTTCTAGTTTTTATGCATAGGTTTAACACATAGTCACATCAAAAATGACTCTATTTTTTATAAAAAAGTCTTCATCAGATATAGGTTACTGGATCGAAAAAGTTGTCATAATACTCTTATTTATCTCCAAAAAAACAAACTAGGTCAAAAAGTTTGACTTAGTATCATAGTCAGCTTCCAGATAATAAACCAGGTTGACCAGGCTGTTATAGTCATCTTAACAAGTTTCAAAAAATAGGGAGTTACAGAACTAGGTTAACCTAGTTGATATAGTTGGCATAACTTACAAGCAACATTCAAGGAACTTTAACAAAAATTTCATAGTCCTTAGTATCCTCCAACCCACCAAGGTTCATTTCTTTCTCTCTCTTCCAATTTAGTTCTTCCTTATAGTTCTATTTTGTAAAGTTTTCAGTATTTAAAATTGTAATCATACAGTAAACTAGGTTGACCTGGTCAACTTAGTTTTGTATTTTGTATTTTTTATAAAATATTAGGTTGACCTGGTCAACTTAGTTCTTAAGGAATCTTTATTTTATAGTACAGTAGTAACACTATCAACTCTATTATGTAATATTCTCATATAGTGTCATCTAAACCAACTTTGTACTATTCTTAATTTGGGAATTGACAACTATATGTTAGTAATTAATTCACACTTTCTTTTTTAGTTGTTTGCATGCTTAGAATAGATCACATAGTATAATTAGGTGGTTTTTTAATATACCATTTAGTAATACTATTTTTTTCTTTCTTGCACACACTACCAAATCACATAATTTCAAAATGCATTTAAACACTTGTCTACCTAAGGCATACCTACTTGGATTTCATCACCAAGGGGAAATTCGACTTGGTATTTTGGCCAAGCATAAACATGTGGTTAATGGTATATATTGGAAAATCACCTCACACCCTTATCACTTTGAAATTATGAAGTGAGGGGGTAGGCCCCAATATCAAGATAGTACCATTGCCAACATAGATCCCTTTTAGCCTAAATGTCATGTAACCATCCATAGATTGCTTTCTATTTCCCTGCTTTCATCCAACTTCCCTATCACACTCAAAATAACACTTTGTAATAATCTAACAACATTTAGGATGAGCACTTATTTATCATCTACTTTTTAGTTAAATGTTTGCTCTTTGCTCATTGTATGTTGTATTATAAAAACTTGCATTGGCCAGTGTTGGTGCAAGATTTTATGTTGTGTCCTAATTGGATCATTCTCATTGACCTAGTCACTTGTGTGCATACTTTCATTTCTTGTTTCAACGTATATTGCAAATTTATTCACTTTTTTCAATACATTATAATTATATTCGACATAGTCTCTTATAGACTATTTTTCTCTATGCCTGTAGTGCTAATTCAACCTAATCGACTCTGTATCTATTTTACCAATTAGATTAAAGTATTAGGTCAACCTGATAGACCCTGTACCCTTATTAGTACCCTTATTAGGTTGTGTTTATCCCATTTTATAATATTAGGTCAACCCAGTCAACTTTGTACTCTTATTGTTGTCTTGTCTATCCAACTCACTTCTTGTTTCTCCTTCCTTAGAATTTTGTTCATTTTTCTCAAATCATCATGAAGTCTCCTATTAGAAACTTCTTGAACAACCTAAATCCATTTAGATGCTATATGGGATATTTATTTCTCTCTCTTTTTTCCTCCCAAGATAACTTTCACTCTTGGAGTACCTCTTCCCCTCCTTCATCTATGTATTATAACATGGTTCAAATCACACCACAAGATGAAGTAGGTGGATATGATCCTTTCTATCCCTATCAATATAATTCTCATCTTAAAACTCTTCAACATAATTTGGGAGCAATTGACACGAGTCTATCCAATAATCCTCCCCCTAATACAAATTCAGGGAGTTCTCATACAAACACCAAACCACCAATTGATATGACTCAACTTCTTGCACAAGTCATACAAAAAATGAGCATAATGAAAACTTATAACACCTCTCACATGATGTAATTACAACATCATTTGATCAATATGGCTAATCAACCTCCAACTCTCAATCCTCAATCCAATCCAAATTTTATTCCTCCACCCCTTAGAGATGTCTCAGGAAATGTTATTCCTCAGCTTGTCATGAATTAAAAAATGATTAAAAATATCCAAAATGAGCCTTTATCTCCCTTCATTATATCCATTTATTTTGTTAATATATCTCCAACTATCAAATATGATGGGACTAAAGACCCTAGATCTTTTCTCAAAGCCTCTGGCAATCTTTAGAAAGAGTGGATCCAAACTAATACTTTTGCCACAACTAAACCTCTAATTAAAACCTTCACTGATGATGTATTGGAATGGTATAGCCAACTTCCCCAACATTCCATTTGTCAACTTGAGGATTTGGTGGATCCTTTAATTAAAGAGTTTCAATATAATGATCTTCCTACAAAAATTCTTAGTCATTTCATTAATGCTAAAAAATCTCCCACTGAATTAACTCATGATTTTATCCAATGATGAAAATATATGGCCCATAATTCTGACCATTAATGAATGATGATAATTTTTTTAAACTCTTTATAATTATTTTAACTCTTTTCTCTTCAAAATAAGGTTTAAACTTTTACTCCCCAAACACTTAATGAATCTCTTGATCAAGCTAAATGTCAAGACTTTCTCATGAAGCAATTTGAACCTAATACCAAATTCCTTAAAGGATATTTTCAAACTTATACCAATGTTTTCACCATAAATAATCCTCAAATCAAACCAAGAGTTCATAAATATGGCACTCCCCCATCTTCTCACACACTACTCATTGTGCAGCAAATGAAACAATTCTTACTTCCTTATAAACCCTTTACTTATCCTAATAATCCTCATAAGTGGTATGACCCTAATCAATTTTGTTGGTTCCATGATAACATTGGTCATTCCCATGAAAATTGTAGAGGGATTAGTAAATTTTTTATCTCCCACATGCTTGGTGATTCCTTCAATCACAAAGCCATGATTCAACTTCATCATCAAGAGTACAACACTGCTCCTCAAAAATGACAATTCTAAAGTTTATTCTTCTAATAACAAAAAATATTTTTACACAACTAATAATCAACAAAATACCAAGGATTTTTGCTTTATTGATGCTGACTATGACCAATATTACATAAATTCTCAATATGTTAATACAGATAAGGTCAATTATCATCGTAAACTAGCTCACAAAGATCATGTCACCAAACCTAAGAAACCATATTTAGAAGAATAACTTCTCAAAGATACTACAACCACTAATTTAGCTTCAAAATCCCATGAAAAACCACTTCCTTCTTCTAAACCCCCAATAACTTCAATTATTTCAAAATCTACTCTACCTTATAAACCTCACACTGGTTCTTCTTATAAAACTCATTGGAACTTTCTGGAAGAACTTAACTCTATGCCTTATAAGATTCCACTTATGGATTTAATTCATAATTCACCTTATTATCACATGTTTCTCATGTAATAATTATAATAAATTTAATATCCATATCCTATAGATGAAAAACCACACTTTATTGAACCTCAACCTACCAACATGCACGCCATTGAAAATATTTATCCTTCTCCTAAATCATCTATTAAATTTCTTGAAGGATACGTGATTAATTATGTAATCCTTTTTTTCATTGATGATCTACCACTATTTATTAAAATAACCATTAATACTACCCTTATCTATAAATTTTTAGTTGATGAAGGGTTCAGTATTAATATGGCATCTTTATGGTTTATCTAACAACTTGGATACAATAAGGATCATCTCAAGCAAACCCACCTTACCTATCATGAATTTGATAAAACTAATCAAAATCTATTTAATTATATTTGGCTTCCCATAAAAACTTAACCTAAGGCCATTCCAACTAAACTTATGGTCCTTGATTTTCCCTTATTTTATAACATACTCCTCGATCACCCTTGGACTCATAGAATGAGGGCCATCACTTCTTCTAGTAGCCAATGCATCAAATTATTACATAATGGAAAATGGTATAAGCATGAGTTTGATCCTAACCCTTGGATTATTCAACTTCCTAATCCAAAATCTCAATATTGCATCCCTACCATTCTTACCACAAATAGTGTTCCCTTACCTGAGTTCATCAACATCAATCTAGACTTACAAGTCACTCTCACTGATTTGGATGATGATGAACCTAATGACTTGAAACATACTTACAACATTACTAAGATACCTCCTTTTATCTCATAGTGGATTCCTCCCTTTTTATTACCTTATGATCGGACTATTCCTCTCATTGATGAGATCACTAACTTTCCCCCTCCATACATGCTCAGGAACCTTTTTTACCAAAAGATACCTTTACCTATAATGACTATGGAATGGCGAAATCATTTCAAGACCCTATAATCATATCTCCACATAAATTTAGTATTATTGGTATTTCACCTTCTAAAATTCCCTTTAAATATCAAACATGTACTATTTCTCCAACCTATGATGATAACTACATCATGTCCCAAGCTCAATATTGAGACTTGTATGTTCAACATTATCAGAAAACCTTAGATCAAATACATGATTTCAACTAGGATGTTCATACCATTCCCATGGATCATGAATTAGATCCTGAAGGTAATGTGCCTCCTACTAATTCTCCACTTCTTGATACTCCTTGGGTGGTAGAATAACTCCTACCTTTTGAACCTACATAAATTCCTACATCTTCTCTACCACCTACAAATCCCATCACTACATCTGATTCTTCCCTAGTCAAAGAAATCAATGCTACACCCATCTCATCCTATCCATTTACTTCTCCTACTCTTGATATTATGTTGTATGTCAAGGCCATAGATATCCATCAAATACATTCTAAATATGATTGACATGGTAATCAAATTATTGATCTTGAAGTAGATGTTGAGTATTATGTTCCTCTTCCCACTTTGCCTAGCAATGAATTCTTGAAATACTTCATGCCCAAGAACCTCAACTTCCTTGATAACATCACAAACTTAAGAATTTCAAAAATAAATCCCCTTATTTCAATAACTTCATTGCTAGCATTGATCCTAAAGCTAATCCAATTTATTATTTACCTAATGCACCATACCATTTCTAATATGGCAATGTTATGCTTATCAAAGAAACTACTCACATTGAATATGGTATTCCATCATGCCCTCGACAAATTATAGTTTCTCACAAACTCTCACCTACCAAACATGATAAAATTGGTTTATTTTTCAATAAATATCATGAGGTATTTTATTAGTATTATGAGGACATGCCTAGTATTGACCCTATAATTATGGTGCACAATATCATAACTTATCCCAATTCTAAACTTGTTCATCAAAAGCAATGGAAATTTCCACCCAAAGTTTTTGCCTTATGTCACAAAGAAATTATCAAACTTCTTGATACTAGGTTTATCAAACTAGTGGATTATTTTGAATGGGTTTCTAACATAGTTCCCATTTAGAAAAAAGTTACAATGGTCATTCACATCTACATTAATTTTTATAATATTAATCTTGCTTGTCCCAAGGAGAATTTACCTCTACCTTCAATAGATGCCATTGTTGATTCCATCGCTGGTTATGAAATGTTACCTCTTATGGATGGTTTCTCATACTATAATCAAATTCACATTGCTCTTGAGGACCAACATAATACCATTTTACCACAAAATGGGGCACCTATTGCTATGTTAAAATGCCCTTTAGCCTCAAAAATGTAAGAGCCACTTATCAAAGAGAAATGACCCATATCTTTTATGATATTATTCACATAATTATAGAAATCTATGTGGATGACCTCATTGCTAAGTCTAAAAAGAGCAAGACTCATCTTTCCAATCTTGTCATCATCTTCAACCATCTCCTCAAATACAAAGTTAGACTAAACCTTTATAAATGTGTCTTTAATGTTATATCTTGAAAACTGTTAGGATTCTTAATCTCTCTCCATGCAATCGATGTTGACCCTACCAAGATTAATGTTATCATTAACATGCCCATCCCTCATTCCATTTTGGACATTTGAACTTATCTCAATAAACTTGGGGTAATTATATGATTCATCCCAAAAATGGCTTATTGTATCCACTTCATCAATTCTCTTCGTAAGAAAGGTAACACTCTCGAATAGATGGATACTTGTTAAAAATCATTTGATAACATGAAATAATCATTACTTCACCCACCCATGCTTTGTCCTCCTTTAAACAATTAACCTCTAATTTTATAAACTTCTTCCACACCCATATTAGTTGGGGTAATGCTTTACCAACAAGATGATATAGGAAGAGAGTATGCCATCTGATACATCAACCAAGGCCTCATTGATTATGAGAAACATTACATAAAATTTGAACATGATTACCTTACCATATATTTCATATCTAAAAAAAATTGACATTATATGCTTTATCAAACCACTTATGTTATCATTCATTCTGATCCCCTTCATCACTTCTTATCCAAATCCTTTCTTCTTGGAGATAGAATTGGAAAATGGGTGGTCGTCCTTATGAAATTTTATCTCTGAATTATTACTCAAAAATCTATGAAAGGGCAAATCATTATTGATCAACCTGTCGTAGCTCCTATACCTACTACTATTCACCTTCAAAATAGTCTTCTTAATGAAAATATCCTTTATATTGAAGGTCTCAACCAAGCCATATCTCTTAAATATTAATTTTATAACTTCATTTTTGATCTTGAGGCAATTAATCTCTATGAATCCACTATCCTCCCTGATACTACTAAACCAAAATTAGTTATCGAAGAACTTCCTAAAATCAATATTGATTTACAGGAGGATACTTAGACCCTTCACTTTAATGGTTCTAAATTCCTTCAAATATTTGGGATAGGTTATATTCTTGTAAGTCCTCTTGGAAAAATCATGCCTTTAGATTTTCTCTTAACATTTAATGTTACTAACAATATGGTAGAGTACGAAACTTTAATCTTAGGCATGAGAGCTGCTTTTGATTTAGATATCCAATATTTACATGTTTTAGGTGATTCCCATCTCATTTTCCATCAACTCAATGGTGATTACCAATGCAAAAGTGAGAATCTTATCATCAAATTTCAACTACTCTTACCAAATATTTTATTTCTTTTAGCATTGAGCCTATCCCTCAATATCAAAATTCTATTAATGATTCCCTTACTTCTTTAGCATTTCTTTTTCATCTACACCAAGTTATTTTCGATCCCTCTTTTCTTATCCAAATAATAAAATCCCCATCCTCTATTCAACAACATGATTTACTTGTCTGCCACATCGAGGCTATCACCATTCAACAATGCATATAGTACAAGGACATCATTCAATTTTTAGAACACCAAACTTATCCTACCCACTTAGATTCCCATGAAAAGACTCGCATTTGCAAACAAGATTTTAAGTATGTATTTTGATATAACATCCTATATTATCACAATGCTAAAATTACCTTGCTTTGTTGTGTTATGCAAGATGAGGTTCTTCCTCTTCTTAAACAAGCACATGGGGGTATTTGTGGTGGCCACTGTAGCGGACATGTTATAGCCCACAAATGCCTATGTATGGGATAATTTTGGCCCACTCTTAAAAAGGATGCCATTAAATTTGAAAAAAAAGTGTACTTGCCAACTTCATGATGATTTAATTCATTCACCTCCAGCCAAGCTTAAAACTATCAAATCTTTCTGGCCATTTTCCATGTGGGGATTAGATCTCATAGACAAATTACCTTGATCTCAAGATGGGCATGTCTTTATAATCATAGCCATAGAATATTTTACCAAATGGGTTTAGGTTATGCCCCTTATTAATGTCACTGGTACCACTATCTCCAAATTCATCCTTAATCAAATCATTTGTTGCTTTGGTTTGCCTCATACTATCATTTTAGGAAATGGTGGTACTTTCAATAATAAAGATGTCAAATAGATTTGTGCTAAATTTAAAATCAATCATAAATTTTCCACACCCTATCATCCAAAATGTAATGGCCAAGCTGAGGCCACCAAAAAAATTATTAATAAAATTCTCTAAAAGATAATTTGTGAAACTCACATAGATTGACACCTTCATCTTTGTCTTTCTCTTTGGGCTTATCACACTAGCATACGTACTACCATTAGGGCAACACTGTTCTCTCTAGTCTATGGTTTTGAATCAGTCCTTCCATTAGAAGTTGAGTTTTTCTTTCTCTATATATCTCTTCATGGTATCATACCTGATGAAGAATTACCTGATAAAAAGTGTACTCCTTGCCAACTTCATGATGATTTAATTCATTCAAAGATATTTTTGGGCCAAGTACCTAATACCTTCAAACCAAGGAAGGCCATGTTTTTAAAGAACCCACCAATGCATAATTCCTCAATAATTATTTTGCCTAATCCTTCCCTTATTTTTCATGCTTTATATATGTTATCTATCTAATGATTTTTGTAGCATACTTACACAGGTCTCACCCTCTACAATGGTTCTCTTTTTTCATAAACCTTAGTCCTTGTTTTTGGTATTTTGGTTTAAGAGTTGCATTATAAAACCATAGATAGCACCTGATCTTATTCATGATGTACTTTTATCCTCTTTGTTTCCATACTTTTTACACACTTTTTGGCACCCCTTAGGTGTTTTTTTGGTGAGTTGTAGTGTAAGACCATGGATATGACCTAACCTTCCTCAAAAATACCATCTTGTTCTTATCCCATTTATTTTTCTAATACTTTTTGGGCACCCTCTAAGTTTTTATTTTATGATTTTTAGTGTAAGACCATGGATTGGACATGACCTTCCTCATAAAATCACCATCTTTTCTTTCCTTTTCTATAATGTGTTTAGCAATGGTTACAAGTTCTTAATATTTTCTCTCAAATTTAGATTTTGATTCTTTTGATAGATGGAATTTCCACAACAATATATGTTAGCATGTTTTCCTACATTTCCCTCATTCTTATAATAAGGAATCACACTTTAATATCATTAAATCCCTTTTTTCCCTTTGTCACATGTTTTGTGATTTGAAGTAATTCAAATTGTTTCATGTTTCCTTCCTCTTTATTTGTTTTCCTTTCACTCCACATTGGATAAAATAAGTTCAAAGTCAAGATAACACTTTTATTTTACCTAAATTTATGAGACTCTTAGACACCATGCTCTATGATTTCTCTCTTTTAGTAACCAAGTCCCAAGTATTCAAATGAAAGTCATCTTTAGCACCCATGTTTTGTTTTCCAAATCCATATGGAGGAGGAATAGAAAAATTCATCAGTAAAGTTAAAATCCAAATCATTTGAAACAAAAGGCAATGATATAAAAAAAGGCAACATACAAATCTCAAAATTCAAAATCATACCAAAAGATGTGATTACAAGCACATCTCATACTCCAATAAAAGCTCAAACTCCATAGTTGGCCTCACACTAGAGTCGATGTCCATTGGGGTGTGGTAGGCTAGTAGATTGGAACATGAGAATTCAAAAAATTCTATGGTGCTACTTATTTTCTCACACAAATACCCAATCTTCACAATAGATTGATGGCTCTGTAATGGGTCCTGAGGAATGGGGAACACATTGTGGGAAGGTGGGTTCATTTTACTTTTCATACATATAGCATTCATGGGATGATCCACATACTTCATTTTTTGACCTAAGACTTATGTGGCTAAGAGAAGTTCTTCAGAGTCCTTAAGGTCGACAGTCCTCTTGTTTTGACAAACCTAATTTTAATGTCTTGACTTCTATTAAGAGTTCTTCTACCTTAGTTTTTCCTTCATCCTCCCCTCCACCCATTTCATTTCCCCGTGCAAATTGTGATTCTAAATTTGTTTCCCCTCTTATATAATTCCTTCTTCTTCACATCTTAAAAACATGCTAGCACTACTTTGTTACAGTTTTATCTATCCTTAGATCAAAACATGTTTTAGAAACTATGAATTACTTTCTTTACACAATGGCTCTACATTTCTAGACTTGCTTTGATTTATTTTAGCATTTTTATTAATGTACCACCCCTTTTTTTGGACAACTGATTCCATTTCTACTTTCATGTACTTTTTCCACTATTGAGTGAGGTTGGCTTGTTAGTTCTCACTCATCAATGGTGTTTTCCTTTTTATGCACCATTTTCCTTTGATGATTGAATAAGGATTGTTACTATTCACTCATTAATGTTGTTTTACCATTTTTTCTTGTCCATCTTTTTTTAAGTAAGGATTTTTATTGCTTGCACATTAATGTTTGATTACCATCCTTTTTGACATGTATTCTTGGTTTGACTTGGTGAGTTTTATTCTCTTATTCAATGTTTACTTTTTTGAGTTTTTCAGTCTTTAGTAGCCTTGGATTTTTGGTTACTTGATTTACTCTAAATTTTGACTTGGTCATTTGGTCTAACAGGCACTTGTCACCCCAACTTGCCAAATTTCCAAGTAAGTCTTGTCCACATAGCATTAGTTATCTTGGCTTTCATTTGTTTGTTTGTTTTTTATCTTTACTTTTGTATTCTTGGGTTTATTGAAAGCAGTTTTTGTGCCCTCCACAATCAAATCTATAAACATAGCAGATAACCATCTAGTGATAAAGGTAAGTCAAGATATGCATCACATTTTACTTTTTAGTTATTTCTATTTAGTCATTTACTTTAAATTATTTTTTCTTCAAAATACTACAACTTTTTTTAGCTTCAGCATTGTGTGTTAGTATGTTCTTTATCAAAGCACCATCCCCTGTTGCACCTGAGTGACACATGATGAGAATCAAGTGGGGCATATGTATACATATAATATTTTTAACTTTATTAATTATTGATTTTTTTTATCTTACAAGAACCCATTGAGTCTCAATCTCTCTAAGTGCATGCCTTAAGGGGTGCACCAAAAAAGGGGTGAGTATACCATTGGTTCTTTATAGGATTATTGTCCCTTATTACTGCTCATTACCAATCCAACCAGCTCTTAAAAACATTCCCCTGAGCTTTGATTCTTCTTTTTCACACTCTTCTAATATTTTACCACCTTCATTACCCCTTTTCCTAACCTAAAACCCCATTTAACATTTTAAATGACTAGGTCGACTAGGTTGGCCTTGTACTTTTATTGGTGAAACTCATTTAAGGTCTAGGTCAACTCTTGACCGACTTAGCATGTGACCTAGTGAGTTTTTGTCAATAATGATACTAAGTTGACTTGGTCGACCCTATTGGCTAAAACTTTTTGAAGGGTTTAGGTTTATATCCACCTATATAAACACATCCATTTTTCCATTATGATAGAGACATTAAGATTTATTATTCATTTGCACTTATTTAACATCTACTCTTTCACCATTCTAATTGAGGAGCCTTAGCTTAGAGTTTCTACTTGGAGAAGAATCTAGTCTTATGGAGAAGTCTTAGATGATTTAGCCTTTCTTAGTAATCCTTAAAAACCATAACAACCTCTTGTGAATCACCTTTAGCCAAGGGAGAGATTGATTCTTGACAAGTTCATCTTCCAGGTAAGTATCTCTAACTTTGTTCCTCTCTTTAGTACATAGAAGTAGCATAAGTAATGGATTTTGAATAATATTACTCTTTTTATCCATGCATCAGGGTTTTACCTATACATAACTTAATTAGAATTGTCTTATGTATGTTTACTTTTGTTTACTAACCTCCATATTGTGCCACAAGATTTGGTGAGCACTAGATTAGACTTTACTTTACTTATTATTAGTATAGTGAATATGAAAACATAGGACTTAATTAGGGTTATTATGTATTTTTGCTTGAAGGGAGGATTTATAAATTTTTGATAATAGATCTCCTAATCATTTATAATGAATCTACATATTGGTTATGTTCTTGATTATGTAATGTATCCCCAATTGGAAGTGTAAATAGGATTTATTGTCTCTGAGCTAGGATTGATTTGTGGATTTGATGCATTTATAATTGCATACAACATTCACATAGATTGATAGTGTAGACTAATTTTACTTGTTATATGCTTCCTTCTTATTATTTTATTTCATAGGCTAATCATTGATTATGTCTTTTTTTATCCCTTAATCTTCTTTCATGACTTTTTCTTGATTGTGGGTATCATTGTATGCCTCTTTTTTTGGACATTTGGTCTTGTGTGACATTTGATTGTCCTTTATGTGTGGCCCCTATCTTTGTGTTACATTGAGTGATATTATTTTATTGTGTTTCATGTCCATGACATTGTGTGTTTACAAGTGAATAAATCTAGGATTGTATGCTGAGTTTTCAAGTTTGTGGTGTTGTAGTTCATATCACACACCTTTCTTCTTGTTTATGGTGAGATGATTCATATCATTCACCTTTATATGCATTTCATTATTCAATACTTATGTTAGTGATAGTTACTTCTATGTACCTAATCATTATATTTATCTTGACATGACACTCGTATACATTACATTACATGTTTCATAAATGCTTTGATGACATATTCATTGTAATTATGACATATTCTCCACATATTATCATATAATTATAAAATATTACATATTGTTACATAACCTAATGTTTTTTTAACTCTTTTCTTTTGAAATTATTAATTCACATGCTACATCCCTCACCTCAAAAGGTGGCATATTAGTGAGATTTTCATATAAATTTAATCTTTCATGAATATTTTTTCAGATTTTAATACATATTACATGGTTCAGAGAGTTTTTAGTGGTTCAAAATATAATTTTGGTTCATAATATAGGATAAATGTTTACATATTCAAACATATGTGGGGGCATACGTAATGCATATGTACATATTTATAGGAACATAAGTTACAATTTTGTAGATTTTTTAGATTTGGGACAAAATGAAATATATAAGCATAGAATTCTATATCATGTTGGCATGGATTGGATTGGATTGGATTGGATTATATTATGGGGAATGAATATTTATTATGCATACACACCATTACAATTTTCTATTATGGCATTGATGATACCTAGAAGTGAACATTTTAAATTTACAATTTCTTTTGCAACAATTGATTTATCTAATTAAGTAGTGTTGTTGAGATTTAGTGATGCTCAATGGTATAGGCAATGCTCTATGAACTCAAAATGTGGCTCCATAATTTTATCTTGAGGTTAAAATTAGTTAATTGAGTATTATAATTAAGGTTCAATAATGGTCAACAACTTAGGCATTACTTGCTCTTCATGGGTTGGGTAATTTATCTTCCCAACCCATGGTCTTACCTTAGTATATAAATTGGGGCATGATCATGCTCAATTCTCCAATTTAATTAGTAGCAAACACAATTTTCCAACTCTTCAACAAGTAATCATCATCTCCAAGAAGTCACATGACAACATTGTTCACCCACTCTCGATTGTATTCCTTCCTTTCTCTTTAAGTTCTAGAAGTCTCAATTTCATTTAAAATTTCATATATGGACTTTGATTGATTCATGTTCATTTCAAGTTTGATTAGATAAAGTTACATACTCATAGCCTATCTTAAAGACAGTGTGTTGTACACACTCATGCTCATCTCTTTATCTTTTTACTCTAGCATTGTGCTTAGATTTAATATTATAATAAAATGGAGGGATTTTGTAGACACTAAATTTTGGTATTAGACACTTTTAAATGTCATTATTGAATTAGTTTAGTTTTTCATGAATTTTGCATAAATAGATAGCTCTTACAAACCCTTATCTCATATCTACATGTTTTCCATGGGTCTAACCTTCCCGATTTACTATTAGTCACCTACATAAATTTCTTATTTTATGCATGCCCTGTGAATTTTCATATACCCATATTATCTCCAAATCATCAAATCAATATTCATACCTTTTATATTAGTCTATAAGGCTCAGATTCCTGCATAATTATATAAGCACCCAGCTTTGATGAATTTAACCTTACACCAAACAATGTTCATTTTTCAAATTTAAATTATTCTCATTTGTCAGGTCATATGTTTCACATGTTAGTGGTGTGATAAATTACCTAGAGAGTCCCATATAAATATGCAATAGGTCTAATAATATTCCCTATTTATCACTCCTCAAAGATACATATATACAGTTATACACACTCAAAGGGATGACCATAAACTTCTCAATTTAGAAATCACTCACAAAGATTAAGTCCTAACCAAATTTTAAATCACTCAATCTAAGATAAAGTTTCCATTTTCTAAGTGTCAAAATCTATATTTTAAGTTTCATTCATTAAAATAGCATAATTTTACACACATATAATAGGGAGAACTAAATGTAGTTTGAATTTCATCTTTGTAGTGTTGGATATGTAGGCATCACTTAGCCACTCATTGGGGAGTGGTTTGGGTTATCTCAACCCACCATTATTTCTCTTTTATAGGCCTAAACTTAATGTTGAAAGTGGACCTAGGGTTTTAAAGATAATAAAACATTTTTATGTATATTGTACACAACTAGCCTTTGATATTGCACACAAGAATGGATTACAAATAGGCACAATGACATGTACCAAAATAGAGAGACAGACTACATAGATGAATTTAGTAAAAAACATATGCTAACATCTGGTGTAGGTGTCCATAGACTAATGAATTTATCAAGGTGCATCTAGAGACATAGTTCTTTATTTGAGTGACTTGATCTATTTTTTATCCCTTTTTCCATTATATTTAGTCTTAAACCACACAGAACAGAAACATGCTAAGCATCTAAATGTATTATGTCATTTCTATTTATAGCAAGTGTAACTGTTCAAATCACATTCTGCCTTTTTAAAATTATATTTTTACATTACTAATGTACTTTATATAATTTTAATTAATCCTTAGTTATATCTTATTTAAGTTCATGCAATCAACATAAGACAAAATATTTCTCCCACCTAACTATGTGTGTGCTCAATAATGTTATGTAAGAATTTTTGCAATCTATGTACCTTTTGACACTTAATGTTTTAACCTTTTAGTACTTAGAAAGTGTATGTAAATATAATGTTTTTTAAATATATAAGAAGACTAAATCAAGAAAATAATATACAATAAATATAACCACTAATTTTTTAGAGAATTAACTAGCTTTAACTTTTCTAAAAATATAAATAAATAGTGCAAGTAATAGCTTAGCTAGAAAACAATTAATATGGATGATTAGGGTGTTGGAAATTATGAAGAAAGATAATATAAGTGTCATAAACTAGATCTCAATTCCATACACCCTCCTAAATAGTATTATCATAATTAGATAGTAGTACCATTATTAGAAAAGTTGTGGTATTGTCTTGATATTGGTGGTAGTGTCCTTTATGTAGGACTGTCTTGATCTTCTAGGTGCACATATGTTTAAATCTTTGAGGTTTGTTCATGTGTGCATGAGTCTTGAAACCCTATATTTTTCTTGTAATCATTGATTTAGTGAGCAAACCCTAATCTTCCTTGTATTTAGGGCATCTGATTTGCATGAGCTAAAAAGTGTGTTTGTTATTAGGGTAGGTTGGACATCCTCAATACCCCCTTGTGAAGAAATTTGCCTACATACCAATACTCCAAGGAGGGATCAATCTTGATGTAGTTCTCCCCACCTAAATTTTGGTATAGGTGCAAGTAATGCTAGTATGATATTTGCCTTGAGTGCCTTGAAAGTGCTTGAGACTATAAATCTAGGTAATCTGAGCTCAGGACTATTATAGATAATAGTATGTAGGAGGGTAGAATAGCGATTGATAACCTTAATTGTGATCAACTTGTTTTGATTTTGAATGTGTATTTTACATCTAATTTTTATCTCCTGGTTAGATGGATAAAAGTCATGTATTTATACTATTTTGAGGTTTTTTCATGTGATAAAAGAGGTCTAGGCTGACTTTAAAAAGTTTTAATTTTGAAAAGATGTCTATTTGGGAAAAGATAGGATAAGAGACATTAGCACCATTATTATGGTGCTAGTTTCTATCTAGAAAAACACTAGGCATGAAGGGTCATGATTAGGAAATGAGGTTCTAGGACTATTTTAGGGCTAACTAGGGACATCTATGGCCCACATGAAGGCTAGATAGGTATGATGATAGGCTCTATGATAGGTATAGGGATAAGTTAGGGATATGTAGTCTCAAGTAGCACTCTTATAATGCAAATACTAATTTTTGGTGATTGCATTTTCCCCCCTTTATTTTATAAATGTAGAAAAGTGAAATGAATATGATAAAGGAAAAAGAAGCATACCTAGACTTACTTAGGAGGTGAAGCCCATGAAACTAGGTAGAAGTGTGTGAAGTTAGATTTAAGTATGTGAAGCATGATCTAATATATGTCCTAAAAGTGAAATGTAAATCAATCAATCCATAAGAGATATCAAAAGTAAAAGACCAAATTGAGTAAAGAGATAGGAAGGAGGAAAAAAATGAATATGACTCATTGGGTACACAAACCAATGCATGACCCTAGTGATAAAATATATGTGTGTGTATGTAGTGATCAATCAATGAATAGTTTAGATTGAACTAATGGCTTGCTCTATTCTCATGTGTGGGTGGCTCAATAACTCAATCTAGTTTTGAATCCTTCATTTCCCACCCCTACTTGGTGGATCATGACCTATGAATAGCTTGGATTGGATTGATAATGTGTCCAACCCTCTCATTTAGGTGGCTTAAGAAAGAAATAAGGATATGACTCCATCATTTTCCACCCATGTGTAGTATATGTATTTGAAACTAAAAATACATGAAGTAATACAAATGTATAACTAGGTATATCAACTCTATAACCACTCAGGTACATTAGGCAGCTTTGAGCCACTCAGGAAAGCCAACCAATGTAGATGGATTAAGGCATGAAACTGGTGTGAAACCTAGAATATGATGTCAATTTTATATATCATAGAGAATGACATGGAATTTTTCATTCCATCTAATCAACCAGTGTGTAAATGAGCATATGTAAATAATGTGTTATGCACATGCCCCCAAATATGATATGTGAGCATATGGATTCTAGATTGAGTTACAATAAATTGTATCTGGGTATCTGAATTGAATAGAAGAATCGTCATGTCACACATGATGCCCCTAATCTAAGAAAACTAATATGAATCTAAGCTAAACTAACATACATCTAAGAAAAACTAAGTATAGTTTATAAATCTATAACTAAATCTCTGTAAACTTATATTTTACCTATTATATTTTTCTTTCTAATATGGGTTTTTATGAAACTAAGGCTATTAGATAGTATAAACATGTCTTGGATAATAGTGCCATTATTGAAAATGTGGTGCTAGTGTCCCAATTTGGGCACTAGTGTCCTTTTGATATAAATTTTGTGTAACTATACTATTTGTTGGGTTACTATTTTACCACTGTACTTACCTGAGTCTAATTTTATATAATTAAACATGTGTGCTGTAAAATGTACTGTGAATGTAATATAAGAGTCTAATCTCTATGATAAACCCCTATGAATTCCCCCTCTTTTTAAGAGAGTTTTTGAAACTATGAAAAAAAATTCCTCAAAATAAAAATCTCTGCAAGATGTGTGTTAGCTAGATAAAATAAGATATCTTCATAATAATCTAATATAATTTGCATGCATAACATTGGAATGTAAGATAATCTAATCATAAGTAGATAATTTAAGATGTATGTCATGTATAACATTCACAAGGGTGTCAAGATAGATATAAAAATGTATGTAACAACAAATCTGAGTAAAACTAGGTATTTACCTACGAGGATGGGGCATGATGTCTATCATGGCACCCAAGTAGGAAGGGTGAGATGCATGAGGTCCTTCATGGCATCAAAAATTGGTGTGTGTAACAAGTAAATACAAGTGTCATGGTCATGACACATACAATAAATCATACATACAAAACATATGAGGCACACAAAGTATGCCAAGGGGCCATAATACAAGGGGCATGGGCACATGTCACTAAATTTGAGAAAACAATACATATAAGGACATGCTCAAATGTATACATATATAAGCAACAAGCAAGTTGGCTTAGAGCCACATAGAATTACATGTTCAAATGTTTTCATACACAATCAAGAAGGCACACACAAGGACATGGATATATTTTCAAATCATGCATACTGTGAAATAGAAGTGGCGTAGAGCCAAAGAACAATGGTATATTCAATTTCCCTCGAATAGAAGAAGCATAAAGATATAATCAAGTCTAAACTAGTAAAGCTATAAATTAAAGTATGCATGAATATGTAATACAAATATGTGTAAGATCAAGGATGTACATATTTTGAGTCTAATGTAGTAATAGCTAAAAAAAAATTGAGTAAAATTAGCATGATCACTATCAATTTATATCAATGCTAAATTTGGGATGTAGGGTATAGAAAGATAGAAATTGGGAATTAAAACTGTGTATAGGGTTCCCCCAAGTGGGTGAATGTGTTAAGTGAAGATGCATGTATTAGTGTATATGCCCCTAGTAGATAGATAATAGTAAGTCTATATTGGTGTAGTGGACTTGAGTTTTGTAGCAATATGCAAGCACTCGACAAGAATAAGTGAGGCATGTTTATATGATAAAACTAACTATACTAAGATAGCTAGCATCTATAGTGTCAGGTTAATATAATAAATGAAACATATCAATGCATACAATCTATAATTTTGTATTTTTTGAGTAATATTTGAATGTTTTTGTGTTTTTTGACATATTATATTATTTTTGGATTTTTTAATAAAAGCTTTGTACAATCAACATGAAAATTAACTATGGACAAGGAGCAAGAGAGAAGGACTAATTGATGAGTCTCATGGGAGACTCATTATCATTATGGTATGTGTCAAATAAAGGAATTGTGATTGTGCATGTTGTGTGAAAGGGAAATTATGGTCTCAGAATCTATTGTATTGAGTGATCTATATTTGGATCTACCTGTGGCATGGTGCCCTATGAACTATATAGGTATTAGGAATCCATCTAGTAGAAGAAGATATATGTGGTATAGGTTTCCTATGCTAAAAACCCCAAGAACTCAATAATATTGATCTTGGAAAAAAGTGAATAGAGGGAGGCCCTCTAGACTCTGTAACATATCTCTAACATAAGGGTCTTTCTAATAATGGTCTCTAGGGGAGAGTATGTGTACATTTCAATACTATAATAGTATACCTCACCTTCACTAGTGGCTCTACTGAAATCTAAGGTGTATCAATAGTAACTATGCTCTCAGTTATAACTGATAACTATGTTATATCTAGTAATTGTGTTGTAACTAGTAACTATGATGTAAATGCATGTGGAATAGGTATAGGATACTCATATGGAATACCCTCAACTATTACCACCTAATTTACATGTATATATTTGAGGCATATACGCATTATATATAGGATGGATTGTAGATGTTGTATACATGAGCTACCTAGTAATGTATCAAACACACTTGCACTAAGTACTACTAAGAATCTAGTGGCCACATGTGCTGGTCTAACTTGTAGTGGAAGTACAATATCCCTAATGGATATCTAAACATAACCATTGATAATTGTGTCTATAGCGGATATATCTTACTCTGAATACCCTAAATATTATAAAAGTGTGATAATGCATAGGTTAATGATTGACCAAATGTCAAACATAACACTCTAGATAGGATGATGATTTATGTAGGCTCATATAAAGAGTGCATATAAATCTATATCATCATCAATGATCTCATAATCTGAGAAGATGATGAGTGGTCTATCTAGAATTATAGTTCGGTACATATAAATGATATTATGTAATGAGTGTGCCTCATCTATAATAGTTTGATATGAAGTTGGTGGTGTATATGCTAAATATGTGTAGTGAACAACTGAAGTGTTCCCTGCCTCATTTTTTGTGTGCTTTGGAAATGGATTGAAAAATATTTTCAATGCCTTAGCTTATATTTTTTGTACTTTTGGTGCCTTTGTGAGTGTGCCCACATCAATAATGTTAGCTTCAATTAAATCTTGTATCTTATGTTTTAGGTTAATGCATTTATTTATTGTATGGCCTTGTGCCCTGTGATACTCACAGAATGCATTAGAATCATTTTTATTTGGAAGAGGTCATGTCATATCAACCTATTTGATGGGAGGGAGAGATATGACATTGCATTCCATGAACTATTTTAAAACCTATGTTGGTAATTCTATAAGGTTGGTGAAGACTCTATATAGAGGAGATGATAAAACCAAGTGATGAGATGGCTTTGAAGTGACTTTAACTATGACCTTTTGATCACTCTTATTTTTAGTTCCCCTTACCTTTTATGGAGGCTTACTTTAACTCTTAGCAATGATTTTGATCCAATTATATATTTTAGTTTGTCCATTGATAGAATCTTTAATTTTTTTTATTTTACTATGTGACACAAATCTGTGAATGTTAGAAACTTCTTAAACAAGATAGCTTCATGTAATGTTGGTAGAAGATTTTGTTTGAATATGTCCAAAAACTCTTTATTTACTATGTGGCTAATTAATTTAACTTATTTAGTCTTGTATCATAAGATGTATTATGTAATAGGTTCATTTAACTTTTGTTTCAATTGTGTAACTTAAGCTATGAGATCTTGTCACTAATGTTTATGGAGAAGTGTGATAAAAACATGTTTTCCAAAATATCGAATGATGTGATAGATTGGTTGGGTAAGTCATAAAACCATTGTAAGGTATAATCCTTTAAACTATGTGGTAAAAACTTTGTGATAATCTAATCATTGGACACGTAGTCCAAACATGTTACATGAAATTCTCAAAGATGGTGCTTTGGGTCACCCTTATTATCATACATTGTAAGCTTAGGTGCCACAAATTTGGATGGCAAGGGAGTTGTCTCTATGTGATGTGCCAAAGGTGTATGTAAGAGAACATTAGAAGCCAAGGTATGTGATGGCCTAATGGCTCCTTTCTCAAGATGTAACACCTTAGCCTATAGAGTGTGAACCTCATGCATAAGGTATTGTACATCTAGAGTGGAAGAACTAACCACAAGAGGCATAGTTGTCACTAAAGGTTCTTGAATTATAATTATTGGTTATGCTAGCTAAGTTGACCCCATTTTAGGTGTAACAATGTTATTAGCTAGGGGAGTTCAAGATTGACCATTATTTGATTTATTATTAATTTTCATTATGGATTGTAAAATTTGATCAAGGGGTTGTTCTCGAAGTCTATCTCTGAAGCTATGTATGATCTCATCCTTATTGATAATTAGATTGGCATTGTTAAGTAGAGGGAGAGTGTCCTAATTTTCAATTTATGTATCATCTTGATCTCGATTATATCATTCATATTTAGATGCATTATCATTGAAATCCACATAATCAAGGTGTGAAGTATCAATAACAGGAGTTACAATAGGTCCCTTATCAATGGTATAAGCTCAAATAGTAAGAATATGAATATGCTCAATAGAATTACCACCTATCCTAGCACTTCTTATTAATAGAAGAAAGTTTTTTAGATGGCATATAGTAAACAAATTGAAATAGAGCTGCTAAATATGAAATATTAAAAACTTAAAGTAGCCAATGAAAAGAGGAAAAATAAGGATAAAACCCCTAAGAGCATCTAGGGTTAGGGTTTGAGCAATGTTCAAAGTAATTCAGGTTCACCAAATATTTTAACCTTTTAATACTTAACAAGTGTATGTAAATCCTATGTTTGTTAAATATCTAATTAGACTAAATCAAATAAATGATATGAAATAAATACATCCACTAATTTATTGTAGAATTGACTAGCTTTGACTTTTCTAAAAATAGTAATAAATAGTGCAAGTAATAACTTAGTTACAAAACAACTGATACAAATGATTTGGGTGATGTAAACTAAAATAGAAGATGATATGAGTGTTTTAAACTAAATCCTAGTGTCAAAACCCCTTATGGATATTAGCTCTATAATTGGATAGTAGTGTCATTATTAGAAAAGTCGTGGTAGTGTCATGATATTGGTGGTAGTGTCCTCTGTGTAGGACTATCTTGAACTTCTGGGTGCACCTATGTCTAGATCTCTGAGGTCTATTCTTGCATGCATGATTCTTAAAACCCTATATTTTACTTATAATAATTGATTTAGTGAGAAAATTCTAATCTTCCTTATAGCTAGGGCATCCAATTATCATGAGCTAAAAAGTGTGTTTGTTAGTAGGGTAGGTTGGACATCCTCAACACCCCACTGTGAAGAGAGTTGCCTACATACCAATACTTTGATGAGGGATTACGTTGATATAGTTATCCCCACCTAAGTGCTAGTGAAAATTTAAGTGATGCTACTATGATAGTGTCCTTGAGTGCCTTGAATGTACTTGAGATTAAAAATCTATGTAATCTGAGCTGAGGGATACTATAGATGGTAATATGTAGAACTAGGGCAGAATAGGTATTGACAACTTCAATTGTGCTCAACTTCTTCTAAGTTTGAATGTGTATTTTGAATTTTATTTTCATTTCCTTGTTAGAGGGCTAAAAGTCATGTATTTATACTATTTTGATGCTTTTACAGGTGATAAAATAGGTCTAGGTTGACCTTAGGAATTTTTAGTTTTGAAAATATATCCATTTGGAAAAAGATAAATTAAAATACATTAGCACCATTTTGGGGACACTAGCACCATGTGGAACTAGTGTCCTTACTATGGCACTAGTGTCCAACTGGCAGAACACTAGGTACGAAGGGACATGATCAATAAATGAGGGTTTGGGACTACTTTAGGGATGATTAAGGATGTTTATGTCCTACACAAAGGCTGGATAAGTGTGATAAAAGGCTCTAGGATAGGTCTAGGGCTAAGCTAGGATAGGTAGTCTCCAGTAGCACTCTTAACACTCAAATACCACTTTTGGGTGACTACACTTAACAATTTATTATTATGACCTCACATTAATATTCAAATTTGGATTAGTGGTTATTCTTTTAAGGGATTTTAAAATTATATGCTTTAGGGAAGTGCCTCAAGGATATGCAAATGTATTCTTTTGTGTGCTAGATGCTTATTGAATAAGTGCTAGATAGGAATATGCTTAATAATTTTGTGTATATATAGGAGACACTTTAGGTAATTTCCCTTTGTAATTGGCATGCAAAACATGGGGGGGAACCTAAGGGAAGGGTTTAAATTTAAAAAATAATATTTATATAGACCTAAGACACCATCAAAAAATTTAGATGCTATTAATAACTGGAATCATCTGTATATTGTCATAATTATCTGAGATGGAGAAGATAGTGATCTGGAGAATAGTGGAAATCTACTTAGAATGATAATTGTTTAGGTAGATACTAGGGAGATCAATTTTGTGAGTGACATCAAATCATGAAGGTCAGGCCCATAGTAAATGAATGGTTGGGAGAGAATGTAAGCAAGCATCATATGTGTATTCAAAAGCTATGTATGTTAAGGATTGGTCAAAACTAATATTTTTAAGTGTTTAATACCAAATTTATGTGTCTACGCACAACTATACATTCTCTATGAGCATTGTGACCCTATATTACTTATACAAAGGTTTATTTACTTATATTTCTCTTGATCCTACATTTATTATATCATGATAGGATCGCATGCCCCATGTCATTCTTACATCTTGTCATCTTGTGGTTATCTCACTTGATACATCTATTATCATATATTATATCTAGTGGAGCATATTATTTATCATTGTCATTATTGAGCACATGACCTATACATTACCATTGATAGCATCATACCCACGTCTATCTTATGAGCTTCATTGGTTATATATATATACATTTCCATTGAAGGAATGTTACCCATGCATCCTTATAATTTTACCACTTATATGTTTCCATTGGGGATATGACACACCCATGTGTTTATTTATCATGTATTGATTATATTAGGACATCATATTATCCTCCATACACCTAGTCACATTGGGTCACTACATATATACATCAATTAATTTTATCATCATATATTACCATATTGGGGCATATATTTATTCCTCTTCACTAGATTACATCGGGGCATATTACTTCCCCCATTGCTCCCTCCCTACTACATCATCCTCACATGGATCACATATTTTAATCAAGCTTTACATGATGATATCTTTCTATAGCTATATGCATGTGTTATAGATGTACTTTCAATTATTAAAACAACTATTCTTACTTTCAATGATAACACATGATGCACAAACATTTATTTTGAGATGAGTGATATGTAGGTGTAGACACCCAAATTTGATACAAGCATGTACTCTATGTTATTTATTGCACCTTTGTACACAAACAATTGATAGTGAATTAGGCATCTATTGCACATTATATATATATATATATATATATATATATATATATATATATATTCTAATTTATGATTTTGTTTATTGGTCATTTATCTTTCCACTTTATCATGTGGATCCTGAGCCTTGGTCCTTTGTCTTTTTGGACAAGTTTGCAATAACTAGATAGGGTCAGCCTACAATTTTGTCCATTTAGTGTGGACTTGTCTAGGGGTAACTTTCATAATTTATTTTGGGCCACATTTGATTTTATTCTTATTTTTTTCATTAGGTCTTATCTTGGGTTGGATTTCGCATGCCTATAAGTCTTAAATTCAAAATCAAAACTTCTATAAATATAAGGCTTCTCTAAGGCATTAAGGATGGTTCTCCTCACTCTCAAAATCTATTCAAATATTTGTATGTTCTATCTATAGGTCTATTAAATCAATATTCAATGTTGAGTCTTCATATGCATACTTGTGCTAAGTGAAACTTAGGATAAATAGTATATAGGATTTCATTCACCATTCCACACACACAAGTGGGAGAATTACATTTGAGTTTGATCCCTCTTTGGAGTACTATAAATTTAGTGAAATGTTTGGTCTTTTGATAAGTATTGACTAATGTTAGTCCAACTCAATCTCTTTCACCCAATCCCCCCACTTGATTCTCATTTGGTTTATGTGTATGAAGATACAATTTTATCATTATAGGTATTTTTTGTGATTTGATAGATATACAAACATGTCCATAGACTTAATCCATGTATGTACATGTGATGAAATAATCAGTTTGGTGTTACATTCAACTAGGACAAGTTTAAAGTCAATAAACTTGGGTACACCACATCACCATCTACCTACAATAGACCTATCCAGGTATATTTTTTATTTCTACTTCTGTGTTGTCATCCCCAAATTTATACTTTCTCCATTTGTTTCCATCCATAATTTATCATTGTCAATTGGGACAAGTTCATGGTAAAAAGACTCATGCACACTACATTATCATCCACTTATAGTGGATATGTCTAGATTTTATCCCTGATATTGAGCCTACATAGTCACTTATTCTTCTATTTTTTACAACTAAATATTTAAAATAGTCAAGTGTATTTATCTATGAGTTTACTCCTTGGTAATTTATTAGAATAGAAACTTTCCATATTTATTGATTTGTCAAAATAAATATAGTTGAATATGGTATTATTTAACCCTAATTTGGATAAGGATCATATTTAGTGGTTAAGGATATAGAAATGATAGGGCATAAGGGTGAATATCAAAACTACAATAGGCTAATTAATGTGCTAAAATCAAATGTACCATATATATAATTTATTAAATTGAGATAGGTTATTAATAGAAATTATAGCTATACTAGATATACAAATGACATAAGAGAAAGTATTTAGTTGTTTTTGATGCTAATACAATGTTGGATCTAGTACATGTAGGAAGCAAGTAAGAAGACAATTTTGGATCAATTGTTAGATTCTAGATCTAGTTACTCTAGCTCTCTGAATAGTTATGTCAGTCTGGGATGGTTATGTTGATGTTCGTGTTTGAGTTTGATGTTAATGTCATATATGGAATATCAACTAAAACAGGATGCGACCACCTAGATGCTTATGGGTTTAGTTTCACCTTTACTCTGGTACATTCAGATTTGGATCATGGACTGACACTCCTGATGAAATGGAAAAACCCTAAATTTGCATCTTCAATGTAACCTTGGGGAAAAATAATCTAGTGGGTACATGGTGTCAAGTTGAGTCGCAATGACCCCACTTTTAAAGGGTATTTCTTACATAGCCAATACTCTAGAAGAGGACCTTAGACTCATGTAGTTCTCCCCTATGTGTTGGCTTATGTGTGAATCATGTAATGTGTAAGTTAATTACAAAATTGAACCTTATGAATGCTCCTTTAGTACTTCAGACCTGTAGTTGAGTTTTTCCTTAGATTGATATCATAATAAGGTAGAATAGGAAAATGTTTGGTAGTTTGAGTGCTTCTTAAGTGTTATTTTGGTTGTATTACTAGGTTTCATAGGTGGTCAATGATTTAGGATTGATATTATATTTATATCAATCCTATTGAGAGATAACTTACATTAAAGTACTTAGGCTAACCATTGTAATATGTTTCATTTGTAAATTGGATGATTTTAGTGTGTTGGACACTTGCATTGGACTAGGACAATAACATTGATGTTATTATCTAATCTAGACGTTAGTGTCCAAGGAGAAGGATATCAAGCATAGGCTTATAACTTGTATAGGTATAAGATAAATACATTTTAAGCATTATGGACAATATGGGATGTTTGTGTCATAAATATAAGGTTGGTCAGACTAATAGATAGGTCAAGGGGTATAAGATAGAGAAGATGTGAAGCTTGTGGAAGTAAGATATGTGTATAAATAAGAAGAAAAACTAGGGTCATAATTTTTTCAAGTGTACAAGACTGAGGTGCTACATAATCACAAAATATCATCTACATTTCCACCCTCTTTAATCTAGTAATAAATTGATAGTTTAAAAGAAGGGAATAAGTACCTAAGTGTGTATACATACCTTATCTTTGCTTGAGTTGAATTTGAGTACTTTAATAGAGCTAATTTTGAGTGATTTACTAGTGACTGACTAACAACTAAGAGCATGTTATAGTTTTTAATCAATTCATATAATCTAGGTCAAAACTACTTAAAATAGATTGAAATTAAAAGAGCAAGGTTTAGGAGTACACATGTGTGTCGATGTAACTACTTTGCCTATTAGCAAGTTTTTTTTGCAAAATATGTATCATTGTAAAGTTTTGAAACTAAGATTAGGATAAATATAGATAATTCTTTTAAATTTCATATATCCAAGGAGATAAAGAGAGAAAGATTTGAAAGCACATTCCCCCAATTTTTGAGTGAAAGTGAGTTGCCACCTGGTAATTGAGATTAGCTCAACCATGTAACCTAATGATACTTGTAACTTGGTGAGTTTGGATGATCATCCTAAATTAAAAAATTGGCAAGATTGAATGATTTAGTCACCCCAATCATACCAAAAGGTGAACCAACTACTACAGTAGATTGACTCGCTAAAGTCCATAAAGTATTTTGGGTATCAATATGTGAAATAGTTTTAGAATCTAAATTTGATTTATATTTTTTAATACTAAACACATGTTGCATAATAGAATGTGCACCTTAGATTTTTATCATTCTAAAACTATGTGTAACAATGGTACCATGTATAGCATTTTGCCATAAATGTGTATCAAAATCATATAATTGTGTACTTTGGCCAATTTAAAAAATTGTGTAAGTGTGGAGGAAATGCTTCCAAAACATGCTTCCATTATACATGGAGAAATCTGAAACTGATATAAGTACTAATGTGGATGACATGTTTCCAAAACATTCCCCCACTATAAATTGAAGATGTTGAAAACTGAGTAGGTATGGACAACAAGATTTTAAAGCATGTCTCCACTGAATCTGTGAATTATAAGTACCATACTCTATAAATATGGAGAACATGTTTGTAAATCATGCTCACATTGAATCTACAAACTAATGTAAGTACCATATACTATGTGAGTATGGAGAACATGCTTCTAAAGCATACTCTCAGTATAATCTAGAAACTATGAAAAATGTGGAAGTTGTGTCAGCATGACATACCCCCCTAATATGACCCCCCTTTTAAGTGAGAGAAAAAGTAGTACTTGGAATTTGTCTCACCTCAAAATGGTAAGACAACTACAAATATGCGAATGTAACCATTTATCATATAAAAGGAAATATGTCTAGGTAGATTTAACATTAAAGTGCATAAAACTAATGTGATCACATGTAGGCCTAAGATGCATGATAAATATCATGGAAATGTCTATATATTAACATTACAAGCTCAACAAGTAAATAATCACACACATAAGAGCACTCAAAATAAATTTAAAAGGCCATGGTCCAAGGGGACTACAAACAAGGGGCATGTTCAAATGTTGCAAAATTGAATGGGCATGACTTAGTCAGATGTCCATAAAAGCATAGAATGGCATATTCAAATGTCTAAGAATGCAATGACATATTCAAATCTCCAATAAATCAAACATAGGCATAGTTACTACATATAATGGAGCATATTCAAATGCTCAAAAAAAACCAAAACAATAGTAAGACAAAACACGCAAGTGTGTAAAGGAAAATCATAAGCAACCAACATAAATATGTCATAGTGGCCCCTGAATTGAATGTGTTATAAAGTACATAGCATATCAAGTATCTTATGTAATGTATAACCCTAGATAATAGGCATGTGTAATTACATATGTAATCTCAAACATTATAGTGTAGAGTCATCATTTAATCATATAACCTATGTATATTAATATTGTAGAAGATGGATACCCCTAATGTCTTAATGACATGAGTAGAGGGAAGGCCCAACACCCATAGTGTATCATGTATCTATGTATGCATGTATATGTGTATGTAGGATTAAATTATATGCTAGTCCTTGAGTTTTTGGATTTTTAAATGTTTTTTTTTTTTTTTTTGGTTTTTTTATGATGAGGAAATATCATACTATGATGTCATCTAATGTATGGTTATAGATGTCTCCCCCTATTGTGAACTTTACAACCTCAAGTTGGATCTTTTACATTATTTGCATCATGATTAGCTAGGTTGAAAGGGGGCATAGCATGTTCTTCCTTACATTTTTCATGTGTAGTATAAGATGTAATGCTATCATTGGAAATATGTATTAACTTGCTTTTATGAGGAAAATAAATGCCTTATTGATTTTGGTCAATTTTTGCTTACAAATTGTATAGCCAAAGAGTTCCAAATGTAAATTCATATGGAGATGTGGTAGGCATAACCCAAACCTATGTTTGAATTACTTTAAGACCACAAGCAATTGGTATTTTTATATTGCCCAAGGAGTATTTCCAGCCTCCTTTATTTTGTAACTTTTTTAAATTGAATCCCATTTGTTGTAAACATGTTACATTACAAGTAATTTTTTCTTGTGTAGGATCAACATGGTTATGACAAAAATAATCACCTCCTGTGTATAATTTAATTATTAAATCTTGTTGGCATGATCGCTTGTTATATTGTTCATTTTGAGATTCTTGTATGGGACTTGGACCTTGGATTGGTACCATCATTATTAACATTTGTAAATTGTTCATATAGAGGTTAGGGATGCCACATTTTTGTTCATATAATTCTTTAGGCAATTGGTCTCCTTCCCTTTTTTGAGACATAAAACTTTCGTACTTGAAAGGAGAAATGTTAAGCTTCATTAGATGAGTAAGTATGAATGCAACATATCTATGTACATATACATGTAAATGATTGAAGGAATCATATTGTTTATGTAATGATCTTTATTTTAAATGGGAAATAATGCCTCTACTAAATATAAATTGTAGTTCTAAATCTGAAGGTCTAAATGTTAGCTCATATGATGTAATTTTGAATCGAAAAGTATAATCTTGAAGGGACTCATCATCATGTTATTTGAAAGGTGTAAATGTTCTAATGTAATTTTTGGAACCTTGTGATTATTAAAATCCATAAAGAAAGAATCTTATAAATTTTAAAAAGTGGTTAAGGAAGCTTTTGGTAAGCTATAGAACCAATTGTGAGCCTCATCGAAAATGCTCATATGGAATACTTTTAATAATAGTTTGTCATCATTTTCCCATTGACCAAGAGAATGTACATAATTTATCATGTGCTCAAGTGGATCCTTATGGTGCCTAAATATAGATAAATGTGGTAATTCAAAACCAAGTGGATAAGGATATTCAAGTATACATTGTGTGAGAAGTTTATTATTGAATGCGGTAACATGTGCATTTGAATTATGGAAAGCCACTTGCATTTGAAGTATAGAAACCTATTTTTGAAGGTCCCCAATCATGATGATGATATACATAAGATAATCCATGGGGATGGTGGTGTTTAATATAGATTTTATCATTAGTTCTAAACTACCACCTCTTTTGAATCTAAGCATATGACTATCATCATCCTCATGTACAAGAAGTTCAAGTTCATAGTCTTTGAATTTTGGATACTTTAGTAATGGTAATGGATCTTTGAATTTTGGTACCCTTGGTGTATTATTTTAAGATCTTGGAATGGATTTAGAACTTAACTTATACACCTTTTGTAAAGATATAACAAGTGGAGCTTGAGGAAGCATTAGTGAAGGCACCTCTTTTGGTGGGGTAGGAATCTTGTTTTGTTGAGACACCTTGTTTAACATTGGTACATCTTTTATTTGGAACATTAATATTATTTTTCTCTGTAGATGTAGGATGTTTAATTTTTCTTGATGGATTAATATGACTTGGTAAAAATTCCATAATTTCTTAGTTAACCTTTAGAAATTTTTCAATATAAAATGAAGGCCAAGAAGGATTATCACCCTTAATAAATGGAATACTATTTTGAAATTTAGGAATGAGAGGGGTTTTAATCAATGAACTTGAATTAACATCCCCTTTACTAATGATTTTCAAATCTTCTATGATTTCCTTATGGAGTTGACAAAAATTGTCACGATTAAATGAAATTACCTTATCTCTATGGGGGATCAATTTTGGTATAGAAGGCAAGGGCATATGATTTGGATCCTCCTTGGGATGGATCACATCATTTCTTGAAAGGATGGGAGCATGGCCCTGATTAGAGGGATAGTAGTTACCACCATTCAAGGCTTTTATGTTGTTTGCCTTGGCACTTGGAGGAATGCAAGAGTAATGGATTTTGGTCTCTGATTGAAGCGATTATTGAAGGGTTTCATAGTCATAATCATCAAAGTAGTTAATGTCATCCATGATAAAAGAGAAAAAGAACACAAGGATTAGTACAAGGCAAGAGATAAGTATCTATAAGAGAATGCTTATGTTGTCACATCCTGATTTCTCTCTAAGGTGAATAACCTGTTTGATCCATGAATTATTATGATTGGTTAGTTGATTAACTAATATTTGATTAAGCTTTATGTCATATGTTAATTATAGGATAGTTATGTGTTTCTTGATTTACATGATTTATTTGCTATGAGTTAGCAATACTTTTATATTTTATACATTAAGATCATGTTTGTTAATTATACAGTATTATTTTATGGATATAATGATATTTCAGACTAACTACCTTCATTGTTGTGAAGTAGATACGGGACAGATTCTTCACTCAAAGTGTGATCGAGGGATACCATTATTAGAGAGGGTGGTTTAGATAGAGACGTTGGGGGATGACAGAGAATGAACCCAAAAACCCATGTACACATCACATTAGTATTTTGTATTATGTAATTAATCGTTTGAATAGATAGTTGCGGTATGTTTTATTTTCATTTTGAATTACTATTGTAATATTTTGTGTTCTTAGATTATTTTATTTGATTGCATTATTTCACTAATCTAGTCACTTTTGATCATCATGTTGATTTGTTTGAGTGGTTTCACTAATTTTGTGGTTGTATGTAGCTTATCTTGTATGATGTAATTGTTTGGTTGAATGAGTGAATCTGTATATATTTTTACTTACCTCATTGCCTTATTGGGTATAATTGTGTAATATAATGATGTGATGTTATATATGCATTGCTATAATAAATATAGATGGATTCGATTGTTGTTATTTGATCTATAAGATTAAGGTAATAATAATAATTAAAAGATTATTATCATAATATATATGATTATCATAATGTCAAAAGATATCTTTAGCATTATTTGAAAATATAATTGTATTTGATTTAGTGTTGACCAAAGGTTAAATATTCATAATATACATTAGACATTGATAATAGTATTAAATAATTTAGAAAAATCATTTTATTTGCAAAGTGTTTGAGTCGAATGACTCAATAACAATAAACAAAAGTCTTTTTAAATCTTATATGTTCTAACCATGCTATATAGCTATTATATTAAGTAGTCGATATTTGACATTGCATGAAAAGTGAATGATTAATCAACTAAGTTGATAGTCAACATTGAATGGAATAACATGGGAATTATGACTTGTCATTTATTTGGTTTGGATAGTCAGTTTTGTGAAGTCGATGTTGGAATTGTTTAATTCAATGGCATGTATATATTATTTAGATTATTTAATGATTATTTTATTGAGTCTTATGGAAGTTTCAATATGATTAGGGTTGCTAATCACTCATTGACTCTGGGTCAACCATCATTCTTGCGGAAATCATGATGAAAATTTTGTTATGGGCTACATAGTGGCAGATTGTAGCATGGTGGGAGTTCTGTTGAGCTATTTTTTCATGCATATTTTTCAATCAATTGAGTTGATCATTAATGGAGGAGAAGATGGTGGTGAGTAAGAGGATGAAGAAGAATAAAAGAAAAGAGAGGAAGGTTGTGAGGCAAATAATGCACATACAAGGAGTAATAGGCAGAAAGATAAAAATAGAAAAAATTCAAGCTAAGAAAGAGGAGATTCAGCTTTCTTGGCAAAATAAGCAAATGTAACATGTTGGTTTTGTATTATTTGTTGGATTTGTGAAATAAATTGATTTGAATTGATGGGTGTTTCATTTGTTTTAAAATTAATTAAAAAATTAACAAGGGTTATATGTAGGACCCTATGGATGGCTCGACCATCCATAGAACCATACATCCAACCCCATAACCCAAAGTGAAAGGGGTAGGTCTGTAGGTGTTCACCATGTTTTTTACACCTCTGTGAAAGCTCTATCTTTAAACCCTTTATCAATTCCAAAATTCAATGAAAACATTGATTATTTATTAGATTTTAGGGGCATTTAGATAGACTCTTATGATTTGGATTTAGTTGTTGACTCAGTCTAGAACCTAAGCTATAGTGCTCAACTTTAAATAAAAATCTTATATGGGTTATATGAGTTCGAATATGTATATACTTAGTTTGTATGTTTGGATGAAATATGTTATGTATATATATCATTTGACTATGTTTTACTAGGTTGAGATTTATTTTAGGAGAAATAAGTTATATGTTTTTATACCCTTTTAACTATGTAATAAAATATGTATACATAAAGTGTTTTAATACATATTGACTATGAAACAGTGTATATACGTTATGTTTTAAAATGGGTTGATTGTATATAAGAATATATATACTCTAACATATACATATGTATATATTCAGAGAAGTGCTCGATATATATATATATATGTATATATATATATATGTATATATGTATATATATGTATATATGTATATATATGTATATATGTATATATGTATATATATGTATATATATGTATATATGTATATATATGTATATATATATAGATGGAAGGATAGAGTTTCATTTTAATTATGTTGAAAAATATTTTATATGGTTTGATACGGGTATGGATATATACTCGGTATTATTAGTAAAACCCTATAGCTTGTAATATTAATGGAATTTGAAATTTATCCAGTATATGATGACTAGGTAGAATTGTGTTTATCGATTGAATTTTATAATCAGGCACTGAGTATGTTTTTAAGGCTAAGTTATAATTATATCGGTTGATTGTATATTTACTTGTATAAAGAGATTTATAAATCTAAGACAGGGGAAACCAATTCATATTTTAATTGAGTTTCTTAGTCTCTATGCAACTCGATTTAGATTATACAACAAAATTGGATTGGTTTTGGTTATCAATTATGAACTATGTGAAGTTTGGAATTGAGATACATAGTCACGAGTTTCACAATGTTTGATATAAATGATTGTATGTATGTCGTGACCACATTTATATGCAAAAGTATCAAACGTTAATATGAATTGACTTGAATTGAATAATTTGAATAAAAAGATTTGGTGTATAAATGGTTGGTTGTGTATGAATGTTGAATTATATAAAATTCTATGTGTTTTAATTAAATAAGTACATTGAGATTGTCCAGTTTATAAAAAGGTTATGGGGCTATTTTTGTTCGCTGAACATATACTAAGTATACAGAATACTTTAAGACAGTGGACATTGGATGCCTTCTTAGAATATATTGTATACAATAAAGTATTTATACTATGTTGAATTCATACTTTAGAGTTATAAAATATAGATATAAATGGTATAAGTTATACATTTGTTGACTATGTAACCCATCTGAAAAAAATTATACCATATATATGTGTGTGTGTTTGTTATATATATATATATATATATATATATATATATATATATATGAAAAAAATTATACCATATATATGAATTAACTTGAATTGAATAATTTGAATAAAAAGATTTGGTGAATAAATGGTTGGTTGTGTATGAATGTTGAATTACATAAAATTCTATGTGTTTTAATTAAATAAGTACATTGTGATTGTCCAATTTATAAAAAAGTTATGGGGCTATTTTTGTTAGCTTATCATATACTAAGTATACAGAATACTCTAAGACAGTGGACATTGGATGTCTTCTTAGAATATATTGTATACAATAAAGTATTTATACTATGTTGAATTCATACTTTAGAGTTCTAAAAATATAGATATAAATGGTATAAGTTATACATTTGTTGACTATGTAACCAATTTGAAAAAAATTACGCCATGTGTGTGTGTGTGTGTGTGTGTGTGTGTTTTTTTCATACATATATCAAACACATATATATGGTATAATTTTTTTCATATATATAACACAAACACATATATATGGTATAATTTTTTTCGTGTGTGTGTGTGTGTGTGAGAGAGAGAGAGAGAGAGAGAGAGAGAAAGAGAGAGAGAGAATGTTTGAATATATTTTAATGTTAAATAAAAGCATTAAATTATAGTATTTATGATCTTCTAATATAAAGCATATTGTGATGTTTTGGATTGATTTTTGTTTTATATGTGAAATATGAACAAATATATAAATCTATGTTATAATGATTATTTTGGAGATGAAATAGCATTATAAGTTACTTGTGATATGGGTAACTAACAGTTTAGATATAATCATTACCTGGATAGTATGTTATATTAAAGAATGTTTTGATTATGTTGATTATTCAATAATAAACTAAATGATATTGGATTCATCGCATTACATTTGACAAACTAAATTTGTATATTTAATATTTATGTATTTAGCATATTTTTACCATCTAAAAGGAAATATTTTGAATGAATCTATTAGTTTTTATATTATTATGTATTTTTACCAAATCTTGCATTCATGAGCCTAAATAAGCAGTGGATGGATTCCACTAACTTAATTAGCGTCATCAATGCAAGATGAAGTGTAATACAATTGAGTGGTGTGTATAAAATTGATTGATCTTAGAGATTATTAATTATTGAAAAATTTGACCAAAGTAATGTTTTAATTAAACATTATCATTTCATATGTTGATATAATTTTCATATTTGTGTGATATTATGTTAAAATAATTTTTTTATTATACGCATTATGTATTAGATATCTTCAACACACGGGTTCTGATTTATCATTCTATATTCTCACACTGTCATTATCTATCCATCCATGAAGGGAGGGTCATCTTCTGGTTAGGAGATAATGTGGGGGATCTGTGGTCTATGATTGGTATGAAAAAATATTTGGATGATGCTCTCTCTCCTAAATAGAGTATTACACTAGGGACTACACTTGAGATTATAGATTGATACTTGAGTCATAGAGACTCTTGAGGTGTGGAGACTCTTGATTCATGGAGACTCTACTCTATGGAGCTTTGTATCATATTTTATTATTCGAGATAGTATTATGTATTTCTAAAAACTATAACAATTATACATTATACTGCAACAACAACGGTTGTAATATTGTATCAGTCGTGACTGGATTTGTACTATTTTATTTATGATTAGATACACTTTATTAATTAATCAACATTATTCATTATTGTTATATATGTTCATGATGATCTTTAACTAAGTGGATTAGTTATAAACCTATTGGTTAACTAATAAATATAGTTAGTTAAAGATCACTAATTAGATTTATCCTAGTGAAATATGTAAGATGAATATGTGTATTTATTATTTTTTAATTATTATATTTTGATAAACTCCAGTGTGGTTGTTACATATGCAATAATGATGTTCAAAGATCAGGTTCACCAAATATTTAACGCTAATTTGGATAAAAATCTTATTTAGTGGTTAGGGTTAAAGATATATAAAAGATAGAGTATAAGGGTGAACATCAAATTTATAATAGACCAATTAATATGTTAAACTTAGATGTACCATATGCTAAATTTATTAAACTAAAATAGGTTATTAATGAAAAGTACAACTATGCTAAATATATAAATGGCATAAGAGAAAGTAATTAGTTGTTTCTATTTCTAATATAGTGTTGAATCTGGTACATGTAAGAAGCAGGTATGAAGATAGTCTAAATCAAACATCAAATTCTAGATCTAGTGCCTCTGGCTCTTTGGATAGTTGTATTAATCTGTGACAGTTACATCAATGCTCGTGTCTGAGTTTGATGTTAGTGTGCTTTATGGAATATCAACTAAAATAAGATGTGATCACCTGGATGTTTTTAGGTTTGGTTTTGCTTTCAATATGGTGCATTCAGATTTGGGTCATGGATTGTCGCTACTAGTGAAATGGAAAAACCGTAGCTTTGCATCTTCAATGTGACCTTGGAGGAAATGTGTTAGTGGGCACATAGTGTTGAGTTGACCCATAATGACCCCACTATCAAAGGGCATTGCCTACATATAAAATACTTCAAAACAGAGCCTCAAACTCATGTAGTTCTCCCCTACATGTTAGATTATGTATGAATCATGCAATGTGTAAAGCAAGTACAATAGTGACCTTGCTTGTAACTTAAAAAATGTAACATTATGATTGCTCCTTTATTACTTTAGACCTGTATTTGAGTTGTTTCTTTGACTGATATCAGAGTAGGATAGAATAGAAAAGTTTATGGTAACTTGAGTGCTTCTTGAATGTTCGTTTGGTCTAATTGCTAGGTTTCATAGGTGGTCAATGGAGGGTTGATATTATATTTATATCAGTCATATCAAGAGATAAATCACATTAAAGCACTTAGACTAACCATTGTAATATGTTTCATTTACAAACTGGATGATTTTAGGGCATTAGACACTTGCGTCGAACCAAGATAGTAATGTTGATGCTATTGTTTACCCTGAAACTTAGTATCAAAGGAGAAGAAGAGCAAGCATAGGCTCAGAACTTACAGAGGTATAAGATAAGTACATTTTAAGCATTTTGACAAGATGAGATGTCTATGTCATCAATATAAAGTTGGTCAAACTAAGATAAACCAAGGGGCACAAGATAGAGCAGATGTGAGGCTTGCGAAAGCAAGTCATGTGTAAAACTAAGAGGAAAAGACAGAGTCATAAGTTTTTCAAGTGTACAAAACTGAGATGCTACATAATCACAAAATATCATCTACAAGTATATCTTTAACATTTTGATATTTTTAATTTTACATCTATATATAAATAACACTTCTTAATAGCAATTAGTGTTTTATCAAAAAATAAGATAAAATTTTAAGGAACATGTACATCCCTCATCTCAAAAAGAGGGAATCTATCTAAAGATCCTATCACCAGATATTCTATCGCCATATACTTTATCGATAGTTACATGTGTATATGTTGGGATTGTGATTTACCAAGAGAGTATATATAGTTTTTTTATCGTGCTAGTTACAAAATTATATGTCAGGGCTATGATTTATCAAGAGATAAACTATTCAAATATTATATCACCAGTTACATTATGAGAACAAGGGATTGAGAAGGAAGAACAGAGTGTGTGAATTCAAGTGCAAATTCAGGAGAGTTTGTAGAGCACAACTCTAAATAATATTTTATGTATTGTAATTGTGAGAACACTGATCTGATAGTAGATTTTACTCTTGTGGCTTGTAATAAAATCTAACCAAGTATTTCTTGGTGGATGTGGCTCATATTGGGTGAACCATGTTAAATTTGATCTTGTGCATTTTTATTTTTGTTCTATATGCATCTCTGTTAATAACTATTATTATTGTGATTCTGTGATGAAATTGTTTCGTATCAATTTCTGTTTTATTCCTAACAGTGTTGGAACTGTGAGCTACCAAGAAGCACCATTTGTCTACTTCCATGATCAAGAAGCAAACTTTAGTTTCTAGGGTTTACATTAAACATTATCAATTTTCAAGGTCTAGCTTAAAACCCATCAATTGTCATAGTTCACTTTAAAACTCATCAGTTTCAACTTCGAGAGTTCACTTTAAAAGTCATCAATTTGCAATTTATGTAATTCGCTTTAAACTTGATAGTTTCAATTTCCAAGTTATCTTTAAAATGTGTTAGATTTAGTTTACAAGATTTGCTTTAAAACCTGTCAAGTTACACTTACAGTACTAGAGTTTTAAGAGTGAAAACATTGTTTGCATACCACCAAGTGTATTTATTTCTTTGCTTATTTTTAGCTCATCTATTTTCAATCATCTTTCATATCGATTTATCAAGCATTGACTACTTTTTAGAATCCATGTTTACTTGCAGTACATAAGATTTTTTTGAGTGTGGGTGCACCCAACCCATAAGTTTAAAGTTCATCCATTTGTTAGTTTGCAAGTGTCAATTTTTCATTTATTTTTTCTTTGATGCATGCCTGCATTCATGTACATGCACATCAAAGTGGGGAATTGTATAGACACATAATTTTGGTACAAGTCCCTTTTCCATTGCATCTTTGGCATGATTAATCCCACTTGGTCTATATGCATACTTTGGCTCTTTTTGGTACACTTTCCCTTTGTGTTGGGTCCCATATTGTCTTCCATTGACTAAGGTTTTCATTACAACTTGAGTTTCTTTCACTTTAGATCAATGATAATACCTCCATTCAATTTATGGGGTCTGAAAGCCTACATATCAACTATTTATTTTTTCATGTACAACCACCAATGCTCTTGAAATGTCCAAAAAAATATTTAAGGGTTTTTCCTATATTAGAATCAGTCCAAAATTATGTCACTGGTCATAATTTACAGATCCACGATTCTTTCCCTTTTCCATGTAGGTCTTTTTTGGTCATTTCCCATGTTTTCCATGCATTGATTGACATCTTTCATTGTTTTCTATGGTTAGCCTATGTGTAGGTGTATCTTTGTGAACCTCATTTATAAAAATGTACCCTTCAGTGATTTCATCATCGATTCCTATTATTTGGATATCTTACAAGACAAGTCCCTCATGTACAATCATCAAGTCTTATCAAGAATTTTACACATTTGTCAAATGGATCTACACATTGATCCAATTTTGACCTCGTCTACTTTGTGTCAATATCTTATACCAAATGAAGTTCATAGCGAAGCCTATAGTTGAATTTGATTATCTAGGGAGGAGGTGAAACATTTTCTCTTATTTTGGTTGGAAACACTCACAAGCACTAGAACTACATTGAGCCCTATTCTTTGTGTGGGATATATAGTTGCAACTTCTCACAAGGGTGTTTGGGCCACTAACTTTGCACAATTCTATTCTTGCAACATTGTGGAGAATTAGGTTTAATTTAAAGGATAAAAAAATTAGGAATTTTTACTCATTATTAGATCAAACAAATCAAATCTCCTAATCATCTTCCTTTGTTAGAGCATCCCTAGAAACTTTAGGGCTTGAAAATAAGTGGAGGTCACAATTTTGGTAGGGGTCATAAACTCCATGATTCTAACCCAGAAAATTCAGCATCTAACCAATTCTGAGCCTTTTTTGAAAATTCTTTGTTCGCAAAATGGTTTTTAGGTTTTGTTTGTATTATTGTTTGGACCTATTTTCCACTATTTTTATCTTCCAACTGTGCATGTATAAGTAAGAAATTAAGTGTTTCTCTATCAACCTCCTTTGTCAAGTTTTGAACATTTAAATATTTATTTTGACACATCAAATATACTTTTATTGTTGTATTTACATAGATTTGCATTGTGCTATAGTTTTAATGTGTGTTGTATAGTGTAATTACCATTTTGCACAAATAGTCAAAACACATCCATCCCTCTCTTTTTTTTAGATTGGTTAAAACCAAGTTAAGGGGACCCGTTTCCATACAAAAGAAACCGAAAGATAGGCATGAATAATCAACAAAACAGAGAGGGGCAAGAAAGAATCCTGACAAAAAAAACATCCACCCACCAAAAAGACACTAAACTTCAACAAAAATCTCTGTAAAGCAAAATAAGGCAGAGAGAATTGGCTACTCAGATTCAGAATAAATGATCAGCTTCTTGGCCACTAAGTTTTCCCCTTTGATGTTTGTTTTTCCTCTAGTGTGGTTGCTCACGTATTGTTCCTTTTCATCACCCTTCCTCTTGTGTTTCAGACTGGAAACCTTGGCTCCTTCCTTCTCCTGCTCGAGCTCCTTGTTGTCTTCCACCTCTTCACTCTAAATGATATTTTTGACATGTGGGGTGAGCTCCTCAATACCAATAATATCCTTGCCAACCTACGTGTCTTCCAGTCTGAGACCCAGCATCCCTTTGAGATTATCAAATTCCTCCACGATTTGTTGCAGAGCAGTTTCTGCATTGCAATCTTAGTAAACAGTGTTTCCATTGAGTGCTCAATGACCTTACTCCTAGGAATTGGAATCCCCCGGCCCCTATTGGAGATAGGGGACACATGAACGGGGATGCACATGTTGATGCCTCTCGACTTGGATTCCCCCTAGGAGGACTCACCTCTGACTGCCTCAAACTGTTCCTTACCATCTTTTTCGACGTCAGACTCGAAAAAGAAGTCCTCATCCTTGTCCAAATCCTCCTGCTCGCTGGTAATATTGATTGCTTCTGAGACGATTTTGGACCACAAAGGTTCCCCTCTTAACCAAAAGAAGAATCAGAGCTTGATTTATGATATTTGTTGAAGGGTTGCCTTTGAAGTTCATCACCGTGACTTCCAACGATTTCAGTAGAAAAAACGGGAGACTAATGGTGTGCCCTTTGAAATGATTGAGTAAGAGGAAGTGGTGGGAGAATAACACCATGTGTTTAACTTCTAAAGTAATATACCGCATGATTTGTAAACAGACATCGGGCCACTTCCTCGGCAATTCCGTCCTCGCGAACCCTTTTTGGGACCCCGCTTTGGGTTTTTTCTTTTCCTTGCTGAAGAATCCATCCCTCTTCTTCAAAAAGTTAGCCAAACCACGTTTTATGTAGAGCCTTTCACAAATTGTGTCAACGGGGACACCCATCAACAATAGCAACTCGATGACCTCTTTGCATTCAGGGGACAAATGTGGTGCAAATGCACCGTTTGTGGCTCATTACTAGTGTCGTTCATACCAAGGAAAAACTCACCATTGGAATCAAAATGAGTCTAAACAAGTCCAATCATTGTAAGTGATGATTGCATCTCGAGATCTGCGAATTACATCACAGTGGACCTAAAAACCCATTTTTTTAAACCTCCTTATTATCTCTTTTATTGTCAATTTGTATATTTTCTTGGGGACCAAATAAACATCAATAATTGCAGCAACAAACACGAGATTAGAATCGTCACACTTTATTAAAGGCAAACTTTAAAAAAAAAACATGATGTTTGCCTCAAACATAACAAAACAATGTTTAGGGATTTAAAAAATGAATGAGTAATGTTGCAAATCTTGAGTACATCTTTTTAGCATGGTTTGTGTACTCAAAAGTTTTGTTATGCTTATGCAACCTGAACACAAATGTTGTCTTTAAGCTATCAAACAAGCTTCACCTTTTACAAAATCCTCGACATTAACAAGAGGGATTGTTGCACATAGATCAACCTCTCCATTTTATTCGTCAATCGGGGTACAATCCAAATCCTCGCTTGAGAATTGGGCTTTCACATTGCCTACCTTTTGTATTTTGAGGTGTATCATACACTTTTAGTACTCTTTTTTCCCAACTTGTGGAATAAAAAATTAACTAATGATACTACAAGAAAACCATAAAAAATGTCGAACTTTACAATCGAATACAAAATGAAGCCTTCTATCCTTAAATTTTATTTGGGAAGAAAACAATCCCCTAATTGAACCCTAAAGACACTGTTAAATGAATTTATTCAGTCCTCTAACCAAAATAGACAATACATGACTTAAAAAATAGACAATATATTCAATCCCCTAAGCCAAGCGCATGAATTTCAAATTGTCAATCTTAACTATAATTGTTTCTCAATATACACTCAAACAATATTAGCTACTCTAAGAATAATATGTAAGTTATATGAACATGAATACTAGGTATTCAATCCCGTAAGTCGTAAATGTTAGATATATTATATTCATGTTTATACTACCTATTAGCATGCATATTCATACAACATATTTATGTAAATGTTTATCCATCACATTTATTTACATTTTTTATACTGTAAATGTATTTATCTATGGAATATATATCTGCAATATATATAAAGAAAATGTAGAATGTAGCTTCTGAGGTCTGCACTTGCTAGTTTGAACAATATATAAGCTGCTCTATTTTGGTGGGTATAATATTGTTTGTGTAATGTTGCTATTTGTAACATGAATGGTAAGAAGTACATTAAAATGCAAATGAAGAATATATTTACTACATATGAATACTAGAAAGGAGAAAGATGACATCTAAATAATAGAAAAATGACGATGTTTGTTAAATATTATATAGAGATTGTCTGAAATATGTTTTCAGACGGCTTTAATGAATATTTAACCATATGTCTTGAGCCATCATGAATTGTTATTAGTAATCCATGCTAAATATTTTAAACACAAATAAATATACGACACCAAATGATTAGATTATACGAGTTTAATTCAATGTCCCTTTCAACAAGAAGTAGTATACTTAGAATAATGTCCCTTTTAACAAGTATCTTTTTAATTGATTATATTTACAACAGTGTAAATTAGCACTGTAGATTATAAATTATAAATGTACATTTAAAGAATAGTTTGTGTACCTTATAACCAAACCCGATAAATAAGTTTTAAAAGTTATAAATGCCCGTTGAAAGAGTAGATGCAACAAGGTGTATTATAACTGTACATATACATATTGTAGTTATATGTATTGTACATTTGCGTATAAGTAGTAGCATTACGTAAAATCTGCTAATGAATATGAATCAAATGGTGCTTCCTATTACTATATATATAAATAATCATAATCATAATCAGAGTTAATGCTTTCCCTTACCTCCGTATTGAAGCAGAAATTTTGTTTATTGTTCTTTAATCTTTGCACTCTCTGTTGACAGTTGATTTCTCTGAGGTAGTCTGGTGTTGCAAATTTGTTTCAAGGGCTACAAATTCAATGTTGAGTTCGGAAGGAAACAATCTGATGTTTCAATTTCTCTCTCAATGTTTTCACAAGATTATTGTGATCCACTTTCGCTGTATGATGTTTCAATTGTGACCTCTTGATTCTGTTCCTCAATGCAAATCACATTTTGAATCCACTGTGTTTTATGGGCTGATGTTTAAATACTTAAAGAATAAAGAAAAAATGACAGATCCTTCTTTCACTACACACTGTCTGCAGAATGGATGGGAAACATTCCTAGTAATAATGCGTACAATGTTCATTTTTTCTTCCCGATAAATTGTTGTTTTCAAAAGGTGAGTGAGTCATTTGTCTTGTTTTGACTAAATTGCATGCACCCTGATGGAATGCTGATGGCTGAAAAGCTACTTCCGAATATGATATAGTCCCTGATCATATTTATTATAAATTATACTGTTGTAATTTTTGGGAGGAATAAATCAAAATTTAAGTGTCGCTACTGCCGAATGTTGTCTTGTTAGTAGAATTGCCTTAATCAAAGCTTAAGCAGATATGTCCTTTTGCCTTTAATTTATTACAAGTGTTTCTGTGTTTTGGAAATTCCTTGTAGTAATATATCTTCTCGTGGAGTTATTAGAAAACCAGGAAGCCTTTGTAATGAAAAAATTCTGTCCTGCTACCATCTAGACAGCTTCCAAGTCAAAATGATGTCAAAGTTCAACCGAGTCCCCTTAATCATATAAGACTGAGGGATAAAGGGCACAGAAAACAAACACAAACATGAATTATTTTATTCACAATAAAACAAGAGTTCCGGGGAAGTCTGCCAAGGGCAGCACTGCATTCCGATTACCTGTCCTCCAGAAAAAGTTCTAAAACCTTGTTTTGGATTGCATATCTGCTTTCCAAAACCATTTAAATCCGTTGTTACTAGTTACTGCTTAGCTGTGTAGCATGCAATCTTAATGCAAAATCTAAGCTAACCTAACACAAAAAAACAAGCTCTTCATCCAAATATTTTACTCCCTTAATCCTTTTTACACTTGCGACTTCTGTCCCTTCGCTCAAAAGTGGCCAGCTGAATTGCAACATTTTGATCCTAACTTACTTCTTTACTACATTTAAATTCCAAAAATTTTAATGAATTTGATAATAGCCATCTTGATGTCCCCTTCTATCATACTATCTACCTTTCACAGTCACATTTAAAATAACAAGTTCCATATCTGTCCTAAATTGCACGGCCTAAAAGCATACTCCCTACCTTTGAGAGTATATGAAACATTTCAACTGATGTAGTGGTTGCTGACTTCTATCATGACCACCCTAACGGAAGAAAAAGCCTTCAACTTTTCCAATGGGGAAAGAGGCTACAGAGTGAAAAACACAAAGCGATGGATTATATTCACCGTTTATCCCCTTATAACAAATGCTTACCTAGTGGTCCTGTGAAGGTGACATTCCAAACTTTTCTCTGCAGGTACTCCAGGAAAAATAATGTGAAACATTCTGCGGTAATATGTTCTCATAGAAAATTATATTTGGTCATTTTTAGCTTAACATTTAATTTTTGGGAATTCTGTCATCAAATTATATTTGGTTATTTTTTAAAGAGGAAAGCCACGAGGTATGCTGCGATTTGTACAAATATGTCATGAAAAAATCTTAGCAGCCACTGCAAACATTTCCCCCCCCCATTGCTAGCAACTGCTGAAATTACTTATCCTAAAAAGGTAGCCGCCACTCATTTAGTAAAAGATTATAATTGAGAGTTGCAGAGTTTTCAACTTTCTTGGGACCATCTGCTCCATAGAAAATAGAAGCAGCAGCCCCTTCCGAGGGCATTTGAAATGCACATCCTGAGTTAAGGTCATAGAGAAATAACTACCCTATGTGAAATAGCCATTAGCATGAAAAATACTCCCAAATAGTGAAATTTCAACAAAAATAATAAAAATAGAAGATAATACAACACTGCGGAAGCCCCCTTCCTTAATTTCATCATGTCACATGGTTTAACTGGGTGCTTGGTCCTGAGATTGAAAACTGAAAGCATGCAATGCAATCTCTCATCGGACTTACTATGCACCTACACATTATTGGTGGTGTACGATAAAAATAAGTAAATGTGTTTGTTGAAAATTTTTAAACATCCATCTAGATTAGCAAAACACATTGGTAAATCATTCTTGTTTGAATCTATGAAATATTTGCCATTAAAAACGAAAAGCTTGTAGCAAGAGTTCCAAAGAGCAATTGGTCCTACACAATACCGAGAATTGGATACTGTGAAGTCATCATGTCACATGGTTTAATTTCATCATGTCACATGGTTTAATTGGGTGCTTGGTCCTGAGATTGAAAACTGAAAGCATGCAATGCAATCTCTCATCGAACTTACTATGCACCTACACATTATTGGTGGTGTACGATAAAAATAGGCAAATTTGTTTGTTGAAAATTTTTAAACATCCATCTAGACTAGCAAAACACATTGGTAAATTCATTCTTGTTTGAATCTATGAAATATTTGCCATTAAAAACGAAAAGCTTGTAGCAAGAGTTCCAAGGAGCAATTGGTCCTACACAATACTGAGAATTGGATACTGTGAAGTCATCCTGTCCTCAATTATATATGGTGATTCTATTCAAGTAGAACTAAAACGGCCAACCATCTTTCGGTCTGGAGTTGGACTATTCAGCTTACCTTAATCCAAAGTCAGCAGTATGAGCCGCATCTTTAACACAGAAAAAAGCTCGCCGCTCAATAAACTATACGAAGAATAGGCAAAAGAATATCTTGATATAAATAAAAGAGTGCGAGGAAGTAACCTCTTGACGTACCCAATTCTTATATAAATAGGAATAGGAAGGATTATCAAGGTGAGTGACAGGTACTTCCTGTTAGTTAGATCAATTGGCAAAGATGAACGAACATACTTACAACATTTGTCGAACAAAACCTAGATTGAGAGTATCGCGAACAATGAGAAAAATTCCAAGAAAAAGAACCAATGTTAATCCAGAAGACATGATAGCTTGCTCCAGCTCTTGAGGCAGCTTCTTTCCGCCTCTTGCAGCCTCCAATGCAATGAGGGCCATATAGCCTCCATCCAGCGCAGGCAGCGGCAGAAGATTCACCACCGCCAGATTGAGATTTACCACTGCCGCATACTGAAACAAATTTACCCCCTCGACGCTCGCCCTCGCAGCCTCCGCCCCCACCGCCACTATACCCACCGGCCCCGACACCTGACTCGCCGTCTCTGAAAAATTAACAAAAACCTGCTTCAACCCTTCCACCACATTCCCCAACATTCTCCAAAACTCCACCCCCGCCCTCACAAACCCATCTGCAACATCACTCGCCTTCACCTTCACGATTTTGGCGTTGGGTGCCAGCTGCACCCCTATTTTCCCTGTGCCGTCAGACTTTGCATCGGGCGTCACCTGCACCTGCACCTGCACCTGCCCCTGCCCCTGCCCCTGCCCCCGCCCCTGCCTCCTCTCTACCAAAAATGAAAGTGTTTTCCCCGGGTTCTTCTTAATGACATCCACGAGATCAAACACGGCCGGCTCCCTCACGCCGAAGAGGCGGCCGTCAACGCCGAGCACTACGTCACCGGACTCCATGCCGTCGCGCGCCGCCGGCGAGTCGGAGAACACTTGAGGAACAAGGACGCCCGGGAAGGGCTCTTGCTCCACCATTCCCACCGTCAACACCTGCGCAAACAGAATGGAGTAGGCGAAAAGCATGTTGGCCACCACGCCTGCGACCGTCACCACGAAGCGGTCGAAGATGGGTCTGTTCTTCAACAAATCTTTGTCGTCGGAGGGAATTCCGCTATCCTGATCGTTGTCGGGAAAACCGACATACCCTCCCAGCGGAATGGCTCTCACAGAGCATTCCACGTTTTTTATATCGAATTTCAACAGCGTGGGGCCAAACCCAATGGCGAATTTACTCACGTGGATGTTCTGCAAGTAGGCTGCCAAGAAATGGCCGCATTCGTGCACTGTAACAATAGCTGCAAGCACTGCCACTGCCTCTACCACCGATCGAGCCCCTTCTAAGTCTATCCTCTCTAAGCCTATTCCTATTCCTATTAATCCCACTCCCGGGTTTGATAGAAGCAATTCACCTGCTCTCTTATTCAATTCCTCAACTATATTTTTGCCCTTTAGCTTTCTACTGCTATTTTTGTCCACGGATGGAACAATGGTTTCAAATTGCTTTCGCTTGTCCAACCATTGTTTTGGCCGTTGACTGTAATAGAGTACTTGTCTAGCCCCAGTCCCAGCCCCTGCCCCCCCTGCCCCTCTTTGAAATGGGAATATGCATCCTGGAGGGGACGAGGAGAGTGTGGTGTTGCAGAGGCGTAACATTATCTTACTTATCTTATTAGCTGCATAACAAATAACAAATGGAGATTAATAAACGTACGAAGGAAAGCGGCATGGCACTAGTGGGTGGTTTCAGATTTCCAATCGCCACCAGACAAAATCCTTATCTGGAGATTAACTACTTAGTGCCCTACCCGCTGCTCTCTTACATATATCATTTTGCATTCAAGATTGTGTAATGAATACAATTTTGATATATTTTCTTTTTCTTTTTTCTTTTTTTCTTTTTGCTTCTTCCTTCTTCCTTCTTGTATTCTTAAGTTTTAACATTCATTTTTCAATATATATATATTATTAAAAATAAGATATGAATTAATTCATTTTATGTTTATTGGTTGAATTTATGAATTTAAGTGGAGAAATTCAGTGTTTATTGGATCTTTAAAAAAAAAAATTAAAAATCATCTTTAAATTGTTTTTAACGGGAAGCAATGAAATTGGCATAAGTCACAGATATTATTTGGCTTTAAAAAAATGAACCGTATAAATATTATTTGGCACAACCCACACATCCATCACATTAAAAAAAGCACAGAGTATAATATCAAGGGAACTTTGTCAAATATTTTCATGGTGATGTTTCTATTGTTTCTATAATGGTGTGCTAAATTTATTAAGGGTTTTTAATGTGCAAAGTTATTATAGTGGATGAAGTTCAAAGGGAAAGGTGGATGATACTGGATTAGAATCGTGAGAATGCTTATACAAAATGCCCAGGTAGGTGTAGGTGGAATTGTGTGGCATTTGCTTTGAGGATTTGTTACCAGAAATGTTGAGGGTTTACATTCCATACATGGTTATTGTCAATCTTGCATGGTGTGGTACATACATTTGAGGGTGGAACAAAATAGGTACCAAATACATTGCCCACACGACTCTTGATGATCCAAAACTCGAAAGTCTTGGTTGAAGAATATTTCAAGAACACACAAATAATAATGATATCTCTGAGAAGAGATGTTTTATTGCTCAAAATTGCATATACAACATATGCCTATCTCTGGGAAGAGATGTCTAATTTCTATTTTCGGTTACATATTTATTTATACATATTTTGAAGGTAAGAGGAGGATGTGGAAGGTCACCAATCTCGAGGGAGATTGAGTGGTTCGACTTCCATGATTTACAACAATATAGAATTTGAGGAATTACTATTTTTAGAAACTTACTATTTTTAGATTGCACTACTAAAATTAAAATTTGAGGCACTTTCATTAAGTTTTCGAGGGTCAAAACCCACCGAGTGGAGCTCCATGCCATCTCACTGCGTTATCCTCATTCTTAGCTTTCCAACGGTTCAAACGAGGAGTCAAACGGAAGTTCTGCCACCAATTAGGGTAGAACTATCACCCGAATTGTCACATGAAATGTTGCTAAGATCATTCCTCCCTCCTTGAGAAGTAATGGTCCCCATTGTATCAAGATTTGTCATCAAGTGTGGCAGTTGTGTTTTAATTTGATTCCCGATGCATACTTGGAATGGACTGTGCTTTGTGGAGTTGTGTAAGGCCCAATTATTCATCATTTCTGTCTGACCATCAGTCTGTGGATGGAAGGCCATGAACTTCCTCAGCGTGGTATCTATTTTTTTCTATTGTTGTGTTGTTTGTGTAGTCAAGGCTGCAACATTAGCCCTTTTGAATATATGTGGCTTGACCACCATGAAAATGAATTTTTTGGCACTAATCAAGGAGACAAATGTAGAAGGTGGTACCTTTGGTACCATGTAGCGTCATGTTCTAAGAGTGAGGGTGATCCTTCGAGTTCTTGATTCATAGATGCCATGTCGATCATACATGAATGGCTGACCAAAGAGTACATCGTAAACATCCAGATTGACCACATCACACAAGACCTCATCTTAGAAAGGTTTTATTGCATATGAGAGAAGACATTAGTGGGTGACATGGAGGTTTCTCCCTAGACTCAACCATCTAATATTGTATGGCTTTGGGTGAGCCTTCATGGACAGATTTAGGCTTTTCACAACATTAGCAGAGATTAAGTTCTTTTGACTCCCACTATCAAAAATGAAATGCAGAGGTTTACCTTTCACCCATAACTTAGAGTGAAACAACCTTTCCTTGTCATCTAGCCTCTCCTCGTGGGTTTGTAATGAAGCAACAATGGCATCGAGCTCATCATCTACAATCTCTTCTTCATCATCTTCAACTATGGGATGTGTATGAGGCAGAACAATAAATGTTGAGGATTGTGATTCAGAAAGCAGGGACTTGATGGATCGACATTGTTCTTTGGAGTGAGTTATAGATTTATGGTAATCACACCATTTCTCAGTCTTTCTTTCCTTTTGCTTCCAATTTTGGTCTTGTGTTTGACCTTCTTTATTACTTTTCTATTTTGAAGGCTGACTCTTTGTATTCATTCTTCCATGCTTCTGCTCAATCTTCACCATGAACTTGTACGCCTCACCGAGGGTTTCCAAATTGAAGAGCTCCATTTCCCCCCGTATATACCATTATAGTCCACCACGATATTTGAGAACCTTGTGTTTCTTACTTTCTTGGATGCCCAATCTCTCAAATACAAAATGAAAAATGTTAGTAATCTTGAACAGATTGTTCCTTACCTTGGTGAAGTTGATGCCACTCTATATACAGATCATCATATGCTCCAATGGGGTAGTATTCTTCCTTTATAGCTTCTATAAAATTGTCCCAGGTAGGTTCTACCTCAAAGCCAATATCATCGGTACTAAATCTCTTCTTGTACACTTTCCACCAATTTTTGACAGGCAATGATGCTTTCAAAAGAGCAAAAGTGATCTTCTCTTTATCAGTGAATTTATTTATAGAAAAATAGGATGATAATTGATTCAACCAATTTTCTACTACATCAGCATTGATTTTGCCTTCAAATGTAGGGATATCAAAATTCACCTGAACCTTAAAGGGTGTTGGGGTACTGAAAAGATGTGGGGTTGCAAATGAGGAGCCAAAATTTTCCATCAAAATTTGTTGGAGAATTTGGGTGAATTATTGTAGCATATGCACTTGCTACTGTTGGAGGGCTTCATTCACCATTTCCTTGAAAGGATCAGATGTCTCAGTGTTGTCCACAATTTGAGGTCATTTGGGACAAACAGGTGGATAGTCTATTGGTTCTATTATTTTCCACCCAAGCTTCTTGTAATCTGGCCTCATTCTCGGGAGCATACACTCTAAATACAAACCACTCTGATACCACTGATCCAAAACTCAAAATTTTTGGTTGAAGAATATTTTAAGAACACACAAATAATAATGCTATTTCTGAGAAGAGATGTTTTATTGCTCAAAATTGCAGATACAACATATGTCTATCTCTGGGAAGAGATGTCTGATTTCTATTTCTGGTTACATCTTCATTTATACATATTTTTAAGGTAGGAGGAAGATTTGAAAGGTCACCAATCTTGAGGTAAATTGAGTGGTTTGACTTCCATGATTTACAACAATACAAAATTCAAGGAAATACTATTTTTAGAAACTTACTATTTTTAGATTGCACTACTAAAATTGAAATTTGGGGCACTTCCATTGGGTTTTTGAAGGTCAAAACCCATCGAGTGGAGCTTTGTGCCATCTCACCACATGCTCCTCATTCTTAGCTTTCCAACGGCTCAAACAGGGAGTCAAATGGATCTATGGTGCAAAAGTTATGGCTCTCGAAAGTTCTACCACCAATTAGGGTAGAATTGTCACTTGAAATGTTGCTTGGATCACTTGAGGGGAGTCCTTGATGCCCCAAGAATATGCCTATTTTTTACTGGCAAAGATATTTCATGCATGTTTGGTACTCATGGTGGAGGCCCAAATTATCGACTCTAAGAAGGTTTATTACCTCTTCTTTAACAAAATGTTTGACATATAACGTATGGTTTATAATTTTGGAATTCTAGGAGGTAGTGTGGTTCAAGGCATGAATGGTTGAAAGGTTTGGCGAAGGATGCATCCATAGAGCATACTTTCCATCTAGGCATTCCAAGACATCATCATGGGCACCGTTGAGGGCTATCATGAGATTAGATAAAGGTGGATAGCTCTCTGTGAGTTGAAGAAGCAACCATTGCATTTGTAGCTAGAGATGTTATTAATGTTAAGGTGAGTTTAAGAAGAGATCATGTTGTAATATAATATGTTAATCACATTGTGGTATTTCTTTAACTTATAATGTGAGGTGGTTCAAGAATTGAAGCAAGGTATGTTTGTGCAAAATCATGCAATGGTTATTGTAGAGAACATAAAGAAGTTATCAAAAGACCTGAACCATAATAAATCGAGCTCCTACAAAGTAGGTTCAGAGATAGCCATGGTAACCTTGGGAAGATACACAATAGTGGCAAGAGGCAATGCTATATTAAGTATTCAATCTTGACATCAAATATATTAAAGATTAATTGCGACATGATTTTGAAATTATTCTTACAGTAAGAAATCCTTCCATTTTCTATTTTTTCAGTTGATTTATGCCAAATTAATTGTAACTGGCCTAAGCGATGCTTGGTTTTTTAATTTATGCAATATATGCATGAAAATACTAAGGAAAGATAAGTATTTTTCTCCCATATGCAACACTATATGTTACCTAGATGCAAAATATGTATCTAATAAGTTTGTGAAATAATTTAGCAAAGTATTTGGATGTAGTCTACTAGTTCTTTAATGAAATATGTCCTTGGAAACTTTAAACTCACATTAAAAATCAGGATAACTAGATTACCTATCTTGAAGAAGAGCGTACAATTATAAGGGAAAGGGTTGAGTATATGGAGCAAGAGATTTATAGCTTTAAACTTCATATGCAAGTACTAAAAGGTGCTAATGCTTTTAGATCAAGGGAATTTTTTTCTAGCGAGGCTTCATTTGCTTGATTTCATTATGGCTTGCTTGTAAATACAACCCCTTCCTTGAGGAGACCTAGATTTGGTTCACCCTGCACTTTGCATGTTAATTCCTGAACCGTAAATGCTATGTAACATCAATTTATTTGACAGTGTTGGTTTACTGTGATGATTCTCACTATTCTTTTAGGCCAAGGTCAATTAGTGCTCTATAGACTTGGGGAAATTTGCATAAGATTTGTTGACTTTTTAACATCCAAAATTGTTAAATAACAATCACATTCTCATAGTCACCAATGAACATGTTGATTATAGTTTGTACATTTGGTGTAATATATCAAAAATGAAGAATGGATCTAGGCAGGAAAATATTATTCTTGATATGAAGAAAGGATATTCATGTTGTACAATGCCTAGGCCTTTCGTTGGTCATGAAACAAAGATTTAATTATTTTCAATGATAATACATTTTTAGATGTGTGGAGTTGGGCACTTTACAAGACTATGTTGCTTACTTGCAAATTTGTTGTTCATTGGATCTAAACTTTTACTTCTATGTTGTAAAATGTGTAGCTTTAAATTCTATTTTACATAATTTGAATTATGCCATTGTTTTATGATTTTTGGAGTTCACGAGATAACACACAAACAATAAAAGTTTTTTGAATGCAACAAGGTAATATTCAAGATTCAATAATATATAGTAAAGTTAAGACCATTTGCCCATTTGTGCATGCATAATAAATACAATGAGTATAAAGTACTAAGGGATAAAAGAGAGTGGATCTTATTTGATATTATATTATGAAGCATGACAATGATCAGGAGTCATCGCATGATTGCATTTGAAGTTTGGGTCTTGTTCATTCTACATTTTTTCTATTTTTATCCATTGGATGCTTGCATCAAACATGGACAGTTGTGTTGGCGCAAGTGTATGCCTCTGACATAGGTGTCTAGTCCAAGGTACACACGGGAAGGGATCCAAATTTACACCAAACCTATGCTATCACAAGTATAACTATCATATGCCTCAAATTACATATGCCTGTGTGTGAGATTCATCCAATAAAAAAAACCCTAGTTCCCTTACCTTGGACCTCCTACAACTTGTTAAAAAGGGGTTAGCATGCAAGTCAAGCTAACCCTAGCAACCCTAGTTGTTGCTAAGTGTTGCCTACATAGTCAATACTTCAAAGAGGGCCTCAGACTCGCATGTAGTTCTCCATTCAAGGCATGTGTGTTTAATTATAACTATGTAATTATATGTTCTTTCTCCTATAGTAAACCTTGATACAAACAATGCAAAAATATAGTGATCTTTTGAGTGCTTCAAATATTAAATTCAATACTATAGTGAAATTTGATAGCTGGTAGTGTCAAATATTTGCTAATTGGAACTTGTTTTATATAATTTATAGGTGGTGTAGTTAGACTATAACGTTTGTAAATATAGGGATCTCTTGATTTCAAATTAAGACCTAGTGGCAAATGAATAGCTAACAAATAAATGAATAAAAGGGACTAACAAATAGTCATAAAAGTGAAAGATGTGAAAAAGGATAAAAGAAAAGGTCTTAACACTTGTGTCATGGTTGGACACTTTCATCAATGTAAGTGTCCATCGTGGATGTAGGTGTCTAGAGGCTAAAAACATAAAAATGACAAAATAATAAGTGGGGGTCCCTGAATCATGGTGGATAAAAGGTGTCATAACAACATACAGGCCCAAAGGGTAGGTAAAATAAAGAAAAATAGAGTGGAACTAAAGAGGTCCATAAAAGATCACATCACTAGATATCTAACTCTTAGTCAGGAGGTCTATACATACAAAAAGCTATTAGAACATGCTATGAACTATGCTTGTACCAAAAATGGGTATCTGCATTTGTCCCCTCTCACCTCTCCACCCCCTTAATCTAGTAATGCATGAAACTAGAATTACTAGTTTAAACGAAAATAAAATGCACACCCTGGTGTGTACAACACACCTTATCTTCACTTGAATTGTATTGTAATATTTTGTTTGAATGTTACCTACAATCAAAGAGTACACCATAAAGTAATTAATGCATATAATTTGTATATGAGCAATAATAGAAATAAGCATAAATAAAGAGAATGGATAGAATACATGTGTATATGATGTGTAGTGATAGTTATGGAGCACTGGAGACTAGAGAATGGAACTTAAAACCTCATCCATCTTCTGGCTAGGAATATGAATGAACTTACAAGTGGTAAAATGGGTTGCACCGTGTAGGTGTTGTACCTAGAACAGGGAGACTTGGGAGGTGATCATGCCCCTAGCTCAGAATAGGCAGAGTGGTGATTTGGTAATTAAGAGTATCATTTCCCAATCATCACACTTGATTACAAAAGACATATATATATCTAGCCCAATATATGATGAGTAATGTAATCAAACTCACCCAAAAACTTAGTGAGACTGGATGGTTCAATCACTCCAATCTAGCCAAAAAGAGCCAACCATTACACACAGGTAAGGCTTAGTAACAGTCCATAATAGTTTGACCTAGGTATCAATACATAAAAGTATGTGGTATAGTAATAGTATATAATAATCTGGTGAATCTAGAAGATAGATCAATGTCTGAGTAAATAGGAGTGAACCCTTATTCATGCCCCCTATCATGTTTGGTGTGAATAAAGTAATATGTGTATAATGGTGATACTATTGTATATAGAGTTGACCTAAATATGTATATGAATCATATGTTATGAAAGAAACCTGGTGATTTTTGGTATGTCATGAGTATGGAGGACATGTTTCCAAAACATGCCTCTACTGAATTTGAAACTATGAACATGTGGAAGCCATGTATATATGACATGCCCCTCATTGAATTTAAAACTATGAAAAACGTGGAAGCCATGTTTATATGACATGCTCCCACTGAATCTAAAATTGTGAACATGTGGAAGCCATGCCTATATGACATGCCCCCATTGATATGCACCCCTTTTGGGATAAGGGGAAATAGTACATGTGAGTGACCTCATTACAAATGTAAAAAGTGATATTCTCATGGATATAGTAACCAATTTTGTATTCTATGAGAAGTGGTAACTAAGAATGTAATGTAATTTAGGTGACCATTTTGGGATTTGTAATAATAGTTGTGTGTAAGTAATAAAAGTAGGAAATTTTTGGTAATTATTTAAAGTATTCACAATTTGTATAATATGAAAGGGCACATTTCATGGATTTTAATGCAACTCATAGTTTTGAATTTGGACAACAGGTGCTCAAGATATGTGTATTTGAAGTTCTTGATAAAAATGTATATCAGGTACTTTTGAATAGAAATTGTAACTCATTTGCACTTTGAACTTTTGAAATTTTTTGAGATGAGTAGAAGAGAACAATGTATTGCAGTAAATCCCCTTAACCAGTGTCATTTGATATACTTCAAACAACCCTAGATGACCAGGATTTTGATCAATTGGTAAGTAGGTTTAGCCATTAATTTACTAGTAACTTTGAATTTTTGAATTTCTTGAGAAAAATTTATGGTTTTTAGGTATAGACACTTACATCAAGGTATGGGACATTTGCATCAGTAATTTAATGCTAGCATCTAAATTCAAACATAAGCATTCGATGTTACCATCCTATGTTGACAGTAGTGTCTGACATTTTTGTCTTACATCTATGCTAGTGTTTGATGATATAGTCTTTTTATTTTGTGGATATTTAATTGTAACATCTATGTTTTTAAACTAAAATATGATTGCTAACGAGTATTCATTGTTGTTTTTTTATTTGTATAAGGATATAAATATTCAAGAGTTTTAGCACGATAGACATTTTCTACTCTAACAGAGCTAGGTCTAGATATGATCGATTGGACCATTATAGATCAAGAAAGTTTGGGTCATGTGGCTTGATTATGATAGATTCACTATGATATCCACCTCCTCACAGTCCTAGCCAAGAGGTAAAACTTGGATACATGCACTTTCTGGTTCCCCACAAGGGAGATGACAATCACATTAGAGGATGTGTATCATATTTTTTAGTTTCCTATCAGAGGTGAGAGAGTACAGGTTACCAAAGATGGTAGCTCTCATTATATTTAACGTTATCATATATATCTCAATGGCCAAAGGGATTTGGATGTAGATACGAGTAAGATGATTCGACTAGACAACATTATCAAAGGTGGTTTTTTGTGGTTGTGGAAGTTTATCTATGTTTTATTGGCATCATTCATAGCAGTAGAGGGTGGAATAGTGGATATCTCATATCATATGTATCATATAGTTCAACATATTAAGATTGATCATACCATATATTGAAGGGGTTGTACTATATCGGCCCACTTATATAGGTATATTTATAGATTTTCTCCAAAAAGTCATGGTGGAGGCATTGGAGTAGAGACTCTATTACATGTTTGGGCATATGAGCACATTGCAATCGTATGATTGATTGGTGGACCCCTACCTAAGTGGGCTCATCTAGGGATATTTATAGAGTAATGGGCATTTCCTCATGGTATACTACACACCATGATGGAGTACCACATTATTTTAGACAAGTTGACTTCATATCAGATTATATGGCATCTATATAGGACATTATCTAGATGGCACGAGGACGGGCATGAGATGTAGAGGGTCCAAATTAGTATGTGGTTGGTTCACCATTTTCTTGATGTATATGAGTTGTTTTAGTATGATCATGTTTTACAAAATTTTGGTATGGATCAAGGAGTCCCATCAGCACCCTACCCCTGATATCAGACAATGTGGAATGGACATAGGCCTCATGATAGGCCATCACCTACACCCACATATCAAATTTTGAATCCTAGTTATGAAAGTGATCTCATGGTTCCCCTAGAGGTAGGGGATGATGCGAGATGCACATATGGTTATATGTAGTGGTGGGAGGGAGCCCAATGGCCATTATTGTTTCTTGTTGTAGTTTCCCCTCTATGTGTCATTCTACTGACACAAGGAGATGCAAGAGGAGAGAGTGTGATGACTAGGATATGATGAGGATAGAGTGCGTGAGTTATCCCATGCACACGGACCCTAGTTTTATCCTAGTGCATCCACATCGAGAGGTTCGGGGGCCATGGATATATATATATATATATATATATATATATATATATATATATATATATATATATATATATATATATATATATATATATATATATGACATTCTTCACATGATTTATTTTGCGTTAAATGGATGTGCAATATCTAACTCTTTATATTTGTTTTTTGTATTTACTTTTGTAATATATGATTAGATGTTGAAAATTTATATAAAAAATATGTTAATTTAATGAGATGCCTGCATTATAGTGATAATAGAGTAATCATCATATGCAATGAAACCCTGTTGGAAATAAGAATGCCTAACTGTAATGATCATGTGGTAGTGGAATTGTTGATTTTACTTCTATGGATAACTTTGTTGTATATATAGAAGTAACATGTGAGTTTGTAGGTACCATTTTTGGCACCCAAAACTATTATGTATCTACATCCCCTCCATGTGTCCCTCTATTTAGGACCTGATCAACCAACGGTTCCTTGGTAAGATTAGTGTGGGAGTGATCAAACCTGGTAGAGATTACACTAAGATAAGTACTTCTATTAGTGGTCATCTTCTGTGAAGGTTGATGGACCATGCACTCCTTAAAAATAGAAGAATATCAAATGATAAAAAGTTTATACAAATGAAAACAACAATCATATATTGGGTGCATATCCCCAAGTGTATACTCCTCATCATTATATATATATATATATATATGAATGACATTCTTCACATGATTTATTTTGCGTTAAATGGATGTGTAATATCTAACTATTTATATTTGTTTTTTGTAATATATGATTAGATGTTGAAAATTTATATAAAAAATATGTCAATTTAATGAGATGCCTGCATTATAGTGATAATAGAGTAATCATCGTATGCAATGAAACCCAGTTGGAAATAAGAATGCCTGACTGCAATGATCATGTGGTAGTGAAATTGTTGATTTTAGTTCTATGGCTAACTTGTATATATAGAAGTAACATGTGAGTTTGTAGGTACCATTTTTGGCACCCAAAACTATTATGTATCTACATCCCCTCCATGTGTCCCTCTATTTAGGACCTGATCAACCAATGGTTCCTTGGTAAGATTAGTGTGGGAGTGATCAATCCTGGTAGAGAGTACACTAAGATAAGTACTTCCATTAGTGGTCATCTTCTGTGAAGGTTGATGGACCATGCATTGCTTAAAAATAGAAGAATGGGATGGCTCGACCCTCTTAGATGAGCCTCTAGGAGAAGTATGTGAAATAGATCTAGATATGTCTTTTTGATATACAATAATTCCCCGATCAGCTAACTGTGTAATTTTTTAATCAATAACAAAACACTCATTATCTTATTGTCTGTTAATACCATGGTGAGTGCAAACGTTTTGTCCTTTTGCCTTTTCAAAATGGTGTGGTGGATAATGTGAATTAGGAGGCAATGTTATCATTTATTTATCTAATAGTGTGGGCAATATATCATGTGGTCTATCATGCTACCAATCAAACTTAAGGGGTTGTTGTTTGGTAGAGGTATATTATCTAATTGTGGGAGATACTTTGTAAGCATTTTCCTTTCCTTTTTTTTACACCTTTAATGGTTCATTTGTTCTTCGACATAAATTAATGGTTCTGAAGAAGGCATTTGAATTGGTTTATGAACCTTCATAGGTTGTTTATTTACCTTGAAAACATGATTTTTATCATGGTTGGTTTTGGATAGAGAAATGGGAAATTCCTTTTTTGTGTTCATTATAGCACATGCATTTTTTTGCACATCCCAATATAAAGTCTCAAATGAAGTAAAGGGTTTATGTAATGCTCATTCTCTAAGTGGATAAAGAAGAACCCAACTAAATATAAATTGCACTTCTAAATCTGAGGGTGTATAGTTTAAGGAATATAAAGTGTCCTTAAATTGAATAATATAGTCTTGCATAGGTTCATTATAATTTTGTGTCAGTGCTTGCAAATGTTCTAATGGTAACTTAGGTAAGGTGTACCAATGAAAATTTGATAGGAATACATCTTCAATTTGTTTGAAAGTTGATAAGGACCCATTTGGAAGGCTATAAAACCAATCAATATCCATGTTATCATTCAAATTGTGCACTCATGGATAACTTATTATGTGGGGGAGATTGAAGATGGGTGTAAAACATGAGAACTTGGCATAGGGTGAAAAAGTGCTCGATGTGAGGTGTAGGTGTATTCAAGCTTACCAACATGAAAAAAAGATCTTGTGTCTCATTGAAATAATGAGAACATCCCCAAGGCATGGGACTCTTGCACTCCTTGGGATGAACCTCCAGAGAATGTCAAATTCCTTCTAATCTAAGTGCACCTAGTTTAGGACCAATAAGTAGACCTATAAAGAGAAGAAATGAAATCTATAGTTAATGATATACCTAATCTTGACAAAGGAAAAATGGTGAGAGAGGATAAGAGGTGATGAAAGGGAAAACAATGATGCATCAATAATAGAATGAACACCTCACCTACTTAATGGCATTTTAAAATTAAGGAACCAAATGCATGAAGTTTTCAAACCAGACATCAACTACATAAATGTTTCACATAGAGGTATGGGAACACAACACAACATTAATAAGGATGACCAATGATCCACAAATAATGCCTACATAGACCCATTAATACATAGTGCATGACCTATAGAGGATTCTAATTCCATGTGGAGGTATGAAGGGAGGAAAATAATGAGAAAGATTAACATCCATAGACAAAGATAAAAAACCTTTAGTGCACACAAAACATAGAGCATGAAATAAATATGATTCAATTCTCATCAATTCTAAGGCCTAAGCCAATATTAAAAACTTGAACGGGAAGAGATTTTTTAAACCAAGGAGAGGGTTGTCTCTTAAAATTAAAACCAAGGATTTTATAGAGATGGATGAGGCCCTGCATAATTAATTAAACATTTGATATGGTAGATAGGAACTTAATGGGAAATTCAACACTCAGAACTCAAGAGAACTAGACTCCTATGTAATGACTATTGTGACCCATGCTCATTCAACTTGGGTTGACAATTTAATCCTAGAAATAACTAGGAAATCATTTTAAGATCTTCAAATGATTTGCATGTGCATCAAGTACATAAGTATGATCCCATAATTAGAGGAGGTATGTGTGTATGTTCTATCCACCTTTGTATCTAATTCTACTCTTTTTTCAACTTCCTTTGATGTCTAATCAATCCTAGCTACCACCTTTGATTATTGCCATCACTTGTCAATCTACTCAGACTACTTGTTGACATAGATGATGTGTCAAATTCTCTTGGATTTTGCCATGCCACCTTTACATGCATGATAGGAACTTATATGCACACCCATCTTTAGGGACTATGTGCACACTAGATTGGGCACATTAAGTTTTGCACAAGAAAGATGAAGGTTTTGGGTGTACACTTATAAATATTAATCTATGCTTTTTTCACCTTACCCATGCACTTTTTAGACTTGAGATGTTTTGTGTAAAAACGTGTGTAGGGATGTTAGAGAGATATGGGTATATGAAGGAAGTAGTGCATAGTATAAGTCATGGTCTGTGAATCATGAGGGCACATATCTAAACTTATATGCTTGAGAACATAAGCTTGTCATTTAGGCACAAATAAATTATTGAAGATGAGTGTGCAAAAGGAATGAATATCTCAAGTGCACACTTGAAATCAAAATATATGCTATGTGTACTTCTTGCTCACCACTATATAAAGTCATGAAACTTTGTGTATATGACCTATGCATTCCTATAGTTATGTGCTTTGCACAAGAGTGTGGAACTATTTACATGGGGCATGCAACAAGGCTCTATGCATAGGTGTATACGAATACTCAACCAAAGTGTGGATCTGTACTGACCACCAAATTTGGGAGCTTACTCCTACAAAACTTGATACTACATAAGCATGAAAGCCTCCTACAGGGTGATATGATATTCATGGGTGGTGGGGTGACTTGAAGAGTCAACACTTTTGGAAACCTCTATGGGATGCTTGCCTTTTAAGTGAGAACCAATAGCCTCAAAGAAATCCATTAGGCACAGAGTCATTTGGAGCCCTTTGGTCTTTTACCCTTTGTGTGATTCACTATGATAAACTTACCTAGCCTTATAAGAAATTGAGATACCTCTCATAAAGAAAAATCAAATCAAACAACTATGTCAAATGATGCTTAGAGGAAGGAAAATTTAAACTAAGTATGCACTATGCATAGACACTTGGAGAAAATGAAATTAATATAAACAACATCATGTGCACACAACACTTAAGGAAATTAAGACATCTAATCTACTATTTATAAAATATACATGATCATTAGAGATAGTGCTTGAGATGAATCATGTTGATGGTTTGTGAGTTTTAAAGCATTATCCTACTTACAACTAGATATGGTGTATAGGTCATTCCATATAACATCAAACTTTGCATGCTTCCCAAATTTTTCCCTATCTGTCCCATTTAAGTACTAAGTCTCCTTCATTGAATCTTTTGGTAATAACTTCCTGTCTAATGTCCTTTTTTCTGCACCTACTAAAGCTCTATATTATGCATGTGTTGGGTTTTCTTTGATAATTTTAGCCTCAATGCTAAAGTCTAGCCCAATGATCTAACACATTGGCCCTTTCATGCAAGATTTAGGTCTTACACCCGCACCTAAAGTGCATAGAGAAAGATCAGTTCTCATAGGTTTTGTTTCATAGTGTTAATATCTTGTTCATATTCTTCTCTTTATGCAAATTAAACATGGATTATATAAATTCAAAGATAGACTACCTTGATTCTTTGGGTTCTAGGTTTGATTAATATCGCTACGTAGAATATTATCATTTTATATTAGCATCAGTTATTAAGAAAATAAAGATAGGGCATAATTCATATTTAAGTCTAATCACTTAATTCACACACCATTGTTCATCATAAAACACAATAAGTTGATAAAACTTGTTATCTCATATATTAATCTTAATCATCAAAAATGCAAAAGTTCATCACAAATTCATCCCTAAAATATCTCTCATCATGCTTTACAATAGGGGTATTTACACTTGTTTTTTCCTAATAAATCATTTACAATCATTAAGGGCATGATCAATTGGCCAACAAACTCTCAACAGATTGAGAGTTATGGCGCTCAACAATTAGTTTTTTATAAAGACTTGGGCCTCTAAACCCCTATATCCTCACTCTATGTTATATCTTTGTTGCCATATGTTCCTCTTATTGTGGGATGGTGCAAAAATTACTACTAATAGGGTTGCGGTGGCCCACATGACCCATTCTTTTAACTACTTCTGATTTCCATGCACTCCCCTATCTTCCCTTTCTATTTTGAGTCCTACATCCTAGGGTTCCTCATGACTCATTCCCATCTGACTGGGTCCTATTACACTGGTTCATTTGTACCATTGTCCTCTTGCACTCCATAAGTTCCATGCCATGGTGATTTTTCACATATTAAATATGTGCCATGGTCCCTCCGTGTCATGGTCCATCAACATTATGTCATTTTTGTGCCAAAATTGGATAATACTTAGAATTTTTTTGGGGCCAACATCACTCCACACTATGCTCTTAGTCCATCCCAGACTAAGTCATGCTAGCATCTTTTATCAAAAATATGGGCCTGACTGCTTGATCTCCTTCTTCAAATTGTCTTAATGTGATAATGCCTTGAGCACTTTTATAGTTATTTCTTATATGGCCCCCTTTAATTTATTTATTTCCTCAGGTTCGATGGAGGTCTCATCAACCTTCTTGACCAATTCATCTAGGGATGTGATGCCATCCTTCTAGACATCTTCAAGTGTGGAGACCTCCTTATCAACCTATCCTTAGAGGGTTGTAAAATTTGCATTTAGCTATAGATGATGTTTATTGATTACATCCTATATTGCCTCCACATCCTAAATGCCTTAGCATACTTAGCATGGTCTTTTATTAAGAGTGCAACATCAGCCAACTACTACCTTTGGGGTTCTTTAGCTTGGAATCAAACCTCCTAGACTTTATTTGGATGTGCTAGCTATGAAAAAATTCTAACCAAAATGGGGATAACCTCCCCAACCCTCTTTATAACATGATTGTATACTTTTATCCTCATGATGAACTATTCATCTAACTCTAATCCCTCATCTTTTAGCATGGGTTGCTCCTTACATCACTTGAGCAATAGTTCTACCAAGGCCTCCAACTTTCTTATGGCATCCCCATCAAGAGGCATGCTATCTGATAGTGTCAGTTATTTGTTAAAAATTATTTTTTAGAGGTTTAATACCTTTAATTTTGCCTCTATGGCCTCTTGGATATGCTATTTCAACATGGCCACTTCTTCGGTGAGAGCTTGTTTCTCTTCAACTTCTTTATTATACATGCCCACAATCTTGGCATGTTTCCTCTTAGCAGTACACACACTAGAATCCAATAAAATATTCTGGCATGTGATCTCTATGCCTACATTCAAAAAGGTGGTGCTTGTTAGAAGAGGGAAGATATTTTGTGGATCTACCCATAGTGGTTTTGGTAGTGTTGGAGTATCTGGATCCAAGGAAAGGCTGCCTTGGGGGAGTTTGAACTCACACTCCTCATTATACATATCTAAAAGGAAGGACACTTGATTCCTTGTTTCCATGATTGCCTCACTAGGAATGAAATAGGCTAAAGATATATCATCTTATTTTGGATGCTAAATTGATATCGCTCACATGCATTACTATTTGCATCATCACCATGCTCTTCTGTAGCCTTAGTTGGTCCCTTCCCTTTACTAGGGTCCCACACAAGTTTGGCCTACTCATGGTTACTAGTGGCCATCACATTCAGTTATTCACCATCTCCCTCCTCACCATATAATGGTTTGACATCAAGAAATGAGTCATCAGAGGTGGATTTCTCCTCTCGCATTAGGGAAGGAGTTTTCTCAAAATTAGAACCTGAGCTATGAACTTGTAAATTAAGAATTTCCTACTGGGGTGCTTATCTTAGGGGATATTATTGGGCAGTTATTAAAGTAGAAGAACTTGGGGGAGATCATGGTGGAGTTATCGTTGACACCTAAAACTCTCACCTTAGGTTTAACAGACTCCTATGGGAAGCTTTATAGGTGTGGGACCAAATGCGATCTGTAAAGCAACCTCTAAGATTTTAGAATTTGACTTTTTATTTAATTTAAGGGAGAGGGTGAAAAGGGATAGAGATAAATGAAATCAAATAACAATAAAATAACACTAACTAAGGTGATGCACTGAGAGATTTAAAACATTAACATATATTTACATAAGATAACATAGAACCTTAAGCATTGCAAACCATAAAGGAACATAAATCATGAATTAAGGTCTACAAGCCAGTGGAGTTTCACACTAAAGAAGCAAAAGAAAATAAATAGTGAACATGAATGATTTACACTCAAAATAACATAGAGCACCACATCTTCTTCATTGTAGATGTAGAACTGAATATAGAAGGCCATAGAGGCACATACAAAGCATCCAATCACACCTATGAGGTGAACCTATTAAGGTTTCACAATAGAAAAATCCTAACTATTAATATTCCTAGTCTATTACCATATGAATATGTAAAAAAGATAATTGATAGCAGGTTCAAGATCTCCCCTAGAACGAGCCTAGAATATATAGGCAAGAACACCCCTTGCATGGGTGACACCTAAAGATTCCATCACTTGCACTCATGATGATGTTGTTACAACTTAAAGAGGGTCTCAAGTTTATGAGTGTAATTATCATTCAGGTCTTGGATATGGTGGGTTGCACTATTATATTATGAATGCTACACTTAGGAGAAGAAAAATGGTGCCATATGGAAGGGTCCATCTCTTCTTCATTAAGACAACATGGTGGGTCCCCTATCACTTCCCTCAACCAATGATGTAACTCAAAAGTTTGATAGATCGAAATTGCTTTTGGATAAGTGTGTAAATGCCAAGTGTTGAGCTCGTATTCCACTAGAGAGAGTTGGGCATCCCTTAAAAAAATGAGCATAAGGGTATTATGTGTTAAGTTGGCACTCCACCAGAGTGAAAAGAGAGCTTTATTAAGTTGGGTGAGCATTAGGCTGCCATGTGGAAGAAGCAGATAAGGGTTGGTACTTAGGAAAAATTTCAAAAAGGGGACCTGAGAAAAGAAGAGGTTGAAAAGGGGAACTATCAAAGGGTTCCGAAGAACTACCAACTATCAAACAAGCTTGAAGCCAAAAATAGATCGCTCAAAAATAACAAACATGGATTTTGATCCATAGTTCTTGGTGACTCATAGGCACATCTATCTATGGATACAAGAACCCAAAACTATGGTATCTAACCAGTCAAAGTCAAAAATTGGAGGAAGGTGAAAAAAAATACAATTTTTAAAGGGCTACTTATAAGGGCATCCATTCTTCTTGCTTAGACTGGGTCTTTTTATTGAGAGCCTCAAAGGCTCTATCTAGATCTATCATCTCTTTGAAAGAGATGTTTCCCATACCTTAAATAACTGCCAACATTTGGAATTCCAATTAGGCAAGTGGTTGATAAATCTTCTCCACCTTGGAAACATTAAGTGATTGATTAAGAGCTATAAATATGGTATGGTCATTATGTTTCTATTCTAGAAGCACCTTGATTTGGTCCTATGGAAGGATGCTATTGTTTATCAAGAAAGGGGAGGGGAGTCCCAACTGGACTAACTACTCGATGTGTCCCCACCTATCTTAGAACATCTATTCTAAGACATTAAGGAATGCATTAAATTTATTCCCTACCTTAATATAGCTAAGAAATTCATTAACCTTGGCCACCACCTACCTCTGATCAACTAGCCCTACTGCTTGTAGCGTTTCCTCTGAAGGATTGTAGAGCTTCTAGACTAGGCTATGTGAATCTAAGACCTTAAGGGATATAAAGGTGATCATCAGGTCAATATATGTGCTCACCTAAAACCTCAGTCTCTATGATTATATGATGAAAATGAGCAACTTTAGGTTAGTAGCCACGACCTTGATCCTCTCTTAATAGGATTTATACAATTGTTGGATCATGGGAAACATTTTGGTGGCCTGTGGGCAAGTGAAAAGGTCATTCTTTAGATTTTTAATCTCTTGGTATTTTTCCAAGGATTCCTATTGTATCCTCTACTATAATTATTTAAATGACCAATCAAAATCAGAGAGCTTCTGGTGGGTCTGAGCCAGCTCAGTCTCTTTCTCTTGTAGTTTGGTTTTGATGGCTATCCATAGGTTAGCTTGTGCTTAAAAGATTTCATTTGAGATATGACTCTAGAGGTCAATCCTTGCCTTTTTGAGCTTCACATATTTGGCCTTAGCCTTAACACTGAGGTAGTCAACCATAGCTTTCACCTTTGTAAGCTCCATCTTGGTCTTCTCTAGCTGTCGGGCCACCTTGATATAGTTCATGGTTAGGGAATTTTGTATCTCTTCCATAAGCTTGATCCGATCAGTGGGTCTATCTTGACTAAGGTTAAGTTTGAAAACTTGTATGGTGTAGTCCCCTAGCTACATCTATCTTTGGGGCTTAACTACTTGTGGGGTCAGATGAGTAATCATGAGAAATTCTTGTGTGAGGTCATAAAATGATTGCATGTAAGTCTCAACAAATGCCCTAGATTACTTCCCCTCTTTCATTCCATTTGGGCCTCTCACACCATCGAAACTACATCTACTTATTACTAGTATTGATCTGGTTATTGATTGATTTACCCTATGAAGGGGACTCCCTATGACAATGTAAATGGAAAAGTGACATGCTATTGTGAAGCAACAGACCCTGCTCCTATGGAGGCGAGCGAATGAATTATGAGGATGGAAGGGGATAAAGGTGGGAGCCCGTAGGATGAGGTAAATTATGGTTACATTATGAGGGAGGATGAGATATATGATGAAGGTGGGGGGGAGTGAGGAAAGGCATGCAAGAGGAGATTGGTATCATAGAAGAAAATGGGGAGATATCTACGATGGATTGGGTAGAAGAAGAGGAAAGTGGGCCCAAAGTAATACTTGGATGGGCAATCAAGAGTGCCACAACTAGGGGTAAGACTATATAGAGAGATGGGGAAGTAGAAAAGGAGGTGGCAGTAGATTGAAAGGGATTTGTGAAGCAAATTTTATTCTATAGGGGTACCATTAAAGGGTTAGAAATGGGTGCCTCAATCTGCTTGAGTTGAGATGAACCAGTCATGAGGTGATCGAAAGGAGATTATTGCTACTATAGGGTTATGGGGGATGAGAACAGGGGTGGTTATCATGTTGAAGGCTTTTAGACCTCCATTTTTGCTTCCTTCTATGGAGGAATGTCCCCTTTCTCCTCCCTGGGAGTATCTTCTTCCTCTTCTCCTGTCAGAATTTTAGGAGTGGATTATTCTCCCTCTTCACCCTCCTCTAGATGAAACTCATTTTAGAGATTCTCAAAGCTTCATCTGCATCTTCATCATCTAAATCAGAGTGTGGCTTGTTGATTTCATACCTAAATTTAGTAAAGGCCTCTATTTTCTTCTCACTCCAATCTAACTGGGTGAGTTTTTTATTCATCCCCTTTGATAACTTCTTGGTCGGGTTATATGCCTAGACATTATCATAAAAGGATTTCCATGGTTTTAGGGTTTCCATCAAGATTTGGTCTAGGCCTACATAATTTTGAGAAAAGTATTATGTGGGCAACCTACTCTGATTTAGGTAAGGATGGGCTTGGTACATGGGAGCATTGGCCATCTTTAAGGAAACTATATACCTGGTTGGGTCATAGTTCTATATATCATTTATTAAATCAAGGTTGAGTTATGCAAGCTTAGTCATGAGTAGGCATCCCTAGTGCCTTTTTAACACTGTGATGCCATCTCACATGAAAGGGACCTTGTATACCCCTTTTTTTTCTTCCCTGCCCTATAGATGGAGTCTACCGCATCAAGCTGGCAAGCCAACTCTAGGGCTAGGGTCTTGTCCATTAGTATTTAAGGAAGTCAAAAAGGTTCTCCTTGAAACCCATGTACTTGGATGAATGAAAAGTGGGCTCCCCATAACTAGTCAACTAGGACCTTACTACTTGTAAGCCAAACCCACTACCAATCCATCATCCTAGAGGTAATGGTCTATCGATTGAGGTCAATGAGAACTAGAGTCATAAAGAACTCCAAGAACTCATAATAATCCCTAGTGATAGACATGACATGAGTCCATACAGTAACTAGGGCCATCGTGTTGGGGAAGAATTTTGGGTTGAAGGTGATAAAATTAAGGTACAAAGAAAAGTACTAAAAATGTTGGTATAGAATGAGATGTAGGAGAAAGGATGGGTACTGAAAGGTACCCATCACTAAAAATTTCTCTAGCTCATTCTTCATGGTGGTGGTGATGGCTTCAACAAAGTCTATTTTGAACACCTACCCCTTCTCCATTGAGGACATGAGAAAGAGTGCCCCCAACTAAAAGTTGTAGACATTAACCTCAACATCCATTCCTAAAATGAAGGCTGACATAGATAGAGTCTCCTTCAAGTGCTATCTGGGGAAGGTTATCAGGGGCATGGGTAGAGGATACATCTCCATGACCTTGATATTGAGGAGAATGCCAATGAAGCATGCCTTTTTTTTATTACATAAAATAGCTTTGGGGTCATATGGGAGCCAAAACATCTCCTTGATGTTGTATGCACTAATTTTCACCCTTAAATGGGCATTTCTAGTAATCATGCCAACACTAGCATCATATATTTCTACATAGAGGGCAATGATTTCTAGGCATGGGTGCACATAGGGAACCATGTATTATGCCAATGTGGACTCCCATATCCTATAACTAAATGAGTGATATTCCTTCCTACTGAACTTGTTGAGTATTCAGGCAGGGGTGCCCTCCCTCAAAATCTTGGGGTTCTTGGGTAACTTTGGGTCAAAGATTTCATATAAAAAGTTTGTCACCAATGTTCAATCCTTGTAGGGTCCCTTGGTTGCCTTCTTAGTATTTGGCACTTTCTCCCTTGCTTGAGCAGGGGCTAAAGCGTAGGCCTTATTCACAATATGCTTAGGGGGAAGGTCTCCCTTGCTACTCGACTCACAGGCTCTCTATTTTGAAGGATGTTTCTCACTTCTTGATGAAGATGTAAAAACTTCCATTGCTAAATAATTTGCTTTTAAATCACTTCTATTTTTATTGAAAGTATAGATTTATGGTTATCTACTTCAGTACTTGCAATTATAGTCTTGACTTTCCTCTGTTATTCTCAATTTCTTAAATATTTTCAAAATATTGAAGTGTCAAGTGTTTATCTTGAGTAAGGTGGGGAAATTTATACACCAACTCCACTAGACACACTCATCATGGAAAATTTGAAAATCGACATACTCATAAATGATAGCGGCAGTGCACACGCTCGAGGAGCTACTTGTAAGAGATTTGTAGTGATCGTTTGGGGAGTCACACATAGTGGGGTGTCTAACATTAATGGTAGATGGGGTGGGTAGGTAACCATCTTTCAGAGAATGTTTTTTGAAGATTTGGGATGATTAGGGAGATGATGTGTGGTGACTAGACCAGTTGCTTGTGCCAATGACACTTATTTGAAAAAAGGAAAGGAAATAAAGTGAAGGGGAAATAATATCAAGGAAAGGAAAAAAAGCAAAAGGAAAGGGAAAAAATAAATTATGTTCAAGTTGGGGAGGAGGGTAAGTTATTTATGATACTTCAAGTCAATCCCATTTACGGGGATCTCCAATGCATTAAATTCTTCATCTTCTAGCTTGAAAGCATTTCCCTGCCTGTCACTGATGATGCAAAAAGGTCATATCCAAAAAGAATCAAACTTTGCATGTTATCCTTGCTTCACAGCCTGTTGATCATATTTGAGAACTAAATATCCAAGTTTAAATCCTAGGTCCAATGATTTTTTTGTTGAACCATTACTTAACTGCTTATTGCTAGATGATATTCACATCACTTTCCTGCTCCCTTGCTTCTTAGAGGTTGACCAATTTGACAAACCAAACCTCCATTGATTTATTTGATTTGATTTCAATAGCCTTCAAAAGCTATAATGCAGGGATTTTTGATGATATAGGCATAATCACTTCTTTCTCATATACAAGTTCATGTAGCCCACCCACAGGGCCATTCTCATGCATAAGTGTCATTTCCTCTGATTGTCATCACACATCCTTTTGATCAATCTAATTAGATTTTTATTTGTAGACTCCACCAACCCATTCTCTTGTGGGTAGTAATTAGATGAATCCTTTAGGAATATACCATTCTAGAGTGTGAACTCAATAATTTTAGACCCAAGGAGAGCTTTAGAATTGTTGGAAATTATTATTTTGGGTGGGTTGAACCTAGCCAAAAGCTCTTCTAAGAATATGAGAATCACATTTTCGGTTGCTTCTCTTAGTGGGATTATTTTAGTCCATCAAGTGAAGTAATCATTGGTTGTTAATATCCATTTTTTACCAATGCTAGAGATGAGATTGATCATTCTGATGAAGTCTAGGCCCCACTGTTTGAAGGTCTCATCAGTCATAATTGGGTTGAGAGGCATGGCATAATTTTTCCTCTTTCCCATGAAGAACTGACACTTTTGATACTTTTTGATTGCTTGATGGTAATTAGCAAACATGGTCAGCCAATAACACTCTGTGCATATGATTTTTATCATGGTGGTCTTAGTTGAGAAGTGGCCTCTTGGGGGAGAAAATTTCATGTCTTAGAGGATTTTTTCCTATTGGGGTTTATCCACACATCAGAGGAGATCTCCATCAAAGTTACTCTTAAAAAGGACTCTTTAGACTAACCTATAACTAGACCCTTACAATCTATAAAAATGCCTTTTATATGTGAGGAGACCATTGGAATACTAACTGGTTTGCATGAAATGGATCTAGTTGACCACCTAGGATCTATTGAATTTGAATTGGTTTAGCAGGGCTTACTTCTAGTGTGTCTTGTTCCTTTGTCAAGACCTTTGCACATTGAGCTAAATATGCACAAATTCCTTTTCCTTTGATTACCTTTGTTATCCTGACTTCTATATCATATTCTAGGATCTTAGTGATCCAATTGGCCCTTTTCTATATAATTTCTCCCTCCATGATGTACTCATGGATGCTAGAGGGTGCTATGTATACCATTACCTTGCTTCTTGCTATGAGGTGCCTAAACTTCTTAAGGCCCTTGGCAATGGTAAGGTTTGATTCTCCATGAAGTTGTATCTAACCTCATATCTATGTAATATCCTTGAGTAAAATGTAATTGGGTGTTCATTCCTTCCTTCTTCCTTTTAAATAAGTATGGTGGCTAGCCTGTGTTCACTTCCATAGACATACATAATGAAGTCCTTAGAGAATTCGAGGTTAAACAGTATATAGGGACTATGGATATGAAACCTTTGATCTTATCAAATGTTGATCTTCATTTGGGTGTCCATTTGAAGGCCTGGTCTTTCTTCAACATTAGGGTGATTAGCCTTACCAATCCTGCAAAGTCTGATATGAATATATTGATAAAATTAATCTTTTCAAGGAAATATTGGACCACTTCTTGTTTATTGGCAATGCCAAGTCCTTGATGGCCCTTACCCTTTTTGGATCAATGGTGATCCCTTACTTGGATACCAAATGATTGAGTAGTTTAGTTTTTGAAACTCTAAAGACACACTTTTTGGGGTTTAAAGATACCTCAAATTCTTGAAATATTTGGAAGACCTTTTCTAGATGGTCAAAGTGATCCTCCTTAAAAAACATAGTGAGGTCATCTAGGTAGATGAGGATGATATTATTAATTATCCCCTTGAAGGCTACATTCATCACTCATTATAATGTTACACCAGTGTTGGAAAGGCCTAAAGGTATCTTTGCATATGCAAGGTTCTCCACTTCATAGTGAATGTGGTCTTATGTTGGTGTCTTTTGTTCACTCATACCTAGTTGTACCTAGAGAATCCATTCAGTAGGTAAAACATCTCTATTCTTGCTACTATTTGGAGGATCTACTCCATAGAGGGAAGGGGGTAATGGTCCTTCAAGGACATCTTATTTAGGTCTCAAAAATCCTTGCATAGCCAATTTTCTCTACTCTTCTTCTACATGAGAACTAGATTGGATACCCAAGTCAAATGCTTGATTAAGTATATGCTCTTTGAGTCAATTAGTTTCCTAAGCTCTTGAGCTATGAGAGACTCAATCTTTAAGTTTACCAACCTTTGTTTATGCTAGACTGGCTTGGCCCCTTCCACCAAATCTATGGTGTGTTGGATAATCCCATGGTCATATCCCTTAAATTCATCATAAGTCCATGCAACAGCACCTTCATACTTATCACATAAAGAGACTAACCACTCTTTGTCCTTTTTGGGAACTTCTTTTCCAAGTTTTAGCTTCCTCTTACCTCTAACATCAAGTTCACAGTAATCACCCTTATCTATGACAAACTTGCATTTATCATTCCTTATGTCATCAGAGTCAAAAAGATTTTTTAGGGTGATGAGGCCTTCAATAACTTATTGGTCTTCAACTGTATAATTTGATATTTGTAGGCCTCTTTAGTTTTTAACTATAGATATTCTATGAACTTGCATGATTATTATAAGAACATCACAATATGAGCATCAATTTTAAACACCTACCATTTTTGGTTATTTTTTGAGATAACAGGTCTGATGATTACCTGAATCATTTGTTTATTGGTGAAAAAGTCTTTTATTGGGTCAAATTGGGAGCCTATCATCACCATCATGTTATCCTCTACATTCATGATTCTCAAAATGATCTAAATGTTGAAGGATTTGAAAGCTTTAATTAGATCCGATATGTAATGGTGGTAAGACCTCATACACACATTCTTTGTGGCCACTACCCCTCTTACTTTCCTTACCACTAATTCAAAATCATCAAATACCTTTAGGTATTTGATGCTCATTCATTTGGCAAGGTTTAGGCCATGGAAGAGATCCTTGTATTTGACCTCATTATTTGTATAGGTGAACTAGAATCAAAAGGCTCAAAGGGTATCTTTTCTGGAAGGAAATGTTAGTCAGATGCTAAATCTAAACCCAATATTTTAATTTGTACCATCAAAATGGAGATTGAAAAGTTCAGACTCATCCCTAAGCTTTCTATTCTAATCTCCTTCATCCTTTAAGACTTTTGGAATGGCCTAGTCCTTGTCATGGATCACATAGGTTTTAAGGCATGTGGCATTAAAGTTTGCAAATGGATCATTCTTAATGAACTCATTGATGAGGGCCTCTTCTTTAGGGCTCTTATTGTCAACCACTTTCTCTTTTTTGATCATTTTTACATAGTGCATCTCCATCCTTGAGAAGGAGGTGTGTGTTGCTTTGAAATTTATCATCACTTTGTCCTCTATGAGCTCTGGGTGAAGCGATTCAAACAACACTTTTAACTTTGAACCATACTTGGTTATTAGGATCAAATGAGACTAATCTAATGACAAGTATCTACCAATTTTGGTAATGAAATACCTTGACAAACATAGCCCAAAAATAGGTAGGATGTCTATCACTACAATGTCTTATGATATAGTTATGCTAGGATAGGAGTACAACATGAGGGGGAGGGACTGGATGATCCCTAGGGTTTGAACCTTTTTATCATCTAACTACATCACCCCTTTATTTAAGGGTTCATACTTTAATTGCAATGTATCAGCTCTCTATTTAGGCATTACTATTGTGCTCACACCTGAATTGATCATCAAATTATGCAAAAATTTATTCCCTATAATCAATGTTAAATAGAATGGGGTAGGTTTTGCTTTGCTTACCCCTTCCTTGGTATTGATGAATGCGAAGGGTATTTAGGGTTATGTATTTGTGCTAGTTTATTTCCTCTTTGTATTCATAGGCTCCATAGTCGAATGCTCTTACATGGGCATTTCTCATTCCTCTAGGGCTTCTTTTAGAAAAGATTTCTATTTAGGGATGGATAGGACATCCTAGAGAGAAATATTGGCTAGAACCTTCTTCAGCTTCTCCACCACATTGTATGACCTCAGAGGTGGGACCTTGGGGGATTTTGCCTTATTCTATATTGCATCGCCCCATCTTAGATAGGTCAAGGGTGGAGGCTGAGGTGTGGAGCCTTTCTCAAAAGTCACTTTGGGTCTTGTGGTAGCTTCAAGGATTTTGACTAACATATTATTAGAGTGAGTGTAATAGTCTGATTGAACTTGTGGGGTTCTATATACAAGGACCTCATTTGTGTAGACAACATCTTCACCCTCTACCTAAGAGAAAAGCACATGTTATAGGGATATTTATTCCTCTTATTCTAGGAACATCCCTTATATTTATGCCATTAAGACCGCATCCTTAATCCTCAGGGATTGGTATGTATAGACGGAGTCAGGTGCATTCTCTTGTTATCATTGCTCGATAGCTTTTTTTATAGGTTTCCTCTTAGATAATTTTAGGGCCCATGGGAATCATTAAAAGGAAAGCACCATGAGTTAGAATCATTTGTTAAGTTATTTTGACCATCCACTAACTCTTTGTTCACATTTGGTGACATCATATGCAAAGGATCTTGAATCATAAGCATTTGATTCATGGGTTGTGTATGATGACTTAGTGCCTGATGATTTAGAGCTTGGTGATTCGATGCTTAGTAGGTTGGCCTTTTCCTCTCTTGGTATTGATTAGGTTGGTAAGGTGGTCTATTTTCTTGGTAGTTATTAAAATAAGGCTTTGAGGGCATATCATATTTCCTTTTGAGATTGATTATCTCATTAGAGAAATTTCATAGAATACTTTTCATATCATTCATCTCCATTACTAGAAAAGATGTAATAGATATACTCACTTAAGTGGATAAGTACACATACATAGAAAGAGGTGGGGTTCTTGAAGTGATTGAGACCTTTTCCTATGAAGGCGTGGATATCTTAGGGAATATTAGAATTAATGACTGAGGGGGAAGCCTCCCCACATTGATTAGGTTATTCTCAACCCTTACTATGATGTCATATACATCTGGTAGCATCTGGACTCCAAGTGATTAGATCATGACTACAATGTCCAAATTGTGGGCCTTGAGGTAAAAAATAATAGCCATGCCCATAGGTGGTCAAGCTACCAATGAGATCCTTTGGCAAGTTTTTTTGAACCTGGTGTTAAAATCAACCATGGCTTCATATAGGGCCCTTTTAATGTTTATTAGCTGCTATAAGAGGGATGATCAATCCACCTTCTCATTAAAATGTTCAAAGAATTTGTCACCTAGGTCATTCCAGGTTTTGATTGAGTTGGTTGGTAAAGATTGATATCAGTCAAGTGCTTTCCTTTTGAAAGAGGCTACTAGTAGCCTTAAGACTATAGTCTATGTGTTGACATAGTGAATAGTACACACATTTGCCACATATTGGAGATGTTCATCTATTGTTTTAAAATATTCTCTTGAAAAATTAGGGAGCACCTTTAAATATTTTACAAGGATGGGGTTTCATATATCCAGGGGTGTCAGAGGAATGAGCACGTTGCTGTTATCCCATGACGCAAAGTTCCTTGGTAGGCCTGGATGCACCATTTGTTGTTGTTATTATTGTGCAATGTTAGACTCTAAGGATATTTGGTGAATGGGATTCCCTAAAGGTAGCATTAATAGACTTGGATTATTCATAGTCTATGATCTTATTATGAGCCTATGGCTCATAAACTCATGTCACTAGTCAACTAGACTAGTAAATTGATCCCATCGGGCATGCCAGAAAAGAAAGAACTATTGACACGTAAAATTCTCACCTCAAGTTTAATAGCATCTTATGGGAAGATTTACAAGTGTGAGATTGAATGTGGTGTATAAAGCAACCTTTGAGATTTTAAAAGCTGACTCTTCATTTAATTTGGAGGGGTGAAAAGGGATAGAGAGAAACAAAAGCAAATAACAATAAAATAACACTAACTAAGGTGATGTGCTTAGAGATTTAAAACATTAACCTATATTTTCATTAGATAGCATAAATACTCAAGCATTATAGACCATAAAGGATCATAAAGCATGAATTAAGGTCTAAAAGCAAATAGAGTTTCACACTATAGAATCAGAAGAAAAGAAATAACAAACAGAGATGATTTACACTCAAAATAACATAAAACACCACATCTTATTTATTTTAGATGGAGAAACAAATATATAATGCCACAAAGGCACATACAAAGCATACAATCATACGTATGAAGTACACCTATTAAGGTTTTAGAATAGAAAAATCCAAACTATTAGTATTCCTAGTCTATTACCATACGATTGTGTACAAAAGCTAAAAGATAGCAGGTTCAAGATCCCCCCCATAGAATGAGCCTAGAATATATAGGTGAGACCACCCCTCATATGGGTGACACATAGAGATTATAACACTTGCACTCATGATGATTCCATTGCAACTGAAAGAGCGTCTCAAGTTTATGAGTGTAGTTATCATTTGGATCCCAAATATGGTGAGGCTGCACTATTTTGTTATAACCACTATGATTAGAAGAAGCGAAATGGCATCACATAAAAAAACATTTGTCTTCTTCATTAAGATATCATGGTGGGTCCCTTATCACTTCCCTCAACTAATTATGTGGTTCCAAAGTTTGATAGATCAAAAATGCTTTTGGATAAACATGGGGATGCCAAGTGTCAAGCTCATATTCCATCAAAGTAAGTTGGGCATCCCTTCAGAAAAATGAGTGAGAGGGTACCACATGTCGAGGTAGCACTCCACTAAAGTGAAAAGAGAGATTCATTAAGCCAGGTGAGAATTAGGCTTCCATGTGGAAGAAGAGGATGGGGGTTGGTACTTAGGAAATTTTTTCAGAAGGGGCCTTAAGAAAAGAAGAGGCCGAAAAGGGGGATCGCTGGACGGTGCCAAGGAACTAACAACTGCCAAGCGAGCCCGAAGACAAAAATAGACCACTCAAAAATAGCAAACATGGATTTATATCCATAGTTACTTTAGAGGGGGAAAGTAGACATGGAGAAGGTGGAGGTGGAGGTGGGAAAGGTAGGGGAGAAAGAGTAGGCTGAGGTGATGAAGAGCGTGGTGGTGAAGAACATAAAGGAGATAGAGAAGTGTTGGGAGGGGATGGAGATGGATGAGGTGGAGAAAGTGAAGGGTGATGTGAAGGTGGCATAAATGAATGGTATGGCAAGAGTATAAATGGTGGAGGGATAGGTCATGGTGTTTCTATAATCTTTTATCATTTTTATGGTGCTTGAAGCCCACTTGTGTTGGCACCCTCATCCCACCACTTTTTCTTCTTTAGGGGTGGCACTAATGGAAGTCTCTCCTTGGGGTCCCCACCTTATAGATACTTTTGAGGGTGAATCATGTAAAACAAGTTATGAATTTGCTCCCCCACCATCATATACTTCACCTTGATGTTAATTAGGTTCATCTCCCTCTTCTCCATATAGGCCTTTTTTCCTGGATAGGAAAATATTTTATGGAGAGTGTAAATTTTTGAGTCTATTCTTTTAGCCTATAGAATGATAGGTTATGCATCATAAATCCCATTGATGAAGTATATGAAGTAACATGTTGAGAAGGTGTATGGTAACTTGATCCATGTAGAGATCTCTCTAGATGGGTTCATTTAGATACACACAAGGGAGAAGTGTTGATTCACAACAAACTATGCTTGCTCTGCACATAAAGGGGGAAAGTCCTTGGGGATGCACCACTCATCCTCAAATGTTGACTTCATTATGTCAAACCAATACCTCATCTTGACCTTTTATGAGGGGGTGATATGATCAAGGCATGTGAATTCCTTAAAGTATTTAGCAGGGGAATTATGAGTGGGAGGGTATACCTACTTCAGTGATCTCAAGCTATAATCCAGCACATTGATTTCATCAAAAACTAGTAAGAGGATGATTACTCCCCATGGAAACCTATGCTGAAGCATCTAATGGGTCCTCTCCACATCTTCAATAATATTTTAGGCAAAGTACATAACTTAGTTTTACTTTATCCCCTATGTGACCTAATGGGTAATATAAATGTGTGCCATGTCATCCTCTTTCCAATGATCAGTTCGTTTGATCTTGGTCATGATGATCCATGTCATAACCTGGAGGGTGGGATCCTATAGGTTTTCAATGTGCATTACATGGCCCTAAATTTGATACATGAGTGCCATGGTAGTCTTTTGGACCTCCTTAATGTCTATCAAGTCATCAATTATGCTCAAACCTGAGCATTGTAGTCCTGTGACTTTGTTGATCCTTTCAGGTGTGATCTTCATGCTACACCTAATGAAGTAAATATAATCCTCATGGATGTATGAAAAAAGGAATTGAACCATCTCCATAGGTTTACCAAAGTATAATAAATTAAATAGCTAAAACAACCCTATAATATCTAACTGGTTGAAGATAATGAGATCATACACCACTTAGTTCTTGGTGTTCATGGTCTTGACTCGATAGTCACTTTGTAACTCAACCTCTTTCCTAGGTTGGTGATGATTGTAGTCAAAGATGGTACAAGTGGAAAACTTAGAGACCTAGTTATCCACATGAAACACTAATTATGGATATTACATTTCTTCAATCAATAGAAATAGAGGTGGGGATAATTAAGATTTATATGTCAAGGATGATTGGGCTTGCTTTGCTTTGCACACCATACTTCCATCATCTTCTTCTGTAAGTTGAACTTGTTCTTCTGGTGTCTCTTCCCTAATTAGAACCTAGTCTCCTCCACTCACCTCCTCTTATTATAATATTATTGTCAAGGATTTAGTTTTTGGGCCTTTTTTTTAGGTTGCATCACCCTTTGAGGAGCCTAAATGTTGACGTGTGGCCGTCCAACATTTTCAAAAGAATACATGGTTACAGATTACTGCTTCAGCTTTCTAAGCTCAAACACCCTTCAATGGTAGACCTATAACCTATAACATTTAGTACTCATGTTTTTCTAACAAACTTGACTTGTAATATATATTCTTAACTTAGTAATGCGCTATCTAGGTTGTTGTAGAGATGAATTCACTTTGCTCGGCTTTGGTAGTCACTTGATCTTCGACTCTATTAATCTTTAAGGTAAAGTGTAAAATGAGTTCAACTTACACAATTATAGGCGCTATGAGGATTTCACTATCATTAATGTTTTCCCATCACCCATTGATTTATGTTATTAATGCATATCCTCAACAACCATCATGCTTAGATCCTCACTTTTGTCAATTAATAAATTTAACGATATTTATCACATCACACTATTGGCCCATTCTTTTCCATAATTATTATTTTTGCATTAATGACACATCCCATCTCGTGCCTTTCTTGAAAGTGGATGATAGTTATGTCTCACATTTAAACACAAACTATTAATTTGATTCTACCAGATCAAGCACAGACCATTGATATGTTTCTGCACAACTCGAATGCATTTTGTTGATTTATTTGATAGCTTCCATGGTCATGAAACTTGATAGCCTCTCACTTTTTTTCATGATTTGATGACATTTTAAATTTGATCTCACCATTAGATCTATTTTATATGAGTGAATGTGAAGCATAGATCTACCTAGCCCCACTGACTAGAACTCATCCACATGCTATTAGATCTGGATTCTATTCCTCTTTGGATATCATGCAACTTGTCACTGGTGCATTCAATTTTAGGATCCTCTAACTTTTTATTTGATGCTCACTTTTGATCTTTGATGCATGATTAAATGTGCTCTATTAGATCTTTGGGACCTACTAACACTATCATCACCCACTCATCATTGATCTTCGATGCATGATTACATGCTCTTTATTAGATTTTTAGGACCCACTGACACTATCCTTACCTACTCACCATTGATCTTTGATTGTATAATTGAATGCACTCCATTAGATCTTTAAAGCATTTGAATTAAAATGGCTATTTTATGAGGCTTAAACTTGATGTTTATGCACCCTAATAACTTTACGTTCCCATGTTACTTACATGCCTATATAACCCCATGTGCCCAAGTAACTTGCATGCTTTACTTACTAACCATGACATATTACTCCACACTAAAATGAGTCATGGTCTTCCATGAAATGAATAATTTTTAAAACAAAATTACAGAAAGTAAAAGTTACATGCAATAAAGGTAACACTTTTATTGAAAGAAGTAAATCCTAAACTAATGGCATAGGCCTTATTGATTATAATACTTTAGCTATTTTGAATTTAAATACGGTTGGATTTGGCTTCTATTATAGTGCCCAAGAATGAATTTTCCATCCATCCTTTGCAACTAACATGTTCTGATAGGTCAAATGCTATGAATTATAAAAAGATCATCTTAGTGGATTCAAAGCTTTCTAGGGTGGTGCGTGAACTTAGAATCATATAACAAAACCTTCATTCCTGGATAAAATGTTTTATTATTTATATGGTGATCATGCCATGCCTTTTTCTTACACTTTTCCACATCCTAACTCCAATGGGTGAGGAAATGAGCTTCATCCAATTGTAGTAAAATTTATAAGTATGCTTTCAAGGATGACTCTTCATCTAATTATCCTACTTGCACTATATGTAGAGATGGTAATAAAAACTCCACTGGTAGGACTACCTCCTTTTCATACACCAAGTTGAATGGCATGCTTTTGTTTAGGCACTTATAGGTTGTGTGATAAGCCCATAATACTGTAGACACCCAATTAGTTCGGGTAATCTTATAGATCTTTGTTAGCGTGCTACCTAGGATATTATTAAAAGCATCAATAATTCCATTGGATTTTGGATGATATGGTGTTGTTTTATGGTGCATGATCATGAACTTAGCCAACAAGATATGAATTTTTTCATTCAAAAAGTGGGTTTCGTGATCACCAGTGAAACTCAAGGGACATCCAAACCAAGTTATGATATTCTCCTAGATGAACTATATAATAGTAATAATAGTACAATCTTGTGTTGGTGAAGCTTTATCTTAATGCATAAGGTAGTTGATTACTGTAATGATTTATCAAGAACCTTTTCATCATCTTGATGGAGTGATGGGGCCAAAAAATCAATAACCCACTTTTCAAAGGGTTCCTAAGAAGGGATGGGTTGTAGAGGCATAGTATATCTTTGGTCAGGTTTGCTTATACACTGACATATGTCACACTACCTAGCATATGCTTTAGCATCTTGGAAAAAGGTTGGCCACCATAATCCAACTAGTAGAACCTTTCACATGGTAGCATCTCTAGCATAGTGTCCACCTTCAATACCCTCATTAACTTTTTAGAGTACTTTGAGGTGCTCATGTTGCATTACACAATGTTGAATAACTTTATCATGGTCCATTTCATAATGATCACCTGTTATAAGCTAAAAGGGTACAACATGAACCATGAGTTGATTTTTTTCCTACAAGGTGAGACCGTCAGGCACAGGGCCAGTGGTCAAGAATGCTGCAATATCTTCCATCTCTTTAGGTACCCATGTAATATAGAAGAACTATACATTAGGAAGATCATCTTTTATGGCACATAGTGGTTCTTCATTCCTTATCTGTGATAGGTGTTTAGGTCCACAATTGGCCTTTTTGGGTTTTACCATTACTAAAAATTGGAACTCTTGGAATAACACAATCTAACAATGAATCCATCCATGTAGTATGGGTTTATTGACAAGGTAATTCAAAGCCTCATGATCTATATAAAACACAAAAAGAGTGGCTAATAGGTATTATCTAAAATTTTACCAAAGTGTAAACCATCAATAATGTTTCATGCTCTATAATGGTATAGTTTATTTTAGCTAGTGTGAATGTCCTTCTTGAAAAGTAGATTGGGTGATCTAGGTGACCTTCACCTTGTTGTGTAAGGATTGCACCAATGGCCATGCCAGATGCATCAACGTGGACATGAAATGGTTTTGTCTAATCAGGGAACTAGAGGATGGGAGTAGTGACCATATTTTCCTTTAATGTTTCAAATTATTCTTTACAAGAGATAGCCCATATGAAATTATCATTCTACTTTAAAAGTTCCTCTAGGGGCACAACAATTTTTTCATATCCATGGATGAACTTTCTATAATAACCAGTATGGCCTAGAAAATCATGGACCTCACACTAAGTTTTGGGTGCTAGGAGGTGAAGAATAATAAATACCTTCATCGAGTCTACAAAAATTCCTTCCTTACAAATGATATGTCCTAAAATCACACCAAAAGGTGTCACAAACATGCACTTCTTTAAGTTTAATGAGATTTTTAAGACTCAACAATGCTCAATCATAAGCCTAAGGTTAGAAAAATGGTCATTGACCAAACCATATACTATCTAATCATCCAAATAGACTTGAAGAAATTTGTGGATGAAGTCCTTAAAGGCTTTAACTTTTATTCATGAAAACACTACTGGGGCATTTTTCAATTCGAAGGGCATAACAGTGTAGACAAATGATCCCCATTTGGTGGTGAATGTTATCTTGGGTTGGTATTATTCAACTATGATGGTACCTTGAGAAGCCATATGTGAATGTATATACTTCACATATAGAAACACCTTCAAGGATCTCCTCCATGAAAAGCATTAGAAAGGGATCAATCACATAGGATGGATTAAGCACTCGGTAGTCCACATAGATATAGATACATCCATCCTTCTTGATACTAATCACCATAAGACTAACCCACTTAGATTCATAAATTAGGGTGATTAATCTGGCATGTATCATACTATTAATTTGTTCTTTGACACATGCCTAGAGATTAAGATTCATCTTATATGGCCATTTTCTAATTGGTTAAGCACCGTCAACTAACTTGATATGCATCTTCCATAAGGATGAGTGGAATCCCTTCATTTCACTATAGTTTCTTGGGAAGACATCCTAATATTATTTTATAAAGTCATTTTTTTGAAATCTCTATGTTAGTCTAATATTTTCCTACTATATCCATCTTTGGATCTTTTTTTGAGTCGATGTTGTGCTAAATAGTCTGAATAGGCCCATGGTAGGGTTATCTATCAACACCTATATCATGAAAAATTCTTGTGCCAACATCTATAGTAACATATAAATGGTTGGACATTGGGATAAGTGAAGTGGAGCCTTCACCTTATTATACTTGTAACATGATAGTTTATTTCCCTAGATGAATTTCTTCACATCAGTTCTGATTGAGGACTGGTGTGAGTGTAGGAACTGGGTTTGTCAATGGTTCATGGAATAGGTGTAGGGGATCTATAAGGTCCTAATAGATAATCATAAGGCATTATTCAATAAGACATGGGTCACTTACTACCACTTCATGCATGGCTTGTAGGGTGAGGCACAAATCCACCCTTGGTAAAGAATAGGATAATGCCGAGTTCATGTTCTCCTTTAGTAGATGCCAAAACTTGGTACCCATGTATCACTCTTCATGAACTTACCATGATCATGACAAAGCACATAAAGTTACATAGAATTAATTCACCCATAAATATTCTAGTAAGTAAGACTCATCATTCTACCACATTATTTCACAAGCTTCGATGTGGGGCTCAACTGCTTGTACTCTACTATAACTAATTGCTCCCTTTACTTTGTTATCATGATGGAATCGATGGTATATAGCTGAGTATACTTGATCTTTATAAATTATTTATTCAAAATGGGTTCACCACCATCATACAAATATGCCATCAAATAGATGAACTAAACATCAAAGATGATCTTCATCAGTGTGGTAAAACTCTTTAAGGTTTTGAATGAAGTCTTAGACTTTCATCTACCCTTGGAACTTTGGAACCTCATTGAGTCTTTTGAGTGGTGTCACTATGATAGGTCCTCTCATGACTTGGATAATGATAAGGAAAATGAATTTGTGTCATTTATTAAATTAGTGCAATATATTCTCTTTGTTGTTGATGGTACTACATATTTTACCAATGAGGTCATAGTCACCATGAGCCCAATAATTACATGTATTATTGGTAGTGTCAAAAAGGTACTGATTATATGACCATTGAAGAACACCATCTAAGGTGATATATCTTTGCTCATCATTCCTTGTAGTTACATTATAGCTATGGTTTACATCTTCATCAACATTGATAGGCTCTATGTAAGGAGGCCCTTATGCTTGATCTAGTGGTATTACAACATGCTGATCAGTGTTTTCAAAACTAATGTAGTGCTTCTACTTGAAGCTCAAGTCTGAATTATTCTCATAGCACCAAGGTTTTCCTAATAGGTTTGGGTAATCATCAAATTTAGCTAGCTCTAGAATCTAAAAATTTGCTTTGAATGATACTCCAAGTATGCCAATCATTACATTATAGAGGACCTCGATAGGTAATATGCGAGACTTATTTACCATAAATAAGACATGATGTGAAAGTTGTAGTGTTGGACTGGCCATATTACACCAAGCATCCTTGGTGAGGACATCAGCTTCTATGCTGGTGTCTACCAATATGTCCTAGATTACCATTCATTAATGACAATATTAACCAATATTTCATTATATTCTAGGGAAATAGAGGAACTAGGAGTGTCCTATTACTGAACATGATTTAAATGGTGACCTTCACTTTAATTAGTGACTTGAGAGTGAACCTAATTTGGTACTTGGGCTTGATTCTTAAGCTAAACACTTAGATGTGGAACAATGTCCTCATCCAACATGTGCTTGCATAGCTCCTAAAAGTCATCACATGCCACATGTGGTTCAACTTCCCTTTGCACAGTAACACACTATGTTATGTCTGTATATTTGAGGAACTAAATCTCTCCCTGAAGTTCTCATATTAATGCCATCATATCTTATAGGACATCTTTCTATTACTGAACATTTCCTCCCATTGCACTTTCTTGATGGGATTAGATTTCAATTGGGTTTTTCCCCCACTATGAGTGGTAATATTTACCTATTAAACTATAGGGAAGGTTGGGCATGCACACCAATGTGATTTATCAATTTTAATTATCCCAACACCTTTTTCATTTTGATCCTTGGTGATAGTCATGTATAATTTAGGGTATTCTTCTAGTCGATGGTCTTTTTTACAAAAATCACATGTTGGGTAGTCTGGGCAAACCCTTTGATAGTGGTCTAGAGATCCACATTTGTATCAGGTCCTAGGTGGGAAATGACCACCTCTTCATCCTCACCCTCTTCCTCATCCATGATAGCTGCCATAGTCTTGATTATTTTCTACCAAGGTTTGGCACATGTTGTGTGATTGAGCTTTATGGATGTTTTTAATTAAAAGGTATTCATTAGTGTCATGAGTATAGGTATCATAGATCTTACTATAGTCAGACACATTAGTGTGCATAGATCACTATAGAATATGACAAGAGCATACATCATGTTTTTCATGACATATTTAACATGTCTATTTAAGTACCACATGAATGTTCTTACATGGATAATTGCTCTGTGTATGCCCTTCAAATTTGTAGTCTATGCACCAAACACCACTATGTGTTTCATGTGCATTATTGGCTATCAACTTCTCAATCTATGATGTTATTGAGGCTATTTTGGCCTCTATAAAGGGATTGATCCTAGTATCAATTCTTCCAGCTACTTCAATGTGGAGAGTAGCTTCTAAATATTTGCATAAACTAGTGAAGGTCCTCTATGACAAGGTTTGATGGAAGGGTAATATAAATCCTACCATAAACCATTATGTATGATGAGCAATGTTAATCTCAAATGAAAATTTAGACAACAATTTCTTAAACCTTATGTCATACTCATGCACACTCTCAGTAAGTCCTTACTTTATGTCCTTTAGTGTTGCTATGCTTTATTGATCAAATTTAAGAATGTTAAATTCTTGAAGGAAGGCTATCTTAAGTTGATCATAGTTGACCACCACTTGTTGAGGGTCAAAATTTCAATACCATTTGTGTATTTTTTCTAAAATCATAATTACAAATTGTGTGGCCTTACACTCAAAGGAGGTAGTGCCTTGCACCCTCAAAATCAATTCACATTTGTGTATATGCTTAGCTACATTCTCCATACCTCAATATTCTGGTAAGTGCAATGTCATTTCATAATACACCATAGTTAGTTGAGGTGCTTGAATGGGCAATTATTAGGAACCTCCAACCCTGATCCCTTAAGGAGGAAGTCCACTACCTCCTATACCACCTCTTAGTCCACCTCCAACACCTCTATAAATAGTGCTTATGGTATGAGGTGTGGTATCTAGTTGCTTACTTAAATTGGGGCTTGTATGCTATCCTTATAGGCCTGGTCAACCATGCATCCCAAATTATGCCATGAAATTCCCTTGAAGAGGGAAAGAAAGTGTTAAGTTTGAATGAACATCAAAAGGCTCAGCTTTAGTATCCCTTACTAGTTTAGTCTCTGATTCCAAATTATCTATATACTAATTATGTATGTGTACTTCATCTAACTCAAAAACATGAGTGCATACTATGGTGGGGGAGACTAGTTGGTTCAGCTTGGTTCCTCGATTCCTACTATCCAGCTTATTTCTCCTTTATAGGATATAAGTGGCATAGAATGTGACTCAAAAGTGATGGGGTCATCATGTGTTTCCACTTCTCTACAACTCTCAACATCACTCCCTAAGTTCTCCCAATCTTTTCCCACACTGTTAACTCCTATAATCCTTTGTCGTGCTTCATTATACTTCCATTTTTGTAATGCACATTGGTTGGCTACCATTCTAAACCCATAATTTTATAGCAAATCCTATTCTCCCCTTCTAAATGTGTGGCTCATGCACAAGAGGATTTAACTCTCCATTGGTGTAGTTTCAAGTCCAAGATGAATAAATAACTTCTTAATTTCAAAAAAAAATCCTAATATAATGACCACATAATTCTTGAATGAATTGGAACTTGGCTTCTTTAGGACATGAATAGGTAGTTACAACATACTCCAAATGTAGACGTTTAGAACTCTTTTCCACCAAAAGTTGACTACTCGCATCTATGGGGCTCTAAGTTTTGCTAAAGCTTTGTATTGTTCTAGCATCCAAGACTATCTCCTTCCAAGATTATTTGATCATCCTTGATCATATGCTAATAACCAAGGATGTAAATGAACTGGAACCTTCAAAAAGAAGGTCTCGTAGAATGCACTATAGAGGTTTTACTTTACCCACTACCATGCAAAAATTCCTGGTTCAAGGTAGGGAACTACAAATTTATCTTTAACATTGGTAATCTATTATTTTATATTCTCAAGAGTAATATGCTCAAACATTTTCCATGACTATGATTCAAGTACTTTGCATCCTAAAAATGGAACCAAAATGTTGGGTTTTCTTTGATAATTCTAGCCTCAGTGCTGAAGTCTAGCCAAATGAGCTAGCGTGCTGGTCCTTTCATGCAAGATTTAGGTCTTGTGCACTCACCCAAAGCGTGCAACAAAAGACTGGTTCCTATAGGTTTTATTGCATAGTATTAATAACTTGTTCATATTATTTTCTTTATATAAATTAAATAGGGATTATCTAAATGCAAAGATAGACTACCTTGATTCTTTGGGTTCAAGGTTTGATTAATATCACTATGTAGAATATTGTCATTTTATATTAGTATCAATTACTAAGAAAATAAAGATAGGGAAAAATTCATATTTAAGTCTAATCACTTAACTCACACACCATTGTTCATCATAAAGCACAAGAAGTTGATAAAACTTGATATCTCATATATTAATCTTAATCATTAGAAAGGCAAAAGCTTGTCACAAATTCATCCCTAAAATCTCTCTCATCATGATTTATAATAGTGGTATTTATACTTGTTTTGCCCTAACCAAGTGTTTATAATCATTAATGTCATGATGAATAGGACAATGAACTCTCAACAGACTGAGAGTCATGGTGCTCAAAAATTAGTTTTTCCTAATGACTCAGGGCTCTGCACCCCTATATCCTCTTTTTATGTTATATATTTGCTGCCATGCATTCCTCTTCTTGTGGGCTGGTGCAAAACTTCCTACTAATAGGGTTGGGGTGACTTGCATGACCCATATTTTAACTACTCCCTCTTCCTATGTAGTCCCTTAGTCTTCTACTTATATTTTGAGTCCTAGATCCTTGAGTTCCTAATGACTCATTCCCTTCTAATTAGGTCCTCTCATGCTAGTTCCTTTGAGATGTTATCTTCTTGTACCTCATAAGTTCCTTGCCATGGTGCTTCTATACCTATCAGCTATGTACCATGGTCCATCAGTAACATGTCAGTTCTACACCAAAATTAGACAACACTTAGCCAAAATTTTGGGGATAAATTAATAGCTTGCACTCTTATTTATTCCATCTCCACTAGCTCAGACAACCTTACTATCATGGGATCACTCTTGTATAACTCCAACTGAAGGGCTAGATCTAATGAAGGCAACTCACTAGATGAAAGAAACCTCACTTCCCACCCATAAACTAGCATGAGAGGTTAATTCCCCAATGCCCTTTTTGGTGTTATTTTGTTCACCCAAAGGGATGTCTTGAGTTTAGTGTGACAATCTTGCTGATTGTCTTCCATAGTTCTCTTGATGATGTGAATCAAATTATTGTTGATAGAGTCGACCAAACCATTACCTTGAAGATAATAATTTATGGAAGTACTCTAGTGGATGTTGTGTTTGACCAACCATTCATTGATTTTGGTCCCAAGGAAATCCATTACATTATCAGAGATTATGGTGGATGGAACACCAAATCTTGATATAAGGCTTTCATAGAAGTCCAAAATAGAAATCTCATTGGCTTGCTTGAGTGTTATTAACTCCATCCACCTTTTGAAATAGTTGGTTGTCATGAGGATCCATCTATGTCTAGTGCTTAATGAGAGATTTATCATTTTGATGTAATCCAAGCCCCATTAGGTGAAGGGGTGATCAACTTGTATTGGGTGCCAAGGAAAAGCTACCAATTTATGTTTACCTACAAAGAAGGCTCACTTTTTCTAGCCTCATACCCATGCATGTGTGTCTTTGAATAGATTTGGACAATAATATCCAACTCACATGCTTTTAATAGTAGTGGTTTTAGGTAAGTAATGGCCTCTTAATATCCCATTGTGGAACTCTTTAAGGATCCAACTTATTTGATCCTATTTCACACATCTTAATATAAATCCATTGATGTATCTTTTAAATAACACACTACTAATAAGCACATAAGGAATCACTTGTAATCTGAAGTGCCAACACTTGGCTTTATTCAAGTCATGCATATATGTGATATTCTAAAGGAAAATCTTCATGCTCTGAGTCTAACATGCTAGGGAACTCTAGTCTATTGGTTATTCCTCATGAAACATAAAGACTGTTCTATATTCCACTTTCACCTCTTTTACCAACTATTCACATAATCCATTCCCTCACACTAGCTTGGTGATTTGGATATCTATGTTCATATTCCATTACCTTTAAGATCCAACTAGTTATCTTCTCATAAATATCCTTACTAAGTAGAAACTCCTTTATACATGAGTGAGAAACCATGAGTTGAACCCTATTGTTGGAGAGCATATGCCTAAACTACTTGAGTACCCATATGACTGTGATGGCATGTCTCTCCATGAATATATATCTTAGATCCTAATCCTTGAGTGCCTAACTAAATAAAGTAATAGGATACTCTCAATGGTCACTATTCTACTACACTAGGATGGCTGAGATGCCTTAAACTCTACCAAATGTATAAAGGATAAAATCCTTACTATAATTAGGGTTTATCAAAGTGGAAGATTATGCGATAACACACTTGATGGCCTCAAAAATTATCTTACCTTTGGGAGTCTAACTGAACACAATGCCTTTCTTGATCATTACCATGAGGGGTTTGGTTAGAGTAATGAAATTCAGTATGAACCTTATGATGAAGTTTATCTTTTCGAAGAAGGTTTATAGGATTTTCTTATGACCCAAGAGAGGGAAAGACATAAATGCCTCAACTCACTCTAAATCAATTATGTGTCCTTATTTTCATAAAATATTCACCAATAACTTTCCCTCATAGACAATGAATACACAATTGTTCAGGTTTAAAGAAATCCTAATATCTTGACACTTTTCAAAGACTTACTCTAAATGACTTAAGTGATTGGACATACACTTGAAGAAGATAGTGATATCATCAAGGTAGACTAGGAAGATATTATTTAGAAGTCCAGGGACATGGATCTTTGAAAGGTGTAAATCACATTTGTCAATTTGAAGGGCATCCTCTGGTATGCAAAGGTACAACACGTAGTAGTGAATGTAGTCTTAAATTGATCACACTCTTGCACAAGTATCTAGTTTTATCCTGAGTAACCATCTAGCAGTTAAAACCTCTTTGCACCTATGAATTTTTGAAGGATTTTATCCATCAGTGGGAAGGGTTAGTGGTCTTTGAGGGACACTTTATTCAAATCCTTGAAGTCCATGCACAACTAATTTTTTTTTGTTCTTCTTCCACACTAGACTAGATTGGCCACCCATAAAGAATGTTTGATTGGAAATATTATAGTGGAATATATGATATTTTAGAGATATTTTATCATTAAAGGCTTAAGCTTAGGGTTTACTGGCCTTTGCTTCTACTTGACTGACTTGGTGCTAGGGTCAAACTTGATAGTATGTTGGGCTAAGCTTGGGTTAAAGCCTTTGAGGTCTTGGTAGCTCCATGAAATGTATCATTGTAAATTATACTTGGTTTAATGAATTATTTGATTTTAGATGGAGAGCATACCTTACCAACCTTCAAGAGCTTGTTATCAGATTACCTACTTGAAGATATCTTCCTTAACCATTATATTTCTTCTCTCACCCTTGAGCTATTAATTGTAATTGAAGACATTTCTATTGTGACCAATCCTTAGGCTACTTATTTACCTTTATTTATATGATCATATCCTAATATTATGCTTGGATATATGATATATTCTTGGCACATAACTCAAATTCATCCTGCAGGAAGTTAACAATTTGTTTGTCACTTTCAAACACCTGCCAATTACTTACATTGTTGGGTACTACCAATCTAACCACAAGATTTATGAGCTACTTGGACTCATTCCTTATTTTGTGTGGGAGGTCATACTAAAAACCCACATTTGTGAGCCTATCAACATCATCATTTTATGCCCTTGGTATGAATTAGATGTTGAAAGCATCAAACCCCTCAATTAGGTCCCAAGCCCTATGTTTGTAAGATTTTAGTAGACTATTCTTGGACATGTTATATGCCCTGACTTGGTTTACAACTAGTTCACTATCCCCAATTACTTACCACACTTTGATTCCTTTATTTTGTGCTAGTTAGAGACCCTAGATTAATACCTCATATTTGGTGACATTATTTGTGTAGCTAAAATACAACCTAAATACATGATAATATTTTTCATTTTAAGGGGAGATCATTACCATTCTAGCTCATGGGCCATTATTTATTTGGGAGACATACAAATATAATTACCACATGCCTTTGAGGTCCTCTTCTACCTTCATGAGATTCAAAAATAAGGGATCCTCCTAAAAAATATAGCATGTGCTTTGATCTATTTCTTCTACATTAACATATAGGTCAAACTCACATTGCTTGTGCACCTATTCATCAAGTAGGTTATCTAGATACACTCAAGAGATATATTAGTCTCATGGAGACTTAAAATATCCTCTTGGTCAAACATGATATAGTTCATATTCATTGGACTAAGAGAGTATAGATCTATATGATTCTTAGAAATGGCTTTGGCCTTAATGGTCACCTTTGTTCCATATCTGGTCTTGAGTAGTATGCATGAACAATTTGAATATGGGTATCCACCCATATTCTAAATGAAATACCAAAAAAGGCATATTGTGAAGTAGGGGAAATTTAATCACTACAATGTCTTGGATAATGGAGAGGTTCAAACATGCATGAAAGGTGAGGCTCAAGTCTTTGATGATCCCACAATTTTAACCATTGTGCCATCTAATTAGATGATGCCTTTTGATATGGGAGAATATTCTATACCTAAAATATCTATTATTTTATTTGGCATCACTAAGCTTCTTACTCCTAAGTCTATCAATAATTATGTATGAGATTCTTGCCAATAATCAGAGAAATTTAAAATGGGGGAAGTTTGTTACTTTCATGCACTTCTTCCTCCGTTGGTTGACATAGGTTTGTATAAGTGATGGGCAAGGTCTATGATATCACATACAATTATAAAATTTTTAAGGTGTCCTATAGCACATTATTTTGAGAAGTAATAGCAAGATCATCCCACATCATCATATTTACACTAGTCTTCTTCATTTTATCAACTATGTTAAAAGGGATTTGAGATCTGTTTACCTACAGTTTCAACCACCTCCTCTCACACTTGAAGACTAAGTTGAGGCTGATTTATTTTTTCATGACTATTTTCATGTGCATTTGGGAGCTTCCTAGAGGCATTTTATCTTCAATGTATGTACATGAAATCTAGGGCACATAATTTGAAGGCACAAAAGTTGAAGGAGCATAAGTTGATGATTATCCTCCTAATGCCCTCCTTTTGAATCTCATGTTAGAAGCGATTAGGTTACTCCCTGTACTCAGTATTTAATTTTGATTCACATAATTAAATTCATCCTCTTGATAATTCATGAGAGTAGACCCACCTTGTTCTTATGCTTATGCTTGTAATTACTCCCTTTGTAGAGCTAAAGTATTTGAATTTCCTTGAGGTGGTGATGTATTTTGCATTATAGGAACTTGTTTCAAAAATCCATTTGCATATGTGGTTTGATTATGTAGTTGATCATATGGAAGACACCATTCATGGTCCTATGCCATGTTATTTTTCATGGGTAAGAGGCTTCTAGAAGTGTTAGAAATGTTGGAATTTTATGCATAAGATGGTCTATTATATGGGATTTAGTTTTGAGCTTGTACACCACCTTGATAGGGGGATTGCTTGGCTGATATGGATGGTTGAAGGGTTGGTAAGGCCTAGAGTGCTGCAATTTCTACCTCTTGAGTGTTACTAGCTCATTTCCAAATCTTTGCAATAATGATTTAACTTCAGATAGATCACTTGGAGGTACAACTAATGGAATTGGTGGGATAGTTGCAATAAGGATGGGTATTATAGTAAAAAAAAAGGGCAAAGAAGGTTGAATTACAGATGAAGGCTTAGGGAACAAAGACATAGGGGATATAGATACAATTTTCCCTACTTGGATCAAATAATTCTTTGTGTACACAAAAACCTCATATGCATCAAATAATACTACACTTCTCATGGATTGAATCATCATGGCCACAACACTATTTAGTGATCTTAAAAAATATAAAAAAGTTGTATTAGGAGAAGATTTTACCAACAATGAAACCCAATCCCAAGTCTTCTATAATATAAAGATGAAGTTGACCATTTGCTTATGTGGAGCTCTTTTAATGGCATTGAGTTACTCCATTAATGACAGGTGGTTACTCTTTTCTTTGAACTATCTACATATTTTATCACCCAACTCACCCTAATTTTGGATAGTACTAGGCTGTAAACCTTAGTACCATTGGAGTGCTCTTCCTTTTAAATAAGATGCAAGGATTCACACTACAACATTATCTTTGGTTACATTATGAATAGATCAAATATTTGTAACATCTTTTATATGCTCTATAGGGGTAGTAGAGTTATCTCTAGTAAATTAGGGTATGTTATTAAGAGAAGCTACATGAATATCATCATACTAGTGGAGGGCGAATGGAATACCTCCATTAAAGAGAACAAAGGGTTTTTTTTTCTAAGAGTGACCATGAATGGGATAGGGAATAATCTTCCTCTAGGAGTGGGTAATCTACCAAATGGGGTAGTAGACTGAATTCTAAGGGAAGATTGTCTTGAATCACTAGCTCTCCTGATAGGGGACAAGGATTATTTAAATCTTTTTCTTTTGATCGCTATCAGTAATTCAATAAAATTAAAATCAACACCTCTTAAATATGATCTAATTTATCTTGGAATATAGATGAAGAACTGATCTTTTCAAACCAAGAATACTTGGAGTTTCAAGGTGCTTTGTAGAGTGTCTTTAACACTATTTTTAACATAGGAATATAAGGATGATGTCAATTTTTATTGTTAGTGAATAAACCAAAAACAAATCAAAGACAACTAACATTCCAAGCCTAGATACTTGGGGAACTAAATAACAAAGCAAAATAACTACACCTAGAAATAAGTGAATGCTTTTACCTTCCTTGTAAGTTTGAAGAGATTGTTGGCATGAAGTTGGGATTGAGCTCAAATTGTGAGAAATGGCTCTTTGTCAATGGTGCTCTATCATCATCTATCTTTTTCCACTTGGCTTGGCACATTATAACTTTGGCTTGAGAACTTATTGAAATAGAATGAGGGCTATTTTATTTATAGGTTAGGAAAATCCATTATTTCCTTTGGATAAGAAATGAGATGTGTGATGGAGCTTGAATAAAAAATGTAATTAATATTCTTCAACTAGTAAACATGACTCATAAATTTAGATATTTGTGAGTGCTTGATAACTCATAAAACTAATAATGAAGAGGCCTAATATTTTGCATTTTTAAATTTCCAATTTTAGATATTAATTTATCACACATGGATTATTTTTTAATCACTTAATTGGGTTTAATAAATTGAGTAAATTTGATTAGTCTTTTGACCTTTTCTAAAATTTGGTTAAGTGCCCCCACTTAATTGGTCAAAAATGTTAGTTTGGTTGATTGCAACCTGATTGGGGATAAATCCATGGTATATTATCATTTCATATAGGGTAATGCCCCAAATAAGGATTTAATAAGGTGTCTACATTTGAAGTCCAGTCTAGACACATATTTGGCCAAAATGGGGTGTCTACATTTCTCGCTATTTGAGAAGGTTTTATAAGACATAGTCATAGTAATTTATTTTCAAAGAATGAAAAAATTATTAAGAATAAAAATAAGATAATGATTGAAGAATGATACTCTAAACAAATATTGGGAAGCTTATAATGCACCCTTGAGGGAGTGGCTAAAACATATGATTGATAGATGGTCCCTCAAAAATCAATAAGAAGAAGAATGAAATTAACCCATGGATGAGATTAATCCAATTGAACTAATGCTTACATGCATTGATTAAAATATTGATTTTCCTAAAGGTGATTATTATTAGTGGCATACTGATGTGCTCCAATAGGGTAGATAGGTTGAACTATCAATTTTCCCAAAGGTTGTTATAATCAGTGGCATAATGATGTACCCAAAAAAATCAAATTTCTCATGGAATAAAATTGATTTTTCCATAGTAGGGTGGTAAGCATAATGTAAAGATATAGCATGTCACATAAATTAAATATGTGCAGGCACAAATTTAGGTGCAATGGTCTAATGAAATTTCAAATATCGAAGAAACCACAAAAAAATAGGCAGATGAGGATGCACAAAGTGATAAAAGAGATGATTGGAAGATAATAAGGGGGATGGATTAATAATGGTGGCTGAGCTAACCTAAGATACGTCATGTATCCAAGTACTACCTACATAGTCTAAATAGACCTCAGGCTAATGCAGTTCACCCAGAAGAGGGAGCAAATGGAATGATGAATAAAATAGAAGAATAAAAATTGATCAATGTGGATGATTCAATTGTACCTACCAATGTAGAGATGCTCATTCTTATTAGCATTCATGTAACTAGAATGTTGAATGAGTTGATTTGATCAAGGATTAAGGGATAACTACCAAAGTAATCAAGGGGACGTACTACCCACTACATTACTTGTAAGATATGCTAGCCTAATTTTTGATTTAACACATTATGGTATGCACCATGATATAAAACAAAATGATGACTTGGCTGTAATGTGCATGAGGAATAGCTTTTGATCCAATAGACAATTGAAAATAATGCACCAATGATAAAAACCATGATGGTAATGTTGACATATGAATATAGATGGACTCAAGTACAATGCACAAGGAATAACCTAATGAATGCATATACATTGAGTCAAGGCACAAAAATGAAAGCAAATAAATAGGAAAATAAACAAATAAATAATTAAGCAAACACACACACACAAAGATTTAAAATAAAAGCAATATAAAGCATGTTATCATTAACCAAGTCAATATCTACGTGTGAAGACTCAATGTAATTAAATACATATGGTGACCCCAAACAAGGCTATATTAAATGGAATTATTATAGCATAAATTTTCACCATATATAAGTCAAGTATACCTTATTAATTATTATAACATGGAACTATCTCTAGGCATAGACAATCTACTACAAGAGATAGATCTCTAGGTTTGAAAGGGATAGCTTCCTTGATCAATATTTTAGGCTCACACACTACACTAGGATAATGAATATTGAGGGTAAAAAGGTAATAAGGAAACATAAATAAACCTAAAATAATGAAGGTGATACACCAAATATAGGTCCACACAACACACTTACATCTTCAATAAGAAAGAAGACTCCTAAAACTGACCTCAACTCAATGTCCTTCTAGCATAAGTGTTTTACATAGAGGTAGATTACTATGTATATCCAAATTTGGGTGAAAATAAGGTCTGATATTAGGAACTATTAGTCTCTCTCACACTTTAAGACACACTTAAAAAAAACATATACTTCATGAGACCTGTTAAAAGAGGTGTTACTACTCACACAATACATGCAAGAATACAATAGAAGCACGGAGAAGACAATTATCACTTAACATCCAAGTACACTACCTAAAATACTTAGGCAAGAGTTGAATAGACAAAATTATCTTCATAATATTTATTCAAATGCAAATCAAGATGTCAAATCAGTAGGTCTTTGCCATACTAATTGTGGATTACCTTACAATGCCTAAATGGCTTGTATATATAGGGCATATGAGACGAGAGAGAAGAAGAAAATTTGTATAGTCACAATTCCAAGTGTAAAGGATTGAAATATAGTTAAAATTTAAGAGAATTAAATGGAAAATGGGATATGAAGTTATCTTAGACAAGTGTCCATCTTAGTTTCATTATTCTCCCTTAAGTTGGTGTAGAGACCCTTCACTATCCTTCTTAAAATTGGCTTTATGATGAGGAGTTCACTTGATTATTTGAAACTGATATAAGAGTATTTGACACATGTTATTTGACTTATGAAGTTGAAAAAAATATATGATAGTCATATATGCCTCTCTAACTGATGACTTCCCCTTTGTCACTTATCATTCACTTTCTTACAACTGTTCACTAGCCTTCTAGGCCTGACCCACACACTTATCACTTAGATGACCTACACACATTCATGGAAGATTTTTTTATGGATGTTGGACACCTATTCAAGAATTATTTGTCCTTTTTTCTATCAAATATACCTCAAGAGACTTAGTTTCACTCTTATCACTATCACACTTAGGTAGTCACTTTGCCTTCTCACTATCCTATTCAAACTACTTAAAATGAATAGTCTAGTAGAGAGGTTTCTATGATTATGAGGTGAGAGATGAGTATGGGGAGTGATAAAAATTCCATAAACACATCTTAAAATGATTTAACTAACTAATTCCCCTCTGTACCTATAATTTAACTCAAATCCTATAAAAAAACCCATATTTTAGCCTATCCATACAAGTGATGGTACAAATAAACTAGATGGTTAGGAGCCTGGGAGAGTACCAATCATGTAAAAATCACTTTATACACCATTTTACCACTTTTGGAGTCATATCTATTCATCTTTTCTCCATTAGGTTCATACAAGGATTTTAGGTCATCTAGCTTCTTAGTAATGATTCATAAAATCAAAACACTTAACCTTCAAAAAATTCTATTGAGATCAAGTTAATGACCCTAATAAACTATCCCTTTCTACTTTATTCACCATGCACACTATTCATACAAATATGAGCAAATGAAATTGCCTCTTGAGCTCCTTTTAGGCATTTTGGATAGGCTTGAGAGAGAAAATAGGCCAAAATGGCTAATTTTTTATTGTCTTATACAAACCAATAGGTATAATTAACCTTATACTCTTTTAATAAGGCCATCACATGGTTAGGAAATATCATATGGCCTTATGGATGATATTAGGCACCTTGAGGGTTTACATTTAGTTGTAGGCTTAATAGACCTAGATTATATTTATAAGTATTTGACCCTTATAAGGGTTTCCAATAATTGTAAGGCCCTTTAAACCCTTGTTTTCATCCAATTAAACTATATAAATCACCTTAAATTCATCCAAATCTCTCACATTCATCTTTTCATCATTCATGTTCTGAGTCTACAAGTTGTGTTGATTGTGGAGTGCCCTCTATCTGAGATAAAACAAATGAAACTTATACTATGAGTTTGACCAATCTAAGAACATGGAGATATTTATTGACTCATTTTGACCAACTTCACCAAGTTTTATATCTATATCATACATATAGATCCTTCATCCTCAAACTATCTCAAGACTAGGTATAGGATTGTATGCAAGTGCAGGATTTTGGTTGACTGGGTATGAGGTCTAAAAACCAAATTTAGTTCAATATTTACCCAATTTCATACCTCTAAGAATCTTGAGAAAGTGTGATAATATAATTATGAGGGTGAATTATATGTTTCATATCCATCCTCTACCTCTACTCATCAACTAACTAGCATCCTTCATTAGCCTAAGATAGTCCACAATCTTCACCTCAAACTGTAGGTGCTCATTTAAGAATCCATTATATTCTTGTAAGTGTTGATACAAGTTTGAAAAATTTACTTCTCTCCTTTAATTTCCTTTTAGGTCATTAGATCCATCCCACACTTGAATGAGCTCATTTTTTCTTTCAATTCATGTAATCATTTCATTATCATCCATACACTAGGTGTCATTATTTTATTACCATGTTACATGTTTCTTTGGCTTTAAAACACTATGGTTCACTGAATATTTCCATTGATATTTGAATACATTGAAATTACAATCAACCATTCTCTCTTAACTAAACACCCTCTTTTCATGTTCAAATATGAATTCTAGGCTTAGGATACAAGAAGGGAATCATTAGACCTATCTATACCTCATATATCTCCATCATAAGATGGGACTATGTTAAACAAAGTCTCCTTTTGAAGAAGTTAAGGTAACATTTCCACCAAGCAAGTTTTCAAATTTTGTAAACATTGAACTCAATTATTTTATCCTAGGCTGAGGTTTGAAGATGTTTCACCATTTCAATAAGTTGATATGAACCCTATCTTGTGATTAGACCTAAAATATTCATTCTTGGACCTATTTCAGCTTTTTGAATGTTTCAGGCTTCTATAATATTTTCACTTTTTTAGGTCTCCATCTACATTTGACTATGGGTAGTAATCTCACAATTTTGGATGCTCAGTCCTTTTCTTGAAGATGGTGAATACTTTGAATATGTTATAGGCCTTGAAGATGATGGAGATCTATCAAAGTTTTGAACATACATTTTGAATCTCCCACGGACCATTAACATCTCCAACTTCTAAGATGTATATACTTAATATGCATTCTTCCTAGATGATAGTGAGAATGTAGGTCCACCATGACCTAAAATAGAAACCTACATGGTTAAATGATATTGAGAACTCACATTTCACTTAGGGAGATGAAAACTAACATGTTATCCTTGGCCCTAATCCACTTACGAGGATATGAACTCTGCAACTATGAAAAGCCTATTATGTAGACTTCAATGGTGGCTTATTCTAGCTCAATGAGATGGTTCTAATTATCCTTCCATGTTCACACATGAAAACTAGACTAAAACCCATATGAGAATAATGATCATACTCTAAAATATCACATACACCACCTAGTTTACTTAGATCAATGCACATAGAGAAGGAAAACTGAGGTGTTAGGGATGTGAAAGAAATTTGAAGGCATCAAAAATCTTAAAGATTATTCATAGAGTATAGATCACCAAAATGGAAACATGCACATATAATGGAAGGCCATAAATACTACTAACTTCCACCAGATGAATTAGCTCCAACTCTCCTCCTCCTGTCCATACCTACTAAAAATTGTCTGACCTATTTTGACTTATACAAGAGAGTGATGAGAGAAAGAGGTCAATTTTTTCATTTTTGGAGCTGTTTGAACCATTTGAGCTTCAAAGTTATTTTTTGGGATCTCAAGAGACTTATCTGAAGCCTTCCCACATGCCAGTTGAGCTATGTAGTTTGTATAACTAACTAAAACTGCCCTATTTTACAGTGATCTCCTTCTTTCCATGTTGACCCTACATAATTTTGAGTTTAAAACTATCCTTTGACACCTTTCTAACATGTGGTATGTTATATTTAATCTTAAAACATTTGTCCTTAGTTAAAAATATTACATTTCACTCTAACATGACCAAAAAGTGATAAAAGGCTATTAAGACAAGTGTATAAATATGATAAAGATGAAACATATTGTGTGACCTTAAAAATGTGATACAACCTATTTTAGGACTACGTTGATCATGTTCAAACATAGAAGACCTCATGAAGTTTTAAACTTGTAAGGGGGGTTGACCAGATTTGACATATGGGTAAAATTATTTAACATTTTGGAAATTTCCTAGGGGTAACATGCATGATATGTTGAGCACCAGTTGCCTTCTCCTATCCTTGGGAAATGGAGTCACAAATACCTTACATTTTACATTGATAAGACTTTGAAAGGGAAACAAACCACATCAAACACAACATAAAACAAACACAAGATAAGACAACAAAGCAAAAACACTTGTGTTCTCATGAATTTTTAGAGTAAACACACACAAATCAAAGGAGAACACACATCTATCCTAATATGTATAAGAACTCAAATCACTTGAGGTGAAGAACAAATCTTCATTACTTTAACCAGTGTCAAAGACACTGCCTCTTGCATCACTTTTGCTCCAAGAAAAAATACCTTCATATGATGCATAATTGTTAGTGAATACTTGATTATGTATATAGTCAAATGACTTACCATCTTTGGATATTTTGTTGAATGTAAGTGAGTCACTTGGAACTCTCATGAATACTCCATCTAACTCTTTTAAAAGCTTGTTTGAGTTTACAACTTGTTTAAACTTTGACATGTTCATTTGATAGTCTTCAATCCAATCATTGGGGATCATCAAAGCTTTCCCAACTTCAAATACATTTGAACCATGATATATCTTCTATTGGGAGTCATAAATACTATCTTCAGATCTTTCAAACACTTCTTTCTTCACCACAATTATTTCTTACATAGTAAGGAATTCACTCTCTTCCTTGTGATCATAAAACGCATCTTGGTCTACCAAGGTTGTTTCTTGATTGGTAGGGAACTTAATCTCTTCCTTGTGATCATTTAGTGCATGATTTACTTTGTCATCAAGTTTGTATTATTTTAAAAAATTTACAGGCTTGCTCCACTCCTCAAACTCCTACACTATGGCATTGAATTATTGCCAAATATCATGCACTTATTCTTAAGGTTCATGTTCATGAGTGTTCTCTTCTTTAGTAGGTAGAATTGAGTGTTCACTAAGACTATCATGATTTATTATATCTAGGATCTAAACATCATCAACCATGTGTACAAGATATTTTCCCCATGTAACTTGATCTAACATGTCATCAAGATCTGCCTCAAGAGTTCCAACACAATCTTCATGAAGTATGTAAGTACCAAGACTAGTTTTTTCAAGTCCATATTGTTTAACTACCCATTCATCAATATATAAGTTAGATATGCCATTAAGAAGAGTTATAGGTTCCTTATTATTAGGGTGATCATCTTCCTTAATGAAATTGCAATTCATGTTATAAGTATAAGGAACATATGGTTTTACATGAAAAATAAAGAGAGGTTCTGATTTGATTATCACTTTTACACCATATCTAGTCTTAAATCCTATATAAGACCAATCTAAAGTCAGATAACCTCTAATATTATTAGTGAACTCTCTTGAAAAATGAAGTACAAAATGAGGTGACACATCCAAAACCACAACATATTAAGAAATGGTGAAAGTAGGACAAGCATGGAAAATAATTTGCAAACCTTTGATTCTACCAATGGTCTCGATAACTGACCCATCTAATTATAACACTCCTTTGTCATGAGGTTGATACTTTGAGTTCAATTTATCAAATGCTTGCTTGGGCATGACAAAATTAATATCTTGATTATCAATAAGACAATTATGCACCAAAACATCTCCAATGATTATGGATAGATAGAATGGAGGAGGTTTGTCTACCTTTTCAACTTTGTTTGATTATACTTCACTAGGATTCAAAGTGTTTGACAAGGCTTCCTCTTTCCCACAAGGTTATTTGGTTATCAAAATAAGTTTTGATAACTCCTCTTGAAGTAGGTATGTTTGTCTAGGTATTTATAATGTATCCCACATTAACACATTCACATGGGACTTCTTCATCTGCTCTAAAATATTAGTGAAAGGACCACTAACTTTTGCTTGTCCACTAGTAGGAATAGTACTACCTACACCTTGAGAAATATGAGGTGTGAAAGCACTTCTAACATTCTAATCTCTTTGAGCTACTTATGTGTTTTTAACTATATTAGACATACCTACCCTTTGATATGTTTGAACATTCATTGATTGACTATTAATAGGCCCTTAAACCTCTTCAATTACCTTTCTCTTGCTCCTTGGGTTTGTAACTATAAGACTTGCATATATGCTTGACTGCCTTTGATAATTGACTACAAATGAGTCATATTGATACCAATTGACCAATGTAGAACCTACTTGAGCACCCTTCCCATTAGTCTCTCCTCTATTTGGTACTTCATCTTGAGTCACAGATGGCATAGTTCCCAAACTTGCCATGAAGGCTTGATTGAAGGACTCATTAACATATGAAGATGGATCATGAGTTTGATCCCATGAAGGTTGACCATCATGCTCTTAGGCAAGGTTATTTTGAGTAAGCACTAATGCCCTTGAGGAAGAAGAAGCATTAGGGTTATAACCATTGTATGACTTGGCTTGAACTAGCTACCCTTGACCTTGAAGATGACCTTGGAAAGGTGGTCTATTGCCTTGATAGTTAGGGTAGGGCTGATTAAGTTGATAATGAATTTGGAAAGGCCTCATTTTTTGTTTTTGGATAATCCTCTTTAGACCTAAGATCTCTTTCTCAATATCTCTCATCTTGTTTTCCTCATTAACTTTTTTTGGTTAATTAGGGGAAACAAGCTTGTGTTTAGGTATAGGAATGAGATAAAAAATAGGTTTAGGGGTTTATAAATCAAAGAATAGAGGCATGGGAGGTATTGGGTTAATCTTCCCAGCCTAAATCAAACAATTCTCTACCCTAATGGCTACCTAGGCATTAGGCAAAGTGTTACCCATTAGCCAAATTTTGGCTCACATTATTAAGCATGAGATATACTAAGAGCGGGGGTGAATCAGTATATCATATATCTTATAAAAAATTTACTTAATCAAACTCCACTTAACCATACATTAAATATATGTGATAAAAATATAACAATAACATGCACCACACAAGAGAAAGAGACACCAGATTTTTACGTGGAAACCTAATGTGGTAAAAACCATAGAGAAGAATCTCAACTCTAAGACTGAGTACCAACTAAAATTACAAAGTTCTCAAGCACCAACTCACAGGATTACCAACCCCTTTTCTGAGCACCAACACAACAACTATTTGAGAGAACCAACCCATAGGAGCACCAACCCCTTATAAATATTTATGAGAAACAACCCATAAGAGCACCAACCCCTCTTGTGTATAAAACACAACTCTCTCAATGTTGCTTTCTCAACAAATGATAGAACTCTACAATTTCTCTTTCTATTCTCTCCTCTTTTCTTATATAAAACAATTACAAACCATACACTCTCTTGCATATCACAAATGGCTTCTCAAGCCTTTATTTATATCTTTGCAAAATGACCTTTGGCATTCACCCTTTGTGACCCTTCACTCCTTATGGAAAATGGCACCAAACTTGCATGACCCTTCGAATCCTTTCATTTGAAAAGTCACATGGTGACCTTTCATGAGCAAATGCATCCTTTCCCCTTTGGTCTTTATCTTGGTGACCTTTCAAATTATTTAAGGTGACTCTTCATGGAAAAATGTGCCCTTCCTCTTTTGTCTTTACTTGGTGACCCTTCAAATTACTCAAGGTGATCCTTCATGGGAAAATACATCCTTTCCCTCTTTTGTCTTTTCCTCATGACTCTTTGACTTCCTCATGGGCCCTCTTTTTGACTCTATGGAACCAAAAATATATTTTTTAATATTAAATAAATATCAACACATTTAGCCAATATATGAACATTAAAAACAACTTTAGACAATAAATGCTATGGGGCCTTTGTCACCAACAATCCTAGACCTTTGACATCAATGACAATATTTCCAATAATCTCCCCTTTTGTCATTGATGGTAACCTCAAACTAAAACTATCATATCCTAAAACCTATACTACACATGCCAACTTGCACATACTACCATCTGGAAAACATACAATAACTCCCCCTTATTGTAACATCCTATACCTATTCTTGTACCTATTTTTGTACTTGTATCTATACTTGTTTTTGTTCTTCTTCTCCTTTGACATAAATGGAAAAGGGTCTATCCTAAAGCTAACACTTAGCTCCCCCTCAATTGATTTTGATCCTCAATGGTAGGAAGTAAAAGAAACTACTCCCAACTTCTCCCATAAATACTTGAATGTGTCTTTTGGTAGTGCCTTTGTGAAAATATCTACAATCTATTCTGTAGTACTAATATATTCTTTTAACCTATTGATCTACCACCTACTATATCAAAAAGTGATATTTGATAGGAATATGTTTTGTTCTTTAATGCATCACTAGATTCTTAGAAATATTAATAACACTTATGTTGTCACAAAAAATAGAGATAGGTTCATCATTTTTTAACTTGATGTCTTCTAAAGTTTTCTTAATCCAAAGCACTTGAGTAAAACACAATACTACTGCAATATATTTTGCTTCAGTTGTAGATAGTGAAATTGAGTTCTACTTCTTGTTTAACCAAGATACTAAGCTATCACCAAGAAAGAAAGCTCCTCCACTTGTATTTTTTTTGTCATCCAAACAACCTACCCAATCTAAATCTGTATAGGCAACCAAAGTGAAATCTCTATCTATGGGATACCATAATCCATAATCCAATGTCCCTTTGACACATCTAAATATTCTTTTCACCAACTGAACATGACTCTCCTTCGGAGCTGACTGATATCTCAAAACCTTGACTACTGTATGCATGATTTCTAGCCTTGATGCTATCAAATATAAAAGACTACCAATCATAGATCTACAAAAACATTAATTTGTAACAGGTGAATCTTCATCCTTAATTACCTTGTTTCCTATACCCATTAGTGTGCCAACTGGTGCACAATCCTCAAAACCAATTTTTTTCAACATCTCCTTGGCATATTTATTTTGAGATATGATTTTTTTTTTGATTTAAATATTTTCAACCTTAAGAAAAATGATAATTCTCTAAGCATAGACATCTCAAATTCTTTTTGCTTATTATCATAAAATTCTTCTATTGTCTTTTCAATGTTTCCTCCAAATATTATGTCATCAATATATACCACAAAAAATAACTGATGCTTACCTTCTATTTTGATGTAGAGATTACTATCAACAAAACCTCTCTTGAAACCTTAATCTTGAAGGTACTTATCAAGTCTTGCATACCAAGCTCTGGGAGCTTGTTTCAATCCATACAGTGCTTTCTTTAATCTACATATATGGATACTATCATTTGAGAGAATAAATCCCTTAGGATACTCAATGTAGACCTCCTCTTCTAGATTCCTATTTAGGAAGGCAGACTTGACATCCATCTAAAACACTTTGAAAATTTTAAACACTACATATGCAAGAAACATTCTAATAGCTTCTAGCCTTTCCATTGGTGTAAAAGTTTCTTCAAAATCTATACCCTCAATTTGAGCATATCCTTTACATACTAACTTTTCTTAATTCCTGGTAACTTCACCATCTTCATTCAACTTATTTTTGTATACCCATTTTTTTCCTATCACATTTTGATATTTTGGTCTAGGCACTAATTCCAAGGTATCATTCTTTTTAATCTGATTTAATTCTTCATCCGTTGCCTTAACCTAGTACTCATCATGTCTAGCTTATAAAAAAGTTTTAGGATAAATTTTGGATAACAATTTTTTTTAACTTACTTCTATTCACTTATCATCACCCTTCTAGTACGAACTCTTTTATTTATGTTCCTAATGATGTCACTCTTATTATGATTTATATGAACATATTTGGATGGGGTCTTGGTGTCCTTTTTCTCCTTCTTCTCATCCTCATCTGATTCTTCAAAATCTTCTTCTTCAATGATTTTAGGAGTGTCTACTAGATCATTAGCTCTTTGTGATACATGTTTATCTATCCTGACACTTGAACTTTCAACAATCTTCTTGGTTCTTTCGTTATAACATTTATAAGCTTTAACTTTGGTAGAATATCCAAAAAATATACCTTCATTTGTTCTAGATTCAAACTTACCCAATTTTTCATCATTTCTCTTTATGAAGCATCTGCTACCAAAAACTCTAAAGTAATCAACTGTAACTAGTTTGTCTTTCCACAACTCATAGGGAGTCTTGTCACTATTGAATCTCAACAATGATCTATTTTGAATATGAACTATTGTACCTACTACCTCTCTCTAATATTTATTTGGTATCTTGTATTCATTTAGCATTATCCTCACCATCTTCTGAACTTTTCTATTTTTTCATTCAACTACTCCATTTTGCTATGGAATTATGGATGATAAATAATGTCTCTTTATCCTATGGTCTTCATATTACTCAATAAATCATCTAACATGAATTCTCCTCCTCAATATGATCTTAGGCACTTAATCTTCAAATCAGTTTCATTCTCAACAAAAGCCTTGAATGCTTTGAAGTGGCTGAAAGCTTTTGATTTTTTTTTCAAAAATATCACCTAAGTCATACATGTAAAATCATCAATAAGCAACATGAAATTTTTCTCACCTTAATTATTTTGAGTTCTCATAGATCCACACAAATTAGTGTGAACAAGCTCTAACATCTGAGTGGTTGAGTATTCTTTTGTTTTGAACCATCTTCTAACTTGCTTCCCATGTTGACATGGTTTACAAAGCGTGTTAGAGGGCTTTTTAATGTTTGGAAGATCTCTAATTGCTTACTTCTTGTTGATGTTGACAAGATTATAAAAATTGATGTATCCCATTCTCCTGTGCCATAACCAACTTTCCTCAACCTGACTCAAACAACATTTGTGATTTTTGATATCTGATAACATATACAAATTATTGCCTATCCTCTAAGCATCTGTAATTAACACATCTAAATATTTTCTCCTAATTTCATAAATTTTTGCATAAAACTTTAGTGTGTGTCCCTAATCACACATTTGACTTACACTCAATAGATTATGCTTAAGACTTTGTACATATAAAATATTTTTAGTCTTAGTTCTACCATTATCCAAACTTAATGTATCTTTTCTAGTTATTCTAGTAGTGGTATTATCTCCAAATTTCACTATGCCAATATTGATCTTATTTAGAGTTATGAACTTAATCTTATCTCTTGTCATGTGTTTCAAACATCTGCTATCAATGAACCATGGCTTTTCTTCATTTTTTGCATGCAAAGCTATCTAGACTAACATAGACTTTTCAGGTTGTTTCTTCTACCATGAACCTGTCTAAACTTTCTTTTTGATGAATGGATCCTTATAACTTTGGTCCTTCTTGGCTGACTTGAGCATGCTTCTATAATATCAAGATATGTGTCTAAAATTATTGTACTTGTAACATATTATATCCTCTTCATCAAATCTTGATAGAGGAACAAAAGAGTTGTGGATTTTGCTTGACTCTACATGAGTTTCCTTCTCCTTATTTCTAAAATTGTTAGCTCTTTTCTACATTCTATTTTCTTATGACCATTACCACTACAATAAAAATAACCATGAAAATAGAACCTATTCTAATTTGTGTATCTTTGATCTGATTGTCTTTTGTAGCTCTGTTCCTTTCAACCTTCTTTGTTTGAGCTGTCCTCTACATTCTTAACTTCTTTTATTTATTTTTTTGTAAGAGCTTTAACATAGCTCTTTTTATTTTTAAATCTGATACCTATCTTATCTGGTATTTATTTTTTATTTTCTAATATCTTATTTAACATATTAGTGCTATTCTCAAATTTTGAATCATTGACTACTTTATTGGTTAACTTAAGATCTACTTTTAAAGAGGCAATTTCAACAACAAACCTTTCACATTCTTCACTTACTTTTTGTAATTGAGATATTAGATCTTATTGAGTATTTTTGGCTTCTTCAATGTGTGCTTGTAGATATTCAATTATTTCCTTTTAATCTTTTTCATTTTTCTCAATCTGGAGCTTCAATATTCAATTCTTCTTCTCAAGAGCTTATAATTTGTCTAAGGCACAAATGATTTCTCCTTCTAGATTTACCTCAGGTTCATCATGTTCTTCTTCTTGATCATTTGTACTTTTTCTTATGGAGGCATCTTCATGTATGGTCATGAATAAAATCTCTTCTTCATCTGAGTCACTGACTCCACTATCTTTGATTGAGCTAGGATCTTTAGAATATAAACTCTTCTTCTAAAATCCCTTCTTGAATTTGCCTTTGAAGTTCTTATATGTAGACTTTCCTTCTTCATTATCATCATTATTCTTATCTGGGCACTTAGCTACAAAATGTCTAATCTTACCACATTTAAAACATTTAAATAAAAAATTTCCTTGATATTTACCTATGCCCTTTTTCAAATTACAGATGAATAGAGCTCCGTTGTCATCTTCCTCATCAGTATAGCTGTCTCTTGATTCTTGAATTTTAGTCTTATATTTCTTTGATGTATTGAAAGTATCTTCCATCTTTGAGGGTTTCTCTTATTCGATCCACTTCTCATATGCCGTAAGAATATCATGTAGTTCATCCATTTTTAGCTTCGTTAAATTCTTCATCTCCTCGATTGCTAAAACCTTTACATCATATCTCATTGGTAGAGATATCAAAACATTTTGTACCACTACTAATTTTATAACTTTTCTCCAAGGCCTTGAATCTGATTAATTATTTAATCAACCCATAAAAGATAACTTTCTATGTTTTCTTCCTCTTCCATCTTCAAACTCTCAAACTATCTTCTAAAATTCTAGAGCTTAGCTTATTGAACCTTTCCATCACCTTTGTAAATATTCTCAAGATTTACCCAAGTCTCATAAGTAGATTTACATTGCATAACTTTAACAAATTTTGATTCACATGAACCAAATAAAATAGCATTTAAATCTTTAGCATTATTTTCACTTGCCTTCTTTTCTATTAGAGTAGTTACAAGTGTCTTTGGCTCTTCATATTCCTCTACCACTACGTGTCAAATGTCAAATCCAAGGACATCAAGTAAGTCCTCATCCTTATGCTCTAAAAGGCAAAATTTTTCCCTTTAAACAAAGGTTCCTTATTTATATAAAAATCTTCATGTGATCCAGCCATCGTACTTTCCCTAATCTACCTTCAAGCTGTTAAACTCTTTTCAAAATAACTTACTCTGATACCAATTGTTAAGCATGAGATATACTGAGAGGGGGGGAGTGAATCAATATATCATATATCTTATAAAAATTTTACTTAATCAAACTCCACTTAACCATACATTCAAGATCTGTAATAAAACTAAAACAATAACATGCACCACACAAGAGAGAGAGAGACACCAAATTTTTATGTGGAAACTTAATGTGGAAAAAATATAGAGAATAATCTCAAGTATAAGAATGATTACCAACTCAAATTAAAAAGTTCACAAGCACTAACTTGTAGGATCACTAACCCCTTTATCAAGCACCAACACAACAACTATTTGTGAGCACCAACCCATATGAGCACTAACCCCTCTTGTGTATAAAACATAACTATCTCTCAATGTTGCTTTCTTAACAAATGATATAAATCTACAATTTATCTTTCTATTCTCTCCTCTTTTCTTATATAAAACATTTACAAACCATGCACTCTCTTGCATATCACAAATGGCTTCTCAAGCCTTTATTTATAGCTTTCCAAAATGACCTTTGGCATTCACCCTTTGTGACCCTTCACTCCTCATGGAAAATGGTGCCAAACTTGCATGACCCTTAGAATCCTTTCATTTGAAAAGTCACATGGTGAACCTTCATGATCAAATGCATTCTTTCCCCTTTTGTCTTTATCTTGGTGACCTTTTGAATTCTTTAAGGTGACTTTTCATGGTAAAATGCACCCTTCTTCTTTTGTCTTTACTTGGTGACCCTTTTAATTCCTCAAGGTGACCCTTCATGGGAAAATGCATCCTTTCCCTCTTTTGTATTTTCTTTATGACTCTTTGAATTCCTCATGGGCCCTCTTTTTTACTTTATGCAACCAAAAATATATTTTTTAATATTAAATAAATATCAACACATTTAGCCAAAATATAAACATCAAAAACACCTTTAGATGATAAATACTATGGGGCCTTTGCCACCAACAATGCTAGACCTTTGACATCAATGACAATATTTCCAACACACATAAGGAAATTTTGTCTAGATGTGGTTTAGACAGTTGAGTTAGGTTCCTATTGAAAGAATTATTCAATGTGAGTAGAGATATAGATGGAATGAGTGGACCAAAGAGATCATATAACTTGAAATTATTTTGAAATAGTTTAAGTTAATTAAAGTGTAAATTTTCAATTTCTAAAAGATAAGTCTAGAGTTGTAGAGACCATATGGGGTGTCAAGAGTGTTTGGAATGTGTATGGAAGTACATGGTATTCATATGGTTCTTCATTGTGTTCATCTATACATTTTGGGTTTAGTGGCAGAAATTCTAAGCAGGTAGTTTGTTGACATTATCATTGCCACATGTAGATGAATCAAAAATAATTTGTCATATGGTTGTGATCACATTAGTCCCTATAATATACATACTAAGTTTTAGGTCATATAATGAAGTGCATCAAAAGATATGCATGTGCAAAGTCGACCTCCAAAGTAGTTTGTTTTCTGTGATAGGCACACAAACATCATGTAAAACACATATATAAGCTCACTTGAAATTTTTTTAGACACATTTAGAAAACTTCCAAAACTAGAAGATCAAGTGGGTTAAATACTTGTAGTATCAAAAACATCTCCTATAATTTTGGTGCCTCTATGACCTTTTTGATTCCAGATTCAAACCTTAAAAGTGGGTTAAATAATGGGAGACATTTGTACAAGAGTCAAATTAAAGCTTGATAAAAAATCAATTGGTGATTTAATTTAATGGTCTATGGGATGTCAAATGTGTCTATGGGTATGTCAAATGAAGTTCATGTGAAATTCAAATTTAAGCACCATAAAGTAGCTATTGGGGTTTCAAATAGGTCTAAGATCAATTGATCACATTCAATCGTACACCTTGATCCAATAGAGTGAGGTAGCCTAAAAGTGTTAGTGGTTCCCTATAAGATCAATGGAGCATATTTAATTTTACATTAAGATCGATGGGGTGAGATGAGTCAAAAGGGCCAGGGGATCTTGATGATGAATACAAAGAGGATAAGTGTCAAAAGTTAGTGGGTCCTAGTAGAAGATCAAGGACTCATGTGTATTCATACATCCATATCTAATGGTGTGATCAAAGTCAATAAGTCAATGTATCTATGGGACCAATAATGATAAAGATAGTTGGGCACAATGCAAATGATCCAAGTTGGCAATTGATAACCAATAAATAAAAGTAAGCTTAGTACATTTTCAATGAAAGTCAAGGAAGCTATTTTGGGCCTAGGCAAAGCAAATGTCAAGGTGTCGAGCTTGAAATAAACCTAGGGCTAAACTAGGGTCATATTTTAGAGATAGGATAGGTCTTTTTAGACCTATTTTAGTCAAAGGTCTACATCTTATTTTTAAAAAAAGATTAGGCATTAAGGTGTAGGAAGACCAATAAATGACATTGGTTTTTAGTCCATAGTGAATCTATATTAAAGACATAGTGTAATAGAATATATTATCTTCCAAAAGGGTCATTCCCTTTATAAGCAAGAATATATGGCCACTTGAAATAGAATGAGCAGGACTCTATCAGTTCTAAGGCGTGAAGAGTTTGTCCTCATTGACAAATTAGGTGAAAATGGAATGGAATCCTGAGATGAAGACTTGGTGATTGAATAAGGATCATGGAGCATTAAATTCTTTTTTAAAGCCTTTAAAATTCTATCTTCTTGATATGATCATGACTCAACATCCTCAAGAATGCTAATCCATCAAGAGTAGTTGGACCTCATTCAATGTTTCCTTTCTGCTCAGTTCCTTCTCTCTCTCATCCATTTTTTCTATAAATATAGGCTTCTAAGGCTTGAAAACAACTTGGTAATCCCTCTCTTGGGCATGACTAGACTCTACCCAAATTTGATCTTTGTAACCTCTTAAGATAAATAAAGGACTCTTTTTAGATTTTATTATTCTAGCATAATGTGTCAATGTTAGATTTATTTTCACATGTGGTAGAAACTTATCCCTTATCAAATCCTAAATCTCACCTAGCTACTAGTTTATCTTATTGTGCAGGTCATGTTTAGTGTTTAATGTTATTTGATTAAATTTAGTAAGTGGATACATTGAATGGTTAGTGCTTTGAATCAGGCCTCTTCATCACTTACCTTAGGTTTTTGATCATTTGATAAACCTTTACATGAAATACTAATAAATAAATAGCCAGTTGGAGTTGTAGATCTTATCTTATTAGTATTTTTAGAAGTTTAGATATAGTGGATGAATAATCACATTATTGGTGGCATCACCTATTTTACCTATTTTTATGCATTATTACCCATTTATCTCTCCCTTTTCACAATCATAATTTAGTTTAGGTGATAGATCCAAAAGTAAGTTGGCCTTCTCCAAAGGTCTGACCCTATGAGAGGTGACCCACAACCTAGGGTCAGTTACATATTAGACTAGATTTGAGTAAAATACTTGAACAATATTCTGCTTAGCTAGGGTGTAAATATAGAACACCAATAGTTTTGGCATGATTGGTGGAACTAGAGATGGTCTTGGTTAAAATCTTAGTTGCAATAGTGTTCTTCATGAAGAATTTGGTGATTCTAAGCTTAAGCAATTGCTTTTAACAATCTAGATAATTTACAAATAAGTCTATTTCATTTCACTATCCTTATGTTATTCTCATGGTTATGTATGAAGAAAATCCCTATGCTATACCTCCTTATCATCCCTATGATGAATCATACCAGCCCTGTCATGATCCATATGAACCTTGGTATGAGCCTAATCAGCCTTACCAAGAGTTTTATCAAAGTCATGATGAGCTTTATCAAGTTTCCCATGATCATTATCACCAAGAGCATGACTCTTACCTTCCTTATGAACCATATCAGTCTCAAGATTAGATTTCACCTTTCCCATATGGATATGATATTACATATGAGAATCCTTGTTTGTAAGAAAGAATGGATGAGATAGAGCTCAAAATTCTAGCATATGTAAGGAAAGTTTGTTCAAATTCTCAGTATGAGGAAGTGAATGGTCTATTTCTAAATATGCCAAATGATATAGAGGAGATGCATGAGTTTTGTACCTTTGTATTAGAGAAGATGAAGTCTTGGGAGAGGTAAAAAATTGAGTTGGATCAGTTGTCTCAAGAACCCTCTTATATTCCTTACCAGTCTTCTTGTGTTCTTTATTCTCATAAAGTTCTTAACCATGTTCAGTGTGAGTCAATAGAGATTCCTATTTGGAGTCAAGAACCTATTCAGAGGCCAATTCAATAGACTATTCAAGAGGTTAATCCTTCTTGTAGTTATTTTTCTTCACCACTCATACTTTAAGCTCAAGTTGTCAATGATAATAAGGAGATTTCAAACTTTGATGAAGTGATGGCCAAGTGGAAGGAGAAAAATGTAGAGGTTTGAAAATTTTTCTCTTTCCATCCTCTCCAAAACTCCATAGATGATTCCATGGTGCTAAATATCCCAAAATTTGATCATGATCAACATTCTATACTTTATACTCCATCTCAAATAAATGAATTTCATCACCCTCCCACCATCTTGCTTCTTCAAGAGGAGCTTGTTCTATGGGAAATAGAAGAAGAGGTTATAATTGCAAGTCAAGATCTTGGGGAATGTGAAGAGGATGATTCAAGTGTTTATGATGAAGAGTTATTAATTGATACTTCACTTGAGGTACAAATTGAAACTGAGATTATAAATGATGTAGAAGAAGTTATCTTAGTTATGTAGGAAAAGGATGATCTTGATATCGAAGAACTCCATGAAGAATTGGTACAAGATGAAATTATAAATAAGGTTGAGATATCTACACTTGAGAAGGATCAATATACCTTTCAAAATGATCTTATTCATATTGATCAAAGTAAAGAGAAAAAATATGATTGGTAGCTATATCTTGAATCTCTGTAAGAGATTGAAGATCTTTGTGAAGATATGTTGCCCATTAGAGAACATGTTTATGAGAAGTTTGATAAAGAGTCACCTATTCACGATCATGATACAACTTGGGTTGACTATTCAAATCTTCTTGAAAACCTTGATAAACTTGCAATAGTTCATAAGAAATATGAGGTCACTTAAGGATAATGCATAGATGAGATGTCACTTGATAAGGTTGTAGTTGACAAGTAGTATGAAAAGGATCCTGATGTGCAAGATGAGTTTGTCTTTGTTGGTGACTAGTTTATAATTGATGGCTCATTTTAGGAGATGTTAAGATAAATAGTTGGAAAGAAGAATGCCTCTTCAAAGTTCATGTTCAATAAACACCCTACTTTGTAACTTGTACCTTCCCCTAGAATGAGTAAATTCATGTGTTTCCCTTTTGATGTAGGTAGACCATGTTTTGTCATAGTTAATTAGATTAGTTTATTTATATTTTATCCCAAATAAGTGATTTATTTACACATTTTATTTGTTAGGATAATTTCCCTACTTTATTTTGTTTCCTTCCCTATTTTGGTGGAGTCTGTTGTCTTTGCAAATCAAGAGGTCTCTTGCAATCATGAGTCTTGTAGAGAGTCTAGTGTTCAAGTATAACAAGTATGCTACCCAGTTGAGTCACCAAATATGTTAGCAAAATTTTGGCTCACATAAGGAACTTTTGTCTAGATGTGGTTTAGACAAATGAGTTTGGTTCTTGTTAAAATAATGATTCAATGTGAGCAAAGTTATGGATGGAATAAGTGGATGAAAGAGATCATGTAGCTTATAAAGCTTTTAAAACACTTTAACCTAACTTAAAGTGTAAAATTTCAATTTCTAAAGGACAAGTATAGAGTTTCAAAGACCATATGGGGTGTTAAGAGTGTTTGGAATGAGTATGGAAGTGCATGGTATTCATTTGGTTCTTCATTGTGTTTATCTAGACATTTTGGGTCTAGTGGAATTTTTTTTGAGTAGGTAGTTTGTTGATGTTATCATTGCCATGTGTGAATGAGTCAAGAAGAATTGGTCATATGGTTGTGACCACATTAGTCCCTAGAACATACACATTAAGTTTCAAGTCATCTGATGAAGTGCATCAAAAGATATGCATCTGCAAAGTCAACCTCCCAGGTAGTTTGATTGTGATTTTTGTGACAAGCACATAGACATCATGCAAAACACATAGATTAGCTCACTTGAAAATTTTGTAGACACACTTAGAAAATTCCTATAAGTAACAGATCAAGTGGGTTTAATATTTATAGTATTAAGAACATCTCCTACAATTTTGGTGCCTCCATGACCTTTTCACTACCAGATTCAAGCCTTCAAAGTGGGTCAAATAATGGGAGACATTCACATGAGAGTCAAATTAAAGCTTGAGTAAAAATTGATCATTTTTTAAATTTAACAATCTACGGGATGTCAAATACATCTATAAGGACATCAAATGATGTTTTCATGAATTATAAATTTAAGAACCATAAAGTAGCCATTGGGGTTTCAAATAGGTCCAAGATTGATGGCTCACATTCAATCATACACCTTAATCCAATGGAGTAAAGTATCCTGATAGTGTTAGTGGGTCCCTAGAAGATCAATGGAGCACATTTAATCATACATCAAAATTTATGGATCAAGATGAGTTAAAAGGGTTAGACGATCTTGATGATGAATACAAATAGTATAAGTGTCAAAAGTTAGTGGGTCTTGATAGAAGATCAAAGACTCACGTGCATTCATACATCTAGATCCAATGATGTGGGAATAGTCAATAAGTCAATGTATCTATGGGATCAATAATGGTAATGATAGTTGGGCACAATGTAAATGATCTAAGTTGATAATCGATAACCAATAAATAAAAGTGAGCTCAGGGCATTTTCAATGAAAGTCAGAGAAGCTATTTTGAGCCTAGGCAAAGTAAATGTCAAGGAGTCGAGCTTGAAGACAACCCAGGGTTGAACCAAGGTCACATTTTAGAGACCAAGCATTAGCATTTGAGATCTATGGAGACATGATAGGTATTTTTAGACTTATTGTAGTCAAAGGTCTACATCTTGTTTTTAAAATAAGATCAGGTATTGAGCTATAGGAAAACCAATAAATGACATTAGTTTTTAATCTATAATGAATTTGTATTAAAGATAAAGTGTAATAGAACATATTATCTTCCTTAAGGGTCATTCCCTTGACAATCAAGTATCTATGGCCACTTAAAATAGACTGAGTAGGATTTTGTTAGTTTCAAGGCATGAAGAGTTGGTCCTCATCAGTAGATCAGGTGAAAATAACATGGAATCCTAAGATGAAGACCTGGTGGTTAAATAAGGATCATGGAACATTAAATTATTTTGATAAACCTTTGAAATTGAGCCTTCTTGATAAGATCATGACTTAACATCCTTGAGAATTCTAATCCATCAAGAGTAATTGGACCTCGTTAAATGTTTCCTTTCTACTCAGTTCCTTCTCTCTCTCATCCCTTTTTTCTATAAATACAGGCTTCTAAGCCTTGAAAATAGCTTGGTAATCCCTCTCTTGGGCATGACTAGACTCTACCTAGATTTTATATTTATAACCTCTTGAGATAAATAAATGACTCTTTTTAGATTTTATTATTCTAGTATAGTGTGTCAATGTCAGATTGATTTGCATATGTGGTAGAACTTATCCCTTGTCAAATCTTGAATCTCACCTAGATACTAGTTTATCTTATTGTGTAGGTCATGTTTAGTATTTAATGTCATTTGATTGAATTTATCAAGTGGATACATTGAATGGTTAGTGCCTTGAATCAGGCCTCTCCATCACTTCCCTCAGGTTTTTGAACATTTGGTGAACCTCTGCATGAAATAATAATTCATAAAAAACCATTTGGAGTTACAGATCCTATCTCATTAGTGTTTTTATAAGTTCAAATACAGTGGATGAATAATCACATTACTGGTGCATCACCTCCTTTACATGTTTTTATGTGTTGGTACCTATTTGTCTCTCCCTTTTCCCAGTTAGAATTTAGTTTAGTTGATAAATCTAGAAATAAGCTAACCTTCTCTAGAGGTCTGACCCTATGATAGGTGACCCATACCCTAGGTTCAGTCCCATGTCAGGCTAGATTTGATTAAAATACTTGAACGATATTCTACTCATCTAGGGTGAAAATATAGAACACCAACATTACCTCCCATAGATTGTATCATCATTGAAATGTCACTATCAAAAGCTTTAAGATAGTAAAGGAAATCATGGTGAGATATGGGTCTTATCAATATTTTTATCTTATCGCATGTCTTCTAGAATATTGCGTTGAAGTCTTGAATGACTTCTTGAGGTGTTCTCCTTATGATGGTCAACTGCTCAGTCAATGACAAGTTGTCACTCTTTTCATCAAATCCTCTCCTCAATGTATCTCCCAACTCATCCCAAGTGGTGATTGATCTAGGTGACAATGTTCCATACCAGTCAAGAGATTTTCATTTGAAGGAGACATCCAACAACCTGATTGCAATATTCTCCTCTATGATGTGATGGATATTATAGAAGTTATCAATGTTTTTAATATGCTCAATAGGTGTGATGACAGTCTCACTGGTGTATGATGGAACACTTTTAAGGGAATATATGGGGATATCAGCATAGTGGGAAATTTATATAGGATTATATCCATTTAAGGAAACAAAAGGAAGGTTCCTTACCATGGTGGCTTTAGGAATTTTTAGGAATGGGGTAATCAAGAACTTTCTTATGGACTTGTGAGCAAGATATTACTTTTTTGGGTAAGGATGTGTGTTAACAAATCTACTTACTTTGTATGAATAATGAAAAAGATCTTAGAATTGAAAAGGAATGCCTTTGTTAATATACCTTGTGTTTACCTTAGGCATGGAATAGTGCACTAGTCTGAAACTAATATTGAAATTTTTGAGTCAGTAGATATTGTAGGAAGTGGACTGTTACAGCTCCTTATTGTCAAGCCCAACATCCACCTTCAACAACCTTCTTAGAATCCATGTACCATTGGCAATGCCATAATATTTATATCCTAAGTTTTAACCCCAGAGAATCCAAATAGACCTTATAAAATTTAAGATAACATGGAACTATCTCTAGGCATAAACAAGCTACTATAGGAGATAGATTTATAGGTTTGAAATGGCTAGCTCCCTTGATCTATATTTTAGGCTCACATACTACACTAGGTTAATCACTATTGGGGGTGAAAAGGGAATAAGGAAGTATAAATAAAACTAAAATAATGAAGGTAATACACCAATTATAAGTCCACACAACACAATTACATCTGCACTAAGAAAGAAGGCTCTTAAAACTAACCTCAACTCAATGTCCTTCTAGCATAAGTGTTTCTCATGGAGGCAGATTGATATACATATCTAGAGGTGGGTGAAAATAAGGTCTAATATTAGATACTAATAGTATCTCTCACACTTATAATACTCATTTAAAAAACACATGTACTTCATGAGACCTATTATAAGAGGTGCTACTACTCACACAATATATACAAGAGCATAATAGAAGCAAGGAGAAGACATTCATCACTTAAAATCCAAGTAAAATAATTGAAATAATTAGGTAAGAATTTTATATACAAAATAAAATTTATAATGTTTATTCAAATTCAAATCAAGATGTCAAACCAACATCACTTCACCATACCAATTGTGGATTACCTTACAATACCAAAATGGCTTGCATATATAGAGCATAAGAGAGGAGAGAGAAGAAGAGAATTTGGACAGCCATAATGCCAAGTGTCAAGGCATGGAATATAGTTAAAATTTAATATAATGAAGTTTAAAATGGGATATGAATTTATCTTGGAAAAGTGTCCACTTGAAGTTCATCAATCTCCCTCAAGTTGGCATAGAGACCCTTCACTATCCTTCTTGAAACTACCTTGATGATGAGGAGTTTAATTTATTATTTGAAACTAATATAGGAGTCTTTGACACATGTTATTTTAATTAGGAAGTTTATAATAAGATATGATAGTCATATATGCCTCTCCAACTGATGGCTTCCCCTTTTTTGCTTGTCATTCACTTTCTTGCAATTGTTCACTAGCCCTTTAGGCCTGATCCACACACTTGTCACTTAGGTAACCTACACATGTTCATGGAATATTTTTGTAGGGATTTAGGAAAAAATTTAAGATTTTTTTCCCTATATTATATCAAATATACTTCAAGAGACTCAATATCACTCTTCTCACTATCACACTTATGTATTCACTTTGCCTTCTCATTATCCTATTCAAACTGCCTACAATGAATAGTCTCTTAGAGAGGTTTCACTGATTATCTAAGGTGATATATGAGTATGGGTAGTGAGTATTGGTGAATTAAATTGATTATAAGATGTGTTTAGTGAATGAAATGAGGTTTCCATAATACATTTTTAAATTTTTGGATGTATCTCCAATCATATTTTCTCCTTTGGGTTCATACAAGGTTTTTAAGAGGGTTTTAGGTCATCTAGCTTCTTAGCAATGATTCATAAAATATAGATTCTTAAAATTCAAAAAAATTCCAATAATATCAAGTTAAGGAACCCCATAAACTATTAATATCTTATTTAGGCACCATGCACACCATATGTACAAATATGAGCAAATGAAATTGGCTCTCAAGCTCCTAAGCATTCTAGATAGGCCTGAGTGAGAAAATAGCCCAAATGGCCAATTTTGTATTGTCTTATGTAAATTGATAGGTATAATAAATATTATACCCTTAATTTAAGTCCATCACATGTTTTGTAAATATCATATGGCCTTATGGATGATATTAGGCACTTTAATGGTTTACGTTTAGTTTTAGGCCTAATAGACCTAGACTACATTTCTAAGTATTTGAACCTTCTAAGGGTTTATAATGATTTTAAAAAAAAATTAAACCCTTGTTTACATCCAATGAAATTTTAGACATCATCCTAAATTTATCCAAATATCTCACATTCATCTTTTCATCATTCATGTTCTAAGTCTGTAAGTTGTGTTGATTGTGGATTGCCCTCTATTTGAGACAAAATAGAGGACACTTACATTATGAGTTTGACCAATATGAGACCATATAAGTATTCATAAACTAATTTTTACCAATTTTACCATGTTTAATAGATATATAATACCTATATATACTTCAACATCAAACTATCTCAAGACTAGTCAGAGGACTATTTGCAAATGCAGGATTTTGGTTGACTGGGTATGAGGTCTAAAAACCAAATTTAGTTCAATGTTTACCCTGTTTCCTACCTTTGATAATATTGAGAAAGTGTGATAATATAATTTTTAGGGTGATTTATATGTTTCATCTCCATCCTATACCTCTACTCATAAACTAAATAACATCCTTGATTAGCCTAGGCTAGTCTACAATCTTCACCAAAAACTATAGGTGTTCATTTAAGAATCCCTTATATTCCTTTAAGTGTTGATACATGTTTGACTAGTTTAATTATCTCCTTTTATTTCCTTTGAGGTCATCAAATTAATATCACACTTTAATGATTTAATTATTTCTTTGAATTCATGCAACCATTTCACTATCATCCATACACTAGGTGTCATTGTTGTATTACCAAGTTATAGGTTTCTTTAGCTTTAAAAACCATGGTTCACTAAATATTTATAGTGATATTTTATTGAATTTAAACTCCACTCAACCATTTTATCTCTCAATTAAAAACCATCCTCTCATATTCAAATGTGAATTCTAGGCTTAGGATACAAGAATAGAATCATCAAACCTGTCTATACCTCATAGATCTTCATCATAAGATGGCATTGTGTTGAACAAATTATCCTTTCAGTGAAGTTAAGGTAAAATTTACACCAATCAAATTTTCAAACTCTGTAAACATTAAACTCAAGTATTTTATCATACACCAAGGTTTGAATATGTTTCAACATTTTAATAAGTTGATATGAACCCTATTTTTTGATTAGATCCAAAATCTTCTTTCTTGGACCTCCTTCAACTTTCTCAATGTTTCAGGCTTTTGTGATATCTTTAATTTTGTATGTTTCCATCTAAATTTGACCATGGGTAATAATATCATAGTTTTGAATTCTTAGTCCTTTTCTTGAAGATGATGAAGACTTTGAATATGTTATAGGACTTGAAGATGATGGATATCTATTAGAGTTTTGAACATGCAATTTTAATCTCTCACAGACCATTAACATCTCCAACTTCTAAGATGTATATACTCAATATGCATTATACTTGGATGATAGTGAGAATGTAGGTCCACCATGACCTTAAATATATGCCTATATGATCAAATAATATTGGGAACTTGCATTTAACTAAGGGATGTGAAAACAACCATGTTAGCTTTGAACCTAAGCCAATTACACAGATATGAAATCTACAACTATGAAAACCCTATTCTAGAAACTTCAATGGTGCCTTCTTCTAGATCAATGAGATGGTTATGATTATCTTTCTATGTTCACATGTGAAAAATAGATTGAAAACCATATGAGAAGAATTATCATACTCTATAAGATCACATACACCACTTGGTTTACTCAGATCAATGCACATAGAGAAGGGAAACTAAGGTGTTGGGGATGTGAAATTAGTTTGAAGGCATAAAAAATATTAAAGATTGTTTGTAGAAAAAAAATACAAAAATAGAAACTATGGCCATGAAATGGAAGGCCATAAAAACTACTAACTTCCCCCAGATGCATTGATAACAACTCTCCTCTTCCTATCCATACCAACTGAAAACCATCTGACTTTTTTGAATTGTCAAAGAGAGAAATGAGAGAGACGGGTCAATTTTTGCCATTTTTAGATTTGTTTAAACCATCTGAGCTTGGAAGTGAATTATGGGGATCTCAAGAGACTTCCTTGAAGCCTTCTCATGTGCTAGCTGAGCTATGTAGTCCATATAATTAATTAAAACTTCCCTAATTTGTAGTGATCTCTTTATTTCCATGTTAAATTTGTATCTATTTTAGATTCAAATTGTCCTCTGATACCTTTCTAACATGTGGTACGTTATATGTCCTCTTGAAACATTTTTCCTTAGTGAAAAACCATATATTTCACTCTAATATGACCAAAAGGTGGTAAAAAAGGCTATTAAGTCAAGTGTACAAATATTACAAAGATGAAACATATTGTGTGACCTTTAAAATGTGATTAAACCTATCTTAGGATCATGTTGACCATGTTCAAACATAGAATACCTCATGAAAGTTTGAAATTGAAAGGGGGGTTTACCAAATTTGACCTAGGGGTAAAATTAGTCAACATGAATGACACACGGGGATAATATATCATAGTATAGGCTTCATGCTTTGATTTTTACCTAGAAATATGAAAGATACGAGCTTGGCCTAAAAGTGTGAATTGTATGAAAACCCTAAACAATAGAATGGATTGGAACCAATAATGAATTTTCCCTTATAGATCAAATTTAGGAAGGATAAATCCCAATGGTTTCTAAAATAATTAACCCAAGGACCAAGGTGCCCAAAAGTGGGTGAACATAGTATTGTTGACTAGGCTTAGGACAAGAAAAATGTTTTTGAATTTTGGGGCTTTATATCTCTACGATATTGTATGTTAATTTAAGCTATTTAGGTTTCTAAAATGTTGAGTGTTTTTAGAATTTATAGGCATCTCAACTCAATGGAGAATTATGAGACATAGAATGGGCTAACTTGAAAAATGGTGAGAACGTGGCTTAGGTTACTCAAAAAATGGTGAGAGAATTAGAAAATAGGCAACTAATTTGACCTCAATGTAAATTGAGCATTGCCTACATAGTCTTGAAGGACTTTAAGTCAATATAGTTCCACCTTACGGTGGAGGAATCTAACTAGGTAATAACAAGTTTGTGAATAGACAAATGGAAATGTTTGGCACAATAGTAAGGCAAGTCAAAGGTCAAGGCAAGGTAAATTATTATGTTTTTCGTACTGATGTGGATATGCTCATCTTGATCAACATATGATACAATTATAATAATCAATTGTTTAAATTGCTATCCCACATCCCTTCTAAATAGTTACTCTATCAAGAACCTATTACTAATTTGAACTCCAATAATGTTGTGATATTCATTGGTCATCTATTATGTTTCCTCCTAAATTCTAGATAATATGTTTTCATATAATTTGTAAAGGAAAGTGTGGTCAGGGATGGTAAACAAGGATAAACATTAACTAAAATTTTTGAGTTAACAATGTAATATAAGTATGGAATGGATAAATGGATCATAATGGAATGTGTAATGGTTGGGTAACAAATGAATATTGGGATTTATAATCACACACAATGTTGTTGATTCTAGATTTGACATAATTTTGGTTATGGTAGGGCCAAATAATTTTGAATATGCTTTCAATAGGACCACCAAAATTTTTTATTGTTTGGGCCCGAGAAATGTTGCCATCTGATTATATGATAGATTGGAAGTTGCACTGATGTTATATTTAATAATGTCTTCATCAAGTAATGAATAACTATTATGCTTAGCTATTAGTGCCTTGAAGAGGTTTTTACCAATAAAGTTGTCTTGATTATCCCATATCACCTTCAAGAAGGTTTCACTAAGGAACATTGACTTTTGAATTTGATTGTCTTCTAGTGCCTCAAACAAGGTTTCACTAGAAGATGCTGAATTTGGACTTTGATTTCCCCTTAGCACCTATAAAAAGATTCCACTAGGAGTTTGTTCTTTTTCTACATTAATTTGGTCTTAATCCCTCTGATATTATGCAACTGATATGTCATTATGGATGCAGTTCAACAATGTGTGATTCTATCAATCCCAAATGACACTTATGGGAGGTGGAATGTCAATATAATGGATAGGTTGATTAATAATATCAATGGAAGATGGAATGGTAAGAGGCAACATAATCCTTGTAGAAGATACTAGGAAAACTTGTGTCAATGCTGAAGTAAACATCCTCAAAAACCATGGAAGGATCAAAAATATATTCAAACTAATATGTAAGGTGTATATAACCAACATCATAACATCTATTAATGTATTCTAATTTTGAAGTTGACAATGAATCAAAGGACTTTAAATCTGATGTTGAGACTGACATTGAATCTATTTATGATACTAAATCTAATACCAATTCAAAATAAAACCTAACTCTAATATTGATTCTTCTTTTGGTGTGGTGATAAAGATGTTACATTAAATGTTTGGTATTGGATGATTAATGGTATGTGGTTGAAAAATAGGCTCTTTAGAAATAGGCCCAACTAAGAATGACTCTAAAAATATTGGATTATCAAAGTGAGGCTTCTCAAAAAAGGGTAATGGTCAACAAGCGACTCCATAGAGAATGGCTTGTCAAATTAAGGCTCTTCAAAGATATGGCAATGGTCAAAGGGCAACTCTATAGAGACTAGCTAGTCAAAGTGAGACTACTAAAAAAAATGGTAATGGTTAACATGCAACTCCATAGACGTTGTCTTATCAAAATAAGGCTCCTCAAAGATAGGGCAATAGTCGAAGGGTGACTCAATAAATATTAACTCGTCAAAGTGATACTCCTCAACAAAAAGGAAATGGTCAAAGGGTGATTTATCATAGGTTAACTTGTCATGAATAGGTGTTTTAACAAGAACATCAAGGATTAGTTGGTTATCTTGGTCTTGGATTACACTTTACAAAATCTTAGATTTGGATACATTTTGGTCTAAAAATAATGGCTCTTGGAGATGTAATGATTGGCTCTATTGTATCTTGCTCACTATTGGCTTGAATTTTCTAAAGTGGGGAATGTTTTGTAATGGATGAATAATGACCTGTGATTCAATAATAAGATGTTTAGGAATAGGATCATAAATTATGGGCTCAACAAAGAATAGCTATGGGTCTAAGATGGTAACTATAAAATGATTAATTGTGATTACATAACCTTGTTGAGATAATGAGCTATCAAATTTGGAATAAAAGGGGGAAGTGATCTAGGTGGATCCATGTACCGTTCCATTTTTGAAAGTATTCAAATTTTGGTCAAATCATTTTCACATTTTAGAATTCATTGAGAGCTTTCTAGTGCTTCTTCTAGAACAAAAATTGGAGTCCAGATGCCTAAGATATAGCTAGTTAAAGAAATCTTGCGATAGGCGAATAATGGGAGTCAAAAGTGACGTGGCACTATCTAAATATGCTAAGTGGACAAATAGCCATTTTACATGTGGAAAAATGATTTAGTGCAAAAAAAATTTTGGTTTTGTGTTTTTATTCACATATTATTTGAGAAATTGTATTTAAGTTTCAAACGTTTATCACTTTGAAATAAGGTGCTAAAGACCAACATGCACCAGCTACCACTTCACCACACAAAGTCAAAGCAATGACCAAGCCCAATGGTGAGCACCTAAGTTTCCTACAAAATAGGCATCGGCATTTGAAAGGGATTTGACCTACCTATTTTAAGCTTGAAAAATCATTATACCTAATACATGTGGGATAAAAGAAGATTCAAATGCGCCAAAGGAGGAAGACCGACGGTTTCCAAGTGCCTAAAGAGGAGGCCGACAATTTTTAACCTTGCACCTTTGGTGCAAAAGGAATAGCCTTTGACCACTTGAGCTACAAAGGTTGAAGTGCTATAAAAGGAACAAAATTATACTTGAAGGAGGAGAAGAAGCCGACTGTGTAAAGAGATTTAAGAAGGTTAGAGTCTTATTATTCCTTTGTACAGACTTGGGCCATTATTTTTAGGTCTGAGAGATATAATTACAGGCAAGCAGAGATCAAAGCAAGTGAATTGAAGACTTTTATTAATTTTGGAAGTCATTTGTTGCATAAAATTAATGAGAATGGTCCTCACTTTGAATGGACCCGGAGATGTAGGCTATTGAAACCGAACTCCATTATCAATTTGCTGGTGAATTATTTTAATTATCTCTGATTATTATTTGATTTTGATCTTCATTTAAATTCTAGTTTTAATTTCTTTATACAAAATTAAACCAAAAAAATTGATAAATTGAAGGATCTCTTAAACATGAAAAAGTGTTTTTAGGAAGTACTACACTTGTATTTTGTTGGTTGAATATTTTGTCGATTAGCATACTGATAAACAAAATAGGTCTGATCAGCCAAAGTAGGAAGATTAGTCATCTAGATGTGTAGCTTTACCACATCAAAAAGATACTTATCTCTCCTCTCATCAAGGGGAGGTTCCCTATATGTATGCTATATATATATATATATATATATATATAGAAAATAATACTCATGGGTGGGACAAACCATCCATCTCTCTTTCTTCAGAGATAATGTGCAAGAATCAAAGGAAAAACTCAGGGGAAATGACAAACAATACTCCTCTTCATTCAGAATTACTATTCAACAAACCATAAGAATACTCCTGGTAGTAACAAAAAAAATAGCAAAGGATGCAATAACCAACAAATCAAGATGCAGCTCAAAGTCTTCACCTGGATTGCTTAAGAGTAAGATACGGAGGACACTGAGGGCACAAAGTCACCTCAAGGTCCTTTACACAGAAATGAAAAGAAAACACACTAAAGGCAAATATGGGGGCACAAAGTCTCTCCACAGTCGACTCTTTAGGACACCTTTTTGACTACTGTCACTAATTCTGCTTGTTGAATTAAAGGAACAGAAGATATATTGAAGAAAAAGACATAAGAACAATTTCCTCAATAACAAAGATATTATAGCACAAAGTCTAAAAAACCACTTGCTTTCTTATTCCAATAACAAAATATGATCGGCAATCTGAGCTTAAAGTCTCAGTAATGCCTTCCAATTTGGGCAAAGTTTCGTTCTAATTGTCAAAAAAGAGATCTATATTATAATAGAAGAAAGTCCCTTATATAGCCTCTTCAAGAAGGACTTGGGAACAATCAATACATCATTTTACATTGGAATCTATTAAGAAGACATGCTAGAACTTAGGGGCACTATACCCATTTGATTTTATCAATGCAAGGAAATAAGTTGCACTTATTGAAAGTTTGTAACTTTCAATGTCCACCTGGTGATCTGATCTTATCTTCATCATTCCTCCTTCTCCAATTAATTGAATTGGGTCCTAGATTTAATTTACTATTCTATTCCTTCTCTGCTTTTTGCTGATCTTGGCCTTGAAATCTGTGAATGTATTCTGGTATGTATGTTCAAAGGATCAATGGCTAGTTCACTGTGTTGAATTTGACATTTTGGGGCGCATCATTCCTTAGTCTTCTTTCGGCTTTCTGCTTGGTATTTTTCTTGAATGGACTTACCCTTTCAGGCCTTGAGAAATGACCCATTTTTAGTCAGAATAGCCTCCTGCAAGGATATCTATCCTTCGGGTAGTCTTTAAATGGCCTTTTAGGCTTCTTCAAGTGACCCTTTAGATATTTCCCTAGGCTTTTCTTATGCTTCCTCCTGTAGACATTTTCCCCAGGGAAAATTCCTGCAGACAAAAAGTCTAGGGAACCAATTTTAAATGCCTTAAACAAATCTAAAAGAATTACCTTTCAGCTTCCTTGAAAATGACCCTTCTAAAGGGTGCTTTTATCCTTTAAGTGTCCTCTACAAGGGCACTTGTCCTTCGGGAAGCTTCCTTTTGCATTAAACTGCCCCTTTAAACTTTCCTTTGAACCATGTCTTTGAACCAAGACATTGAACTAACCGTTGAACCAAGTTTTGGTTCAACATTTCAAACAAAGCTTTGAAATGACTGATGAACCATTTGATTGAAGCAAATAAAGAACCAAAAGTTGAACCTGTTGCTGATGCTTACCGATGGAAATTCTTACAGAAGTCGTGAAGCCCGTTGAACTTGTAGAAATGAGCCTATTTGCAGAGTCCTTAGATTTCTGAAAAGCTTGAAAAATGAGGAATTTGATTGCCCAAGACAAATTTTGGAAAGGGAAGAGATAATTTTGGTCTGTAGGACCAAAATAATTCAAATGTTGTCCTAAAAATTGCTGATATTTTTGGGGGACAACATATTTTTAGTTTACAGATTAGATTTTTGGTATCAGAGTGGTTGTTATTTAACAATGATTACTAGTGTATGTTGACAAGGTCTAAATTCCAAAAGGGTGAAGGAAAACTCATTGAGTATAATCCAAATATTGGTTCAAGGTGTGCTTTAAGGATGGCCAAAGAAGAGATGGAATCCGAACAAGCTTTTTGCCAAGCTTTCATGGACATGAGAAGCATGGTTGAGGAACTATACCGTGACAAACATAGGAAATCCGAGAATGAAAAAGAAGGCATTTCACAAGAATCAAAAGGTAAAGAAACCAAAAAACCTTCTTCATCAGATAATGGTAAAAAAACTATGGAATCTCTCCCTTCACTAAAATTGGGTATTAAGTTTGAATTACCAATGTTTAATGGTGAAGTTAATTTCAAAAAGTTGGATAATTGGGTCAAGCAAATTGAAGTTTATTGCAGGGTCTAAAAGATTGTAGGGGATGAGTCAAAAATTCATTTGGCTACTCTTCGTATGGGATGCACAACTCTCATCTAGTGGGAGAGTAAGTTGAAGGAAGCCGAGCTTTAAAAAGGTAACTCAATTTCTACTTGGAATGAATTTATTGAAGAATTCAGAAAGCAATTCTATCCTTTAGGCTATATACAACAAGCCATGATGGATTGGCAAAGTTTCAAACAAGGAAAAGGCCAAAATGTTCAAGATTATACACAAGAATTTAGGAAAAAAAGATTTACTTTTGAATGTTCCTCTATACACACAAGAAACACTGCTAAAATATATAGGTGGGATACATAGTTACTTAAGACATATGATTATTATGTTCAATCCCACTAATTTAGATGCAGTATGTGTTCAAGCCACTCATTTAGAGGCTAAAGGAAAACACTCAAAATAATCTTTTCCTAAAGTAAAAAGTAAGCAATCTAATGTTAAGAAATCTAAAAGGGAAAGTTCATTAGGAAAGGGTAAACAAAAATCCACTTTTACTGTTAAAAAAGAAGGAAAACCATTTTGTAATCATTGCAAGAAAAATCATGATGAGTCTAAGTGTTGGAAACTACACCCTGAGTTACAGCCTAAGAGGTTTCAAAAGAAAGAAAAGAAGGCTAATGCTATGGTTCAGGACTTAGGTTTAGATTTAGGTGATGAAACTAAGATCACATCTATGGGATTACATAATGATTTTTCTCTTTCAGTTTCTAGCACTAAGTCATCAAATGATGCATCTTCTTCTAAATATAATTCTATGCATGTTGATAAGAAAAGAAATGAATTATTCCACATTAGAGTTGTTTAAAAACATACTAAGTTTGACACTCTATTTGATAGTGGTTCACAAGCAAATTTAATTTTTGAAGAGGTTGTCAAGAAGATAGGCTTACAAACCAATCCCCATCCGAAGCCTTATCCACTAGGTTGGGTGTGTGACAATGCAAAGCTACAAGTCTCACAAACTTGTAGGCTAAGGTTTGCCATCACATCCAAGTTCATAGATGAGGTTGAGCTAGATGTTGTTCCTTTGGACATATGTGGGATTGTTTTGGGAAGCCCATATCTTTATGATAGAAAAGAAATATTTTATAGAGAGGAGAATAAATACTTGCTTGTTAAGGATGAAATTGAATATATAGTTAGAGCACATCACATTAGAACAAGTCTTTCCTTGGTTATAGTAGGGCAAATGAAGACTAGTTAATTCAAGCAAGACTTTTTGTCTCATGTTGATTAAGTCTAAGGAAAAAGAATATTCTCAAGCTTTGGAAAAGTGTGATCCTAGACACAAGAATGAATTGGTTGAAATCATTTCTACTTACGATGATGTATTTTAGGATCCTAAGGGCTTGCCCCCTAAAAGGGGAGTTCAACATGAAATTCAGTTATTGCAAGATTCTCCTCTCCCTAACATTGGCATGTACATGTTATCAGTGGTGGAAAACAAGGAAATCAAAAAATAGGTAATGGATATATTGGATAGAGGTGTTATTCATCCAAGTTCATCTCCTGGTGGTTCACTAATTATTTTGGTGCCAAAGAAAGATGACACTTGGTGAATGTGTGTTGATTTTTGTGCTTTAAACAAAATTACTATTAAGAATCGTTACCCTCTTCCTCATATTGATGATTTGTTAGATCAATTAAAACATGCTATTTATTTCACTAAGTTGGATTTGAGAAGTGGATATCATCAAGTAAGAATTAATGAAGGTGATGTGTGGAAAAATGCCTTCAAAACAAAACAAGGATTGTTTGAATGGCTTGTTCTACCTTTTAGGTTGTGTAATGCCCTGGCTACATTCATGAGATTGATGAATGATGTTTTTAGACAGTTCCTTGATGATTTTGTTATAGTTTACTTAGATGATATATTGATTTTTAGCAAGTCTTGGGAAGAGCATGTGATCCACATTAAGAAAGTCATGGATGCATTATGAAGGTAAAAACATTATTTAAAAATGTCAAAATGTGAATTTGGCAAGACCTCTTTGATATACTTGGGTTACATTGTAGGACATGTAAATTGAAAATTGATCCTACAAAAGTGGCAGTCATTGTTAATTGGCCTATACCCACTAACACAACTAAGGTTAGAAGTTTTCTTGGTGCAGTACAATTTTGGTGAAATTTTATTGTTCAATTTTCATATATTGCATCACCTTTGAATTCTTTGACAAGTGTAAAATAGGTCTTTCAGTGGGGAGGCAAATATCAAAAAGCCTTTAACACATTGAAATAAAAGATAAGTACTACTCCGGTCTTGGCACTTCTTGATATACAACAACCATTTGAGATCGAGATGGATGAAAGTGAGTATGCTATGGGAGCTATTTTAATGCAAGGTAAGAAATCGGTTTGTTATCATTCTGAAACCTTTACAAGTGCAGTAAGAAAATATCCAACTTATGATAAGGAATTGTATGCATTGGTTCATAGTGTTAAAAAATGGGAACATTACTTAATGGGAAAAGAAACAATAATACATACAGATCATCAGCCCTTACAATATCTCTAATCACAAACCAAACTACAACAATCTAGACATTTTCATTGGATGGGTTTCTTACAATAATTTCATCTTGTGATCAAGTATAAAAAAGGTATTCAGAATAATTTTGCAAATATGCTATCTAGGCCTCCTATGGTTGTTGCATCTATTCTTTTACAACATATTTCTTTGTCTCATGAAATTTATAAAGAACAATATGTTAATGATCTTGATTTTTAGGATGTTTGTAAAGACCTGATGAGTAGTAGACAAGTAGAAGAATTAGACTATCATGTACACAATGATCTTTTGTATCATTTGGGTAAACTATGTATTCCTCAAAATGAGAGGGTGCATATGATTAGAGAAGCACATAATTCTCTTATTTTTTGTCATTTTAGAGTTTCTAAAATGGTTGCACATTTGAAAATGTATTGTTACTGGCCTCGTATGCAGGAAAATGTTGCTAAATATGTAAAGGGATGTACCCTTTGTGCCACAAGTAAACCTAGTAATAGGAAACTGGGACTTTACACTCCTCTACATGTTCCTACTCACCCCTGGGAAAGTATCTCCATGGATTTTGTGGGGGGGTTACCTATGACACAAAGAAAACATGACTATTTATATGTGGTTGTGGATAGATTGAACAAAATGTGTGTTTTGATTCCTTGCACTAAGCAAATTACTGGCAAAGGCACTGCACACTTGTTTTTTAAACATGTATGGGTTCATTTTGGTTTGCCTACTTCAATTATTTTTGATCAGGATTCTTGATTTATTAGGGAGTTTTGGTCAACTTTTTGGGGACTAATGGACACTAAATTAAAAAAGAGCACTGCATTTCATCCACAAACTGATGGACAAATAGAGGTTGTGAACCGCACAGTGGTACATTTGCTTAAGGGTTATAGCAATAAACATCCAAAGTTATGGGATGAAAAATTATGTTACATACAACATGCATATAACTGGGCACTCCATTCTTCTACTATGAAATCTCCATTTGAAGTTTGTTATGGATACTTGCCTAAATCTCCTCTAGATGTTTGCTATGGATAGGATACAACTGTTGGTAAACCAAAAGAAGCCCTTTGAGCCAAGAAGTTCATTGAACAAATACAACTCATACATCAGATTGTTCATACTCAATTGGAGAAAAGTCAAGCCAAGTATAAAGCTAGGCATGACAAACATTGTATTGATCAACAATTTATTTTAGGTGATATGGTATGGCTTCACATTAGTAAGGAAAGACTGACCGGTGAAGGTAAAAAGTTGAAACCAATCCAGTATGGTCCTTTTCAGATAACGTAAAAAATTGGCACAAATGCTTTTCAATTAGAAATACCATCTTACATGTAGATTTATTCAATTGTAAATGTGGAAAATCTAAAATTGTATGAGCCTTTAATGATAATTGATCACGATGAAAGTGTATCCATTCCTTCTGTTCATGATTTTTCTCCTAAATATCTAACAAAATTACAGGAAGATACTATACTTGATAAGAATATGCAGAATTCACAAAGAGGTAATGTTGAATATCTTCATGTTGGTCTCAAAGGGATGCACCCAAGGAAGGCTAGATGGATGGAAGTTGAAAAGGTGAGGGAAAAATACCCTCACCTCATTACTAATTAATTTCAACTTTCTGAGGTCCAAAATTTCCCAGTGGGGAGGAGTGATCCAAGTGGATCCATGTACCGTTCTATTTTTTAAAATCTTCAAATTGTGGTCAAATCATTTTCAAATCATAGAATTCATCGAGAGCTTTCTAGCACTTCTTTCTAAATGAAAAACGGAGTCCAAATGCTTAAGATATAGCTAGTTGAAGAAATCTTGTGATAGGAGAATAATGGGAGTCAAAAGTGATGTGGCACTGTTTAAATATGCCAAGTGGACCAATATCCATTTTACATGTGGCAAAATGATTTAGTGCAAAAAAAATTTTGGCTTGGTGTTTTTATTCACATGTTATTTGAGAAATTATATTTAAGTTTCAAACGTCACTTTGAAATAAGGCACCAAAGACCAACATGCACTAGTTGCCACGTCACCACACAAAGTCAAATCAATGACCAAGCCCAATGGAAAGCACCTAAGTTTCCTAAAAAATAGGTGTTGACATTTGAAAGGAAGCCAACCTACCTATTTTAAGCTTGAAAAACTGTTATATCCAACACATGTGGGATAAAAGAAGATTCAAATGCGCCAAAGGAGGAAGACCGATGGTTTCCAAGCACCTAAAAAGGAGGCTGACAGTTTTGAACCTTGCACCTTTGGTGAAAAAGGAATAGCCTTTGACCACTTGAGCTATGGAGGTCAAAGTGCTATAAAAGGAATGAAATTCTACTTGAAGGAGGAGAAGAAGCCGACTGTGTAAAGAGATTTAAGAAGGTTAGAGTCTTATTATTGCTTTGTACAGCCTTGGGCCATTATTTTTAGGTATGAGAGATATAATTATAGGCAAGCAGAGATTAGAGAAGGTGAATTGAAGACTTTTATTGATTTTAGAAGCCATTTTTTTGCAAAAAATTAATGAGAATGGTCCTCACTTCGAACGGACCCGGAGACGTAGGCTATTGAAGCCAAACTCTGTTATCAATTTGATGGTGAATTCTTTTAATTATCTCTAATTATTATTTGATTATAATCTTCATTTAAATTATGGTTTTAATTTCTTTATACAAAATTAAACAAAAAAAATTGAGAAATTGAAGGATCTCTTAAACATGAAAAAGTGTTTTTCGGAAGTACTACAGTTGTATTTTCAGTTTACAAATCAGGTAGGGCCTAAAATGGTAATCTTGGGGCACTATAGAGATTGGTTTTTAACACATGCTAAAGGAGGAGGGCTTGGAATGGTAATCCTTGGGTAATACAGAGCTTGGTTGCTAATGCAAGATAAAGGAGGATGTCCTAAAATGGTAATCTTTGGGTGTTGTGGAGTATCGTTGCTAATGTAGGCCAAAGGAGGAGGTTCTAAAATGGTAATATTTGGGCACATTATAGCTTCATTTCTAATGTATTCCAAAGTAGGAGGGCCTTAAATGGTAATCCTTGGGTTCTATAGAGCTTGGTTGCTAATGCAAACCAAAGGAGGATTACCAACATAAGTAGGGGATCAGGTACCATTATCATAGAAATTAGCCTCGAAAGGAAAATTAAGTATTGTAATGAGCCCAAAGAAGGGTGGTATTGGCATATTATAATTAACATGGATGGGTTTGGAAATGATCCCAAATAGGGTTATCTTGGTCTATAAAAATTGTATTTAACTTTGTCTTGGCTATGAAATAGACTTGGTCTAGGTCTAGGTCTAACTTAGAACGAAACTTAGTTTAGGTTTAGGTTTAGAAATGAAATGGCCTTGGTATAGGTTAGATTTGGATTGATTGGCATGTAAAAGGGGTAATAAATGATCCTAATTGGATTAGAATTTGGGTTTAAAAACAAACCTTGATTTGGCATGATTTGTCAAGTTGGTTGAAATACTTGATGTTTGGAAAAGGTTTGGCTTTGAACATGGTTAATTTGGACATAAAACTTAGAATTGGTCTAAGTCTAAGTGTGAAATTGGAATTGAAAATAAACTTAAATTAGGCATTTGAAAACAAACTTGATTTAGGCACATGAGATAGATTTTGACACATAACCTAGGCTAGGCATGCAAATTTGAAAAACTCTGAAGTTTAAAAACCTTGATTTGAAACAAATGGCACACTTGGTTTAAAAAAGAAACTCAGAATCAAGGTAAGACATGGTAAAATTAAATTTGGTATCTAGGTAAAGGTATTTAGAAATCAAATTAAAAATTAACCCAAGTTTCAAAATCTAAAGATATAAAAGGTGAACCACTCAAGCCCAAGTTGTAAACAATAATCAAGCATATACCAGTCATTTTATATCTAAACTTTGAAAGATAAATTTCAAATGAGATTTTAAAAGACTTGTATTTTTAAATAAATAATGACATAGACTCAAATGGGAAGCATAATTACCCTATTGGATCAAAGGTACACAAATGGTTTAAGACTCAACTTTGAATAAAGGCAAATATCTTGGAATAAATTTGGTAGTGTAACAATGCCTCTTTGAATAAGAGTATAAAAAGTGGTATTTAGAATCTTAAATACAAATTTTTGAAATGATTTTGACAACATAACACTTCTTGACTCAAATTAGTGTGTGAAACATGTGTTTTGACTTGTTTTAGACGTGGTTTTGTTTAACACATAATACAATTTTAAACCCTAAAACCAATGTAAGTAAAAGAATAAGAAAAGCACTTAAGTACACATCCTACCCTAAAAACTAACAAGGTTGCATAGTCTTTGCCAAAGTTTCAACTGATATACCAATACTCAAAATGAATTAATTATTAATCCCAAAAATTAAGAGTGCATATAGGTAGAGTTTTAAATCCTCCCTCTATCTTTCAAGCATTGGTACATGGTACAAATTTAGAGTGCCGAAGCAACTTGACATTCGGTTGGATATTTTGAAACAAGTGGGGTTGATCTAAATATAATTTTTTTGAATGTCTAGATGTTTCACATGTGTGGATAATGTGAGGGATTGACACATCAATTGGATGGTTAACACCTAACTGGTTATCCAATGGTCTAGTCCTTTTCATAACAAATTCATCTATGTACTTCTTAGTTAATTTTGATGTCTAGTGCATACAAGCTTTGAATACCTATTGGATTGGTTAGGCTAATCACTCACCACTATCCCATCCAAAAAATTTCTCAATTTGTATACCCCATCATGGAATTGGGTTGGAACTTATGAGGAGGCTATTAACTCCCACTCACAATCCAATTTGGAAAAATAAATAAATGAAAAATGGAAGAACTTTAGGGTCATTTATGGGTCATCAAAGTCACTCGAAGCTTGGGGAGAGCATACACAATTTTTTTTCACTTCTAAAACTCAAAAAAATAAGTAAAAAGCGTTACACTTTTGATTACCTAAGTTCCCTAAAGGGGATGGGGGAACACACACGCAAAGCTTTACAATAAATAAATTAATCTAGGAAAATAAACTAAGTACTTTAAAAAAAAAAACAAAAAGTCAAAATCTCTTAGGATAACTAATCTAATGTTTCTGCTCTTTTTAGAGCACTTAACAAAATCTGAAATAAAGTTTGGCCTTTTGTGTGCTTGCACTTGTAACTTTGAAAAGTCAAAAAGAAAGTTGTTACATGAATTTTAAGAACCAAAAAGACAAGTGTGAATGACTTTTTAAAGTGTTTAAAATATTCTCCCTTTGACTTAGTTTCCTACAAGTAACTATCAAGTGGAATTAGTCATTTGATGGTAAGAGTGGTTGAGTGATAGTAGGAGGGTGTTAGGTGTTATCATAAGGTGTTGGGAAATAGTAGAAGGTGTCAGGAAATGGTGGCAAGTAATATTAGGTGTTAAATGATGGTGGTGTTAGTGACCAAAACTACACAGAAGCAATTGGGCCCTTATCTATATCAATGTTTGAGTCTTTAGCCCAACTTCCATCTCCAAGTGTTCCTTTGGAAGGTCAAGATCATGTAAAAATTGTTTAAGTCCTTTGCCTAGTTTTTTTTATTGGTGAAGGTGTTTTTCCCTTAATTTATTTTAAATTTTTGCATGAACATAATATTCGATGGAAATAGGTCTTTGGGATTTTTGTCTCAGATAAAAAGTTTAAAGATTTATTTCTGTCAGGGATTTTATCTATTACAAAAAATTTTGAAGGAATTCAAGGAATTTAATGTCTTATCTCTTTCAAGATAAGTTTTTTACAAAAGGTTTGAAGGGATATTTCATTTATTTTAGACTTTTTGTTTGTGGTAAAAGTCTAAAGGGTAATTACCCTTCAGGCATTTTGTGTACACAAAAAGCCTGAAGGAAATCCTTTGTTTTGGAGAATGGTGCTAAGTCTTATTTATTTTAGACTTTTTGTTCATGGCCAAAAGTCTGAAGGGCACTTTCCCTTTGGCCATTTTGCCCACACAAAAAGATCAAAATAATTCTAAGGACTTAGTTGCTTTAGCTAAAGGTACTTCTATAAATCCTAAAGGGTCATTTTACCTTTACAAAATTTGTGAAGGATAATTTCCTTTGGGCATTTTCCCCTTGTAAAATTCCCAAAGGACATCTACAAAACATTCGAAGGATAAGTATGGATGGTGATGGACATTTTTAAAACTCCTGAGGGGCACTTTTAGAATATGGAGAACACTTTCAAAAAGTCTAAAAGGCACTTTCAAGAGTTCTAAGGGCCATTCTAAAAGGCTGAAGGACAATTCTGTAAGGCAAGTTCCCTTGACAAAATTTTTGAAGGGTATGTTCAAAGGGCCTGAAAGGTACTTTTGGTAAAGTTTATACAGAGTAGAGGTCTTATTTATTTTAGACATTTTGCTCAAGCAAAAAGTTTGGAAGAATTGAATTTTTTTGGGAAAGCACCAAGTTAATTCCTACATGAAAATTATTTCAGACAAAATGTCTAAAATAATTGTCTCGATGAAGTAAAGGAGTTAAGTTTCATTTCTTTCAATGAAAGTGTAAGATACTATTTCATGTGAGGAAATTATTTTGGATATAATGTTTGAAATAATTATCTTGATTAGGACAAAAGGCTCGAGAAAATGCTTCTAAAGATAAAGGCCTAAGAAGCAAACATGAATACCAAATACAAAGACTTAAACAAAATTACCATGGAACAAAGTCCCTGAATAAATATTTTTAAGTTGAAGATATGATGGTCTTGTGGACATTTTTTGATAGGCATGTGGATGTCAAATTTAAGCTATATGGACTACCTATTAGGATTCAAATGTTTCAGGATAGGCATGCAAACATAAACTTTAGACCTTGTGAAGTAGCCATTTGTTTTCAAATGGAGGTAGGTCCAACAACATGCCTTTGCTTAGAGCAAGATGATCTGATGATGTGAGCCACAAGTTAACAATTCAATAGGACCTCAGATCAAGCGAGACATTTCCACATTGTGTGAGGATACTTAAAGAAATAGTAATTGTTTACAAGGTACATAGGAAGTCTTCATAGATGTTAAGTGGTATATCCTCGAGGCTAGGTAAAAGGAAATATCTCATGATGCCCCACCCCTCAGATCATGATCTAAAGGGATACATTTTCTTGAACAATTAAGATTAGATAGTATGAGTTCAAATTCAAAAGGTTAAGCTTATGGTGCATGGTAAGGCTTGGACATATCCCTACCGATCAAAAGTAAATGGTTAAGTGTACACCTTATGATTTATGGGGCATATTAAGTCATGAATTTTTAATGAAGCCAAAAATGGATGTGGGATTCACACTTTAAAAGAACATGATGTAGAGATCCTGCTAAGATGCCAAGTGACACTATTTTGGCACATAACTTATTAAAAATCTAATGGTGTTTGATCCTTTAATCAAAATATAATGGCATGAATTGATTCAACCTAGTAAGATCTAATGGTGTGAGCCAAGACACACTTTTCAAAAGGGCTCAGATTACATGATGAAATGACAAGTGTCTGGGTTAAGGTTAAACTTGATGGTTCTTCTGTGGACATGGAAATAAGCTAAATCACAAAAATAGATCCATAAAGATATTCCAAAGTAAATATTTCCAATCATGATCATGGATCACTATTTATTTCATGTCATAATTGGATCAACTCCCAAGCCATCATTATAGGTAATGGTTTTTCCTTAGCATGCACAAAAAAGAGATTTCTTGTCCATAAATTTCCATAATTTTAAATGGAGTAATAGGAAATCATTTTCAAATAAGTTTCACAATAGGACAAAATTTGTTTGGATTTTAAACAATTTTTAACTCCAATTTTGCAAGTTACTGATCAAGGGGATCTTTAGGCTATTTCACATCAATAAAAAATCCATTTGGTTTTTCAAATGAATATCCTCCTTCCAAGCTCATATGAAAGGCATTTTTTAGCTAAAAGATCAAATGATATGCTCCAAGTAGTTGTAAGTCCTCCTCATTCCTTGTAGATTTAATTACAAAAATCATTTGTCTTAAAAATTGATGAAGATCTTAGGCATAGCATAAGGCATTTTCTAGCTGGGAGCATCTTGACGGGACTGGAAGAGTTTGTTATGTAGTTTTTGCAAGTTGCAACCTATAGGTCTAGATTTGAGAAGGATTGAAGAAGTATAAATAGGGGATTTATCCTTTGTTTTAGGGTTGTTTTTGGCTATTGGTTGTTGTAGGTATTTTTAGGCATCCATTCTTTCCAAGTCTAAGTTCTACAGAAAAATATCTGGAATCAATTCCTGTGTGTAGATTTTGTCTCTCTTGCTAAGGTGGTTAAATTTATAAAACCATTAAAAATATTTGAGAGCATGTTTATGTCTCCCTTATCAAAAGATAAATCTCACCATGCTTGTCCCCATGGCAGCATTCTAAAGTGTTGATGTTTTTAATATTTCTTTTTAAGTCACTAAAAAATATTTGTGGTTCTTTATTGTATCCTATTAATGAAATGCAATAATATGTTTTACAGTTTCTACTGATTGGATATTTGGTTCTATGTTCACTCTTGGTTGTCATTTTGAGCATGCATCTAGGTTATAAATACTTATCTATAGCTTTTTTTGTAAATGTGTTGTTGAATAACTTTTAAGGGCACCCTAGGTTCATGAATTTAGAAAGAGAAGATATTTGAGATTCTAGCTTTTAGTGTATGTCCTAGTCTCTTAGGGATCATTTGGTGTTTATAATTATCTTCCATTTGAAGCCTTTTTTGCATCTTTACTAGGGAAAACTATTATGAAATATTTTTAGATACCCTATTATTTTGAAATCACCAACATGTCACCCTCCATTTTATAAATTAACTACAAACTTGTCCTACCCTATCCTACCCTACAAATAACACACCATATTGCATACTATAAGTGTTACTTGCCTTTAAAATGAATAATATCTTGCATATTTCAAATATTTTTTTATTTTTCACCTTAAATCACAACATTGTAATCTTTTATTTAGTCCCTTTTCTATTAAATGTCCTTTAGAATGAAGATTAAAATCATAATTTCATCTATCTTTAGTAGCTTATGTATGACATAGAGCATTTGTGCATTTCATGTGACAACCCTTCACAAGTGAAGTGTGCAAACTTGGTTATGCTTTGGTCATATTTGTCCCTTATTCCAATAATCCTCACAGAGATTGAATTGTAAAATCACTCCATGTGAGCAAGCTACCTCATAGGTTCTCTCACCTTGGTTCAGGCATAACCAAAAGTAGCAAGGAGTTAACCATACCCTCTATAGGTGCCTCTCAATCATTTTCTTAGTCTAGTCCATTCTTGATGACAAACCCTCCCCTAGACACAATGGCATACTAACAAGTTTTCCATCATTGATTTCCATTCTCTTTCAAGTGTGCAAGGCCAGATAAAAGAGGTGTACAATTGGGAACCAATACTAAACTGATACCATTGTCAGGGAAGAATTCTTATCACTATCATTTCAAAGAGAGCTATGATTATTTCACCTTGTGAATTCCTTTGTTGTTACTACATTGATTTGACTATCTTGGCTTTCAACATCACAACACTTCACTAGGGATGTGCCAGGAAGTTTTTAAGGTTTGACAATTTGACTTTTGCTAAGTCTATTACAAATAACTGTTAGCATTATATGTTGGAAGGTGTCTATTCCATTTTGAACATATTTTTAAAATTTTAGTGTCTTTGTTCTTTATCTCATTTAGCTTCAACAAGTTTAATTTTAGTCTGTATCACAATAGTTTGTAAACTTCTCTATTCTAGAAGTTTGATTTCTAGTGGTGACTCTAACTTTATTTTCTAGTTTCAAGAAAGATTGGTGCATATTCTAAATATTTTGATAACTTTTAGTTTTGAGTATCTTCTTGTTTGTAAAGCTGGAAGAAGTGAGATCATATTTCAAAGGTGACCCATCAAAGAGGCTTGTTCCACCCTTAGGTGTTCCTCAAATAAGAAGGGGATAAGTTTGGAGGCCCATTGAAGGGCAAAGTTTAGTTGCTCAGGACCATCAAGGTCTTGATAATCTTGAAATATTTGTTGACCCCCCCATTTTTGAGGACTATCATAGATCCTCTATTGATTCTAAAACACATAGTCCTATTTATTTTCTAGCTCATTCTCAACTAGCTAAATCCCCTCCCAGGTCTGACCCAACAAACCCACCTCATTCACCCCGTCATATCCCTTTGGCATTTTCTCTTGAAAATATTATTAAAATAATCATAAGGCATAGGGACAAGAGGAGAATGCATGTCCTACATTTTGTGTTCCCATATTTAGACCTATCAATTTTTGAGATGGAAGGCTATCTTAATGAGGTCCCAAATGAAGTTAGGAAATGCCTCCCAAAATTCCAAGGGAACAATACAGTGAGTGATGATAAACATATAAGGGCCTATCATAATATCATTGAAGATTATGAGATTGCGTATGAGGATATGTGCATCAATTTGTTTGTGCACATGCTGGAGGAGGATGATCATGAATGGTTTAATTTCCTTCGCACTGGATGCATTGATTCGTGGGAGGAGATGTAAAATGTTTTTAGAATTTAGTATGGTGCTAGGATTGATCTAAGGTTTATCTTAGCCAAATTTGAAAGTGTCAAGAATAATCATAATGAGTGTGTGCAGGACTTTAACACTCAATTCAACAAGACCATGATGCAGCTTCCCAAAAACATCAGGCCCAGTGACACAACATGCTTGGTAAAATATTGCAATGCCTTTGATAAGAATGCTATATATTTATTGAGGGATAAGGCTCCCACTAACTTGTAGTTGGAATTTAATATGGCCATCTATATTGAGAAAAACATCAAGGCTATGAGAAATCCCATAAACAAGTGGGATAATGTGAAGTTGGTCAATCCAAAAAAGACACAACCCATGAAGAAGACTAACTTGGAGGAAACTATCAAAAATTTGGCCTCTATTATAATATAAATGTTATAAAAGTTTGAGAGAGATAAAAAGGGTGTCCCTTAAGTGTTTACCACCTTTGAACATGATCCAAATCTGAATCAAGCTTAAACGGGGTCTAATGTCCACCATAGAGATAATGATAGAGGAAAGGGGCTTTCATGCAAAGATAAGACAAATAAAAAATAGAACAAAGGGTGAAAAAAGGAGGTGCTTGATACTTTAAATTCCAAGGTAAATGCTATAAATTATGATTTAGACATTTATTAGTGTGATAAGTGCTTCTTATCACACCCTCCATGTGATACTATTGAACAAGTTTATAAAGATCTAGATGAACCTCAATATGCATCGTCTAACTATGAGATTTTCATGTTTGATTGTCAAAGACCTCAAGATTAATTTAATACCTCTACAAAATTACTTACTAATACTATGTTTGATTAGTTTTGAAGCACTTTCAAAATGGAGAGTGTCCCAACTTTTAACTTTGCTTGTGATGTTAATGTGGTACAAGCATATGAATTGCCCATCCATGATTTTGATCTTCTATGCTCTATGATGATCAAGAAATATCCATGGAGAAAACTATTAGTTGAGGACAAGTGGTTGTTAATTAATGTAACATCTACCTAGAAAAATGAATATAATTTGATAAGTAGGCAACCAAGTGGTGCTCCTTAAGACACTGCCCCTACAAATTCAAAGGCAGGGAATGCAAGCAAGGAAGCAAATAAAGCTACTATAGTTTTATTAGCTTCTAAGATAGAACCTATAACCCAAGATTTTAAATCCATAAGTGCTCCTACTAAGAGAAATAAAATTCTTATATTGTCTAGCATCCTCAAGGGTGCAAATGAACTCAAGCAAAATCTACCTTTAAAGGGTGTTATTAGAAATGTTAACCCATCCTAGCCTACTCCCCTTCAGACATTGAGTGACTGTATTCCAGTTACAGGTGTCATTACCCTTCCACTAAATATGCCTCTTCCTTAGTATAGTGTGTGTGACATGGGTCAAGTTTTGAGTCAAATAAAAATCATCATACCACTTATTGAGTTATTGTGGATACCTTAACATAGGAAGAGGGCCTTTGAATATTTAGAATTTGGTGAAAGGGTAGCTAAAAATGAAGTTGAGTTGCCCCAATCACCCCTAGAAGAAGATGAAAAATCATAAGAGGTTTTTAAACCTAATCTAGAGGTCTATTTGGGGACTACATTAGTAGAGATTTAATTGAATGTGGATCCTTTTTATATGACTCTACTAATCAATGGTCTAGTTGTTCACAACTGCATGTTTGATTCTGGCACTTCTTGTAATGTGATGCCCTTAGGTGTCCTCAATGAGCTTGTAGTGAATATCATGTTAACCTTTAGCAAGTGTTATGCCATGAATTCATGAGAAGTTCTAGTTGTTAGAAAAGTTAAGGGACTAGTGGTATAGTTGGCAGTTCATCCTGGTAAATATCTAAATATGGATGTGGTAGTTATAGACTACCTATCTAAATGGGACATGTTAGTGTCATGTAAATGGGATATGAACATGGGTGGAAGTGTGTAGATGGACCTTTACTATGCCAACATTACTTTATAAGGTAATATGGTTAGACTTTATAGAGATCCAAAGATGCTACATGTGATTGAAGATCCAAAGCATGCTCTCAATGAAGTGATATACATGGATGCTGAGCTTGGAAAATTTGTTAGGAATGTTGATATTAGCAAACAAACTAATGTTATTGATGTTGAGCTTGACAAATAAAATGCATTCTGGAAGTTTTTCTTTGATGGGGGTTGCTCCAATCTTAGAAATGGAGCTAGGGTTGTCTTCTTTTCCCCTAATGGTAAATGCTTTATGTTTTCTTTCTAGCTTTCTTTTGAGTACACTAAAAAAACTACTGAGTATGAGGCACTCTTGCTTGGTCTAAGGATTTCCCATGAACATGGAATCAAATTTTTGATTATTAAGGGCAATTCTGAATTAGTGATAAACTAAGTATATATTGCTTTTTCCATAAAAAAAAAGGTTGAAAAAGTATCAAAATGTTATCTAGGATTTTCATTAGTTATTTGATGCATTCAATCTATTTTATCATGATATAAGTTTCAACCAAGAAGCTGATAGACTTGCAGGTCTATGTTCTTAGTTTGACATTACAAATATGAGCCCTCATTGTCAATATCAAGTAGAAGTGATTGTTAAGCCTTTAATCCTAGATAATGTTCATCATTGGTAGGTCTTTGATGATGATCAGATCAAGAGGTTTTTGAACTATGAGGTTGAGTTCATTGATTATCTCATAGACCTGTAACCCATGGTTTAGGTTAGTGATGGGAAGGAGACTTTATCTGGTAAGGACATTATTCAGCTAAAGACAAACACTATCCCAAGAGGAATGATTAGTTCAGAAGCTTATTTTGATGGAACCAATAGAATCAAGTCAAGAGACTCATTCATTTCAAAAGACATAACTGAGTTTAACTTGGGTTCTCATGAGAATCAAAGGAAGGTTTGGATGGGTACTCACTTGAGTCAATAAAGAAAAAATCTTACATGTAACTATTAAGGAAGTACTAGGATTGCCTAACATGGTCTTATTCTAAGCTAAAAACATATTTTGAAGAATTGTTCCATCATGTCATCCCATTACAGCCTGATAGTAAAACTTTCAGGTAGAAATAGAGACCCATTAACCCCATATTGGCTACCAAGATGAGGGAAGAATTAAATAAGCTAAGGGATGGAGGTAACATTCAACCCATCAGGTATTCATCATGGGTTGTAAAATTAATCCTTGTAAGGAATAAAAATGGTGACATCCACTTGTGTGTGGATTTCATAAATTTGAACAAGTCTTCTTTAAAATACAATTATTCCCTAAAAAATATGGAGAACCTACTAAAAAGTGCTACTGGATCAAAAATTTTGTTCACATTGGATGGTTTCTCAGGCTTTAACCAAGTTGTGGTCAATGAATCTGAGAGGTCCAAGACTAAATTCACAATGCCTTAGGGTACTTATGTGTATATGAGGATGCATTTTGGGTGAATTAATGTTGGTACATAATTATAGTGAGTTATGGATGTCAATTTTGTAGGGATAATTAACCACTTTATTATTGTGTATTAGGACGATATCACTGTGTACTCCAAAAAAAGAGAAGAGCATTTGGAGCATCTGGAAAAGGTGTTGATTAGATGTAGGGAGTTTGGAATTTCACTTAATCTCAAGAAGTGCCATTTTGAAGTATAAAAGGCTAAGTTTCTTGGACACATAGTATCCAAGGATGGTGTCATGATTGATCCTGAAATGGTAAAATCCATTGACAAAGTGCCTATCCCTCAGTCTAAGAAAGGAATTTAGTCTTTCTTTGGACAAATTAACTTTTTAAGAAGGTTTGTGTCTAATTTTGTAGTTATAATTCTACCTATTACTTCTATGTTGAAGAAGGATTAGACCATCAAATGGGAGGAAAAGGCCAAGCAAGCATTTAGTGACATCAAGGGAGCTTTGAAGTCTACCCCTATTTTGGCCAATATTTATTGCATAAAGATATTTTACGTATTATATTTTGCATCATTTAATACTTTGGCTACTGTCTTATTAAGAAATAATGAGGAAGGTCATGATCAACCCATAAATTTCTTTAGCAAAGTTATGCAAGGACCTAAACTAAAATATACTATCATGGAGAAAGAAGCTTTCACTCTTCTAAAGGCTGTTAAAATGTTTAGGCCCTATATTCTGAGTTCAAAGATTATTGCCTATGTCCCACACACCATGGTGAAGGACATTTTAACTAAGATTGATGTATTCAATAAGAGGTGCAGTGGGTCAATAAGATACAAGAGTATGATATGGCTATCCAGAACACCAATCTGGTAAGGGGGATGGGTCTCACCAAGCTTATGGTTAAGACCAAGTTATAAGCCATTGAGGTAAACAATACTATGTTTAATGTTGATGATTACTTGAATTATTTTAATGCATCTCATTGCTATAGAGACATTGTTTACTAATTATAAAATATAAACTTTTCCCCTAGTTTGGATAAGAATCAAAGAAGAAATCTTAAGCTTGTGTCCCAAAAATACCTCTTGATTGAGGATGGATTAACATCAAATAATCCAAATGAGGTTCTCCTAAGATGTGTGATAGAAGAACATACTTCTATCCTGATTGAAGTCTTCCATAGTGGGGTTTATGGTGGCCATTTTACACCTAAAGTTATAGCTCATAAAATTTTGAGAGCTAGTTATTGGTGGCCATCACTATTCAAGGATGTTACTTAGACAATCATAAGATGTGAAAAATGTCAGTGTTTTTTTGGGAGGTTGAAATCTTCAAGGTCTCTTCCCTTATAGTATATGATGATTTAAGGCCCATTCAGACAATGGGGAATGGATTTCATTAGATAAATCATTGACTCATCAAGAGTTGGACATAGATGGATCCTGGTTGTAACTAATTACTTCATCAAATGGGTCAAATCAATCCCTATAAAAAATAAACAACCAGGTAGTAATGGATTTTCTATTAAATTAGATTATTTATAGGTTTGGTGTGCCTATTAAGATAATTTATAATAATGCCATGATCTTTAAATCCAAACCTTTAGTGTCATTATGTAAAGACTATGGGATTGAACTGACCTATGCTTCTAATTACAACCCTCAAGGGAATGGGCAATCTGAATCAAGTAACAAGAACTTAATTAAGATCATCAAACAAACATTGGAGGCAAATAAGAAGAGGTGGGGTGAGAAACTAAAGTTTGCCTTATGGGCTAATAGGAGTACACCTAAGAGAGATACAAACAAACACCCTTTTGAGATTTTTGATGGAGATCAAGTAGTTTTGCCTATGAATTACAACTACCCACTTATTAACTCATGGAATAACTAGAGGATGATGATAAGATACACCACTATGAAAATTGGGTGAACCAAGTTATTGAGCTTGAAAAAACTCAAAGACAAGCTCATGAAAGACACCTTAAGTTCAAAGAGAAGATGAAGAAGATATTTGATAGAAAGGTCACTCCAAGAACCTTCCTAGTAGGTGATCTAGTTTTTATTTAGGATAATAGGCATGAGGAGAAGGGAAAACATGGCAAGTTTGGTGCCTTGTGAATGGGTCCCTATTCCATTGACTACTAGATTGGGGAGCATAATTTATACTTGAGAGATCTGGATGACAAAATTTTTGAGCTACCAGTCAATGGTAGACATTTAAAACACTTCCTTGATTGAGTCTATCTGTAACATATATACCATATTATATAGTGTTTGTTACTTTGTCTTTCTATTATTTTGTTGCCCTTCTATTTTGGGCCTTGCTTGTAGAACTTCCCTTTGTGTTTTATTATGTGTTCATTTCTAGATACTTTGGATCTATTTTTGTAAGTTTTCCATGTTTTGTAGAGCCTTCATGAATGTTTGCTAAAACTTACTAATTTTTGACTCCGTAGCCCAATGGATTGGTATCTAGTCTTATGTTTTGTGGTTCTTTATACACCTATAGGGGGTATGCATTCTTGGGTGAGATCTAGTGTTAGTGCCTAGAACTACACTAAAGAAATTGGGCCCTTGTCTATATCAATGTTTGAGTATTTAGCCCAACTTCTATCTCGAAGTGTTCCTTTGGAAGGTCAAGATCATGTAAAAATTGGCTAAGTCCTTTATCTTATTTTTTTTACTTAGTGAAGGTGTTTTTCCCTTAGAATTTTTAGGCTTTTTGCATGAACATAATGCCCAACAAAATAGGTCTTCAATATTTTTGTCTTAGACAAAAAATTTGAAGACTTATTTCCATCGAGCATTTTATCTGTATGCATCCCTAGGTGAGATCTAGTGTTAGTGCCCAAAACTACACTAAAGAAATTGGGCCATTGTCTATATCAATGTTTGAGTATTTAGCCCAACTTCTATCTCGAAGTGTTCTTCTGGAAGGTCAAGATCATGTAAAAATTGGCTAAGTCCTTTATCTTATTTTTTTTACTTAGTGAAGGTGTTTTTCCCTTATACTTTTTAGGCTTTTTGCATGAACATAATTCCCAACAAAAATAGGTCTTCAATATTTTTGTCTTGGAAAAAAAATATGAAGACTTATTTCCATCGAGCATTTTATCCACTAACAAAAGTTCTGAAGCAATTCAAGGAGTTCAATGTCTTATCTCTTTCAAGCTAAGAGATTTACAAAAGGTATGAAGGGCTATTTCATTTATTTTAGACTTTTTGTCTATGAAAAAAAGTATGAAGGGAACTTGCCCTTTGGGCATTTTTCCCACACAAAAAGCTTGAAGGAATCCTTTATTTTGGAGAATGGTGCTAATCTTATTTATTTTGGACTTTTTGTCCATGGAAAAAGTCCGAAGGGCATTTGCCCTTTGGGAATTTTTCCCACACAAAAATCCTAAAATAATTCTAATGACTTATTTTATTCATCCAAAGGTACTTCCAAAAATCATGAAGGGTTATTTTACCTTTGAATTTTTTTTGAAGGATCATTTGCTTCAGGCATTTTTCCCTTGCAAAAACCTCGAAGGGCACTTTCAAAGGGTCAGTTTTCCTTTACAAATTTTTTGAAGGATTATTATTTTGGGGATTTTTCACTTGCAAAATTTTTGAAGGGAATCTATAAAAAGTCTAAAGGATAAGTCTAAATGGAGAAGGATATTGTTAAAACTCCAAAAGGGCACTTTTAGAAGATGGAGGACACTTTTAGAAAGTCTAAAAGGCACTTTCAAGAGTTTTAAGGGCCATTCCAAAAGGCTGAATGGAAATTATATAGGGCAAGTGCCCTTGATAAAAATTCAAAAGGGTATGTTCAAATGGCCTAAAAGGTAATTTTGATAAAGTTACTATAGAGCATATGCCTTATTTTCTTCAAAAATTTTACTCGAGCAAAAAGTTTAAAAGAATTGAATTTCTTTGGGAAAGCACCAAGTTTAATTCCTATGGTGAAATTATTTTGGATAAAATGTTTGAAAAAATTGTCTCAATGAATAAAAGGAGCTAAGTTTCAATTCTTTTGACAAAAGTGCAAGAAACTTTTCTTGTAGGGAAATTATTTTAGACAAAATATTTGAAATAATTATCTTGATCAGGAAAAAAGGCCTGAGAAAATTATTTTGAAGACAAAGGCTCGAGAAGAAAATAGGATTACCAAAGACAAATACTCAAACAAAATTACTATAGAATAAAGTCCCCAAAGAAATATTTCCAAGTTATAGATATGACAGTCTTGTGGATGTTTTTTGATAGGTGCACATAAATTAACTTTAAGCTATAAAGACTATCCATTAGGATTCAAATGTTCTAGAATAGGCATGCGAATGTCAACTTTAGATCCCATGAAGTAGCCATTTATTTTTAAATAGGTCCAAATCTAATGGCACTCGAAGCATGATGATATGATTGTATGAGTTAGAAGTTGACAAGTCAACAGGACTCAAGATCAAGCAAAATATTTCCATGTGGCATGAGGATGCTCAAATTAGTAGCAATTATTTTCAAGGTACATAGGAAGCCCATGGGGATACCAAGTGGCATATCCTCAGGGATAGTTAAAATAAAAATATCTAATGATGCCCCACCCCTTGGATTGTGATATGATAAGGCACATTTGATTGAGCAATCGAGATTAGATGGTATGAGTTCAAAGTAAAAAGGTCAAGCTTACAGTGCATAATAAGGCTCAAGCATGTCCCCATCAATTGATGGTACGTGGTTAAGTGTACACCTTATGATCAATGGGGTTTATTAAGTCATGAATTTTAAATTAATCCTAGAATGGATATAGGACCACCACTTGGCAAGATCATGATATAGAGATTTGTTTAAGCTACCAAGTGGCACCATTTTAATACATAACCTATTGAGCACCCAATAGTGTTTGATCCTTTGATCAAAATCCAATGGCATGAATTGATATAGCCTAGCAAGATCTAATGGTGTGAGCCAAGACAGACTTTTCAAAATGGCTCAAATTATATGAGGAAATGATAAGTATTCAGGTTAAGGTTAAACTTAATGACTCTTCCATGGATGTGGTAATAAGTAGAAGCATAAACGAAGATCCATGAAGCCATTCCAAATAAAATATTTATAATCATGATCATATATCATTACCTATTTCATGTCATAATCATATCAAATCTTGAGCCATTATTATAGGTAATGGGTTTTCCTTGGTATGCACAAAAAAGAGATTTTCTATCCAAAAGTTTCCATAATTTATAATGGAGTAACATGAAAGAATTTACAAATAAGTTGCACATGAGGATAAAATATATTTAGCTTTCAAATAATTTTTCCTCTAATGATGTGAGTGACTAATCAAGCAAATATTTAGGTTATTCCACATCAAGAAAAAAATTATTTGGCTCCTAAAACAAATATCCTCCTTCCAAGCTCATGTGAAAGGATTTTTTCAGCCAAAAGATCAAATGACATGTTCTAGGTGGTTACAAGTCCTCATAATTTCTTGTAGAGTCAATTGCAACAATTATTTTTCTTGAAAATAGATGAAGATCTCAGGCATAGAAAAAAGCATTTTCTAGTTGGGAGCATCTTAACAGGACTGGAAAAGTTTGTTATGTGATTTTTGTAAATTGTAACCTACAGGGCTAGTTTTAATAAGGATTTAAGAAGAATAAATAGGGTCTTTTTCCTCTATTCTAGGGTTGGTTTTGGATATTGGTTTTTGTAGGTCTTTTTAGGTATCCATTATTTCCAAGTTTAGATTATATAGAATTTTTTGGGATCAATTACTATGTGTAATTTTTGTCTCTCTTGCGAAAGTGGTTGCATCTGTATAGCCATTAGCAATATTTGAGAGCATTATTATGTCTCCCTTGTCAAAAGGGCAATATTACCATGTTTATCCCCATGGAAAAATTTTAAAGTGTTGATGTTTGTAATATTTCTTTTTAAGTCACTAGAAAATATTTGTGGTTCTTCATTGTATCTTGTTAATGAAATGCAATAATGTATTTTATAGTTTCTACTAATTGGATATTTGGGTTCTATTCACTCATAGTTGTCATTCTGAGCATGCATCTAGGTTATAAATCCCTCTCTGCAATTATATTTGTAAATGTGTTGTTGAATACCTTTTAAGGGCACCCTGGGTTCATGAATTTGGTAGGAGAAGATATTTGAGATTGTAGTTTTTAGTTTATGTCCTAGTCTCTCAGGGATCATTTGGTATTTATAATTGTCTTACATTTGAAGCCTTTTATGTATCTTTACTAAGGAACATTATCGTGAAATATTGTTAGATACCTTGTTATTTAGAAACCACCAACATGCCACCCTCCATTTTATAAATTAGCTATAAACTTGTCCTACCTTACCCTACCCTATAAATAACACACCCTATTGCATACTATAAGTGTTACTTGCCTTGAAAATGCATAATATCTTCCATATTTGAAATGTGTTTGTAGTTTACACCTTAAATCCTAGCATTACAATCTTTTATTTAGTCCTTTTACAATTGAATGTCCTTTAGAATAAAGATCATAGTCACAATTTCATCTATCTTTAGTAGCTTATGTATGACATAGAGCCTTTGTGAATTTTATGTGATAACCATTTATGGGTGAAGTGTGAAAACTTGGTTATCCTCTAGTCATATTTATCTCTTGTGCCAAGAATCCCCACGGAAATTGAATTGTAAAATCACTCTATGTGAGCAAGATACCCCATAGGTTCTCTCACCTTGGTTTAGGCAGAGCCAAAAGTAGCAGGGAGTTAACCATACCCTTTATACGTACCTCTCAAAAAATTTCTCATTTTGGTCCATTCTTGATGCCAAACCCTCCTCCAACTACAATAACATACTAGCAAGTTTTACATCATTATTTTTCATTGTCTTTCAAGTGTGTAAGGCCATATTAGAGTATAATTGGGAACCAATAGGTGGAAGGTGTCAGGTGATGGTGATATTTTCAAGTGATGGAGATGGTGTCAAGTGATATAAAAAAAGTGTCAAGAAATAGTAGATGGTGTCAAGCAATGGTGATGGTGTTGAGCTATGATGATGTTATCAATCAATAACAAGATCTATCAGGTTATAGTGATGTTATAAGTTGGTGGTGATGCTATCGATCAATGATGACACTATGGGTAGATGGTAGGAGATATCTATCCATGGTGATGCCATCAATCAATGGTGATAGTGTTGACTATGGTGATGCTATTGATTGATGGTGATATTGATGGTTGATGTTGACACTAATAGTTGATGGTGATGTTATCAGTTGATAACAAAATATGCTGGGTTATGGTGATGTTATCAGTTGATGGTGATGTTGTTAGTTAATGGTATAAAATATTAGTCTATGGTGATGTTTTTGGTTGACATTATCACTATTAATTGATAATGACTACATCTATGTTTAAATTAGATTTTATATTGATTTTTATTAAACTATGCAAATTAAGCCTAAAAAACATTAAAATGACCAAATTCATCTATACATTAGATGAAAATTCCATTAATCATGTCAAGGCATCCTTATTTGGGTTATTACCTTGTATACAATGATAAACTCCCACAAATTTATCCCCAATTAGGTTGATACCAAGTAAATCGATGTTTTCAACCAATTGAATAGGGCACTTAACCAACTTTTAGAAAAGATCAAAAGACCAATATAATTTACTTAATTTATTAAACCTAATTAAGTTCTTAGTTAAATAATCCAGTGCAATTAATGAATATCTAAAATTGGAAATTTAAAAATGTAAAATATTAGGGTTCTTCATCATTGCTTTTATGAATTGTCAAGTACTCAAAAAACATCTCACAAATATATGGATTTATGAGTCATGTTTATTAATTGAAGAATATTAATTATATTTTTGACTCAAGCTCCACCACACATCTCATTTATAATCTAGATGCAATAATGTATTTTCCTAACCTATAAATAAGAGAGCCCTCATTATCTTTCAATAAGCTCTCAAGCCAAATTTATAATGCTAAATTATTAAGATATAGATTCACATGCCAAGATAAGCCAAGACAATCCAAGCCAATCCAAGCCAAGTGAACAAAGGGAGATGATGCTAGAGCACCATTAAATAAGATGTATTTTTCACAAGTTGAGATCAAGGCCAACCTCATGTTAACAAACTCTTCAAACTTGTAAGGAAGGTAAAAGTGTTCATTGTTTGTCCCCTCATAAAACTAACCATGGTTAAATCTAACCTAACTAAACATGAGTTAGGGTTATTTTCATAACTTATAAATAAAATTTCAAAGGCAATTGTTTATCAATCTCTCAATCCAAATTTATAATGATAAATTGTTAAGATATTGATTCACATGCCAAGCCAAGACAAGCCAAGGTAATCCAATCCAAGTGGACAAAGGGATATGATGTTCGAGCACCATTGCCAAAGGACCATTGATCATAATCCAATCTCAAGACCAACCTCATGCTAACAAGATATTCAAACTTGTAATGAAGGTAAAAGTGTTCATTTGTCTTCTAGTTGTAGTCATTTTGATTTGTTATTTAGTCCCCCCAAGTATCTAGGCTTAGAATGTTAGTTATCTTTGATTTGTTTTTGGTTTATTCACTAATAATTGAAATTAACATCATCCTTGGATTCCTAGGTTACATAATGTACCACTGGGTGTGCCATTATGAAACATAGGAATCCAAGGATGATGTTAGTTTATATTGTTAGTGAATAAACCAAAAAAAAAATCAAATACAACTAAAATTCCAAGCTTAGATACTTGGGGGACTAAATAACAAAGTAAAACAACTACAACTAGAAGATAAATGAACACTTTTACCTTCATTACAAGTTTGAAGAGCTTGTTTTCATGAGGTTGGTATTAAAATTGGATTATGATTAATGGTTCTTTGTTGATGGTTCTATAGCATCATATCCCTTTGTCCACTTGGCTTGGCTTGTGAAGCAATCTCTTAAGAATTCAACATTATAAATTTGGCTTGAGAACTGATAAATAATGGCCTCAGCACTTGTATTTATAAGTACCAAAACTAACCCTAACTCATGTGTAGTTAGGTTAGTTTTAATCATGGTTAGGTTTAGGAGGGGACAAGTAATTAATATTTGGGATAGATATCCCATTTATTAAACATGGCTCTCTATTTATGAATATAATGCTTTAATGGAGATATTTTCAACTCTTTGACCTTTGAGGATGGTGACATCATCATGAACTCATTTTTATTGAAATTTCCTTTTTACAAAATTGATATTAACTAATTACATATGGAAATTACACCTATTATTTGTATTTTCTTGGTTAATTCATTTTGCTTAAGATTTTACATTTTAAGAATTGTTTGAGTGCCCAACTTAATGGGTCTAAGGGCTAATTTGTCAATTTGGTAGGTTGTAATTTGACTACAAATGAATCCATGGGAGGTTATCATTACATACAAGATAGTACACCAAATAGGGATGCCTCAACATGATTTTGGGCACTAACATCTGAAGTCTGGATGAAATTATGACATTTAGTGATTCCTAGGCTTAATTTACATAGTTTGGTATAAATCAATCTGTAGTCTAGTTAGGTTGGGAATGTGGCCAAAAAGGAGTGTCTACACTATTCACTAATAATAACACCTACTCTTAGTTAAATATGTGAATTAATTCCCATCAAGCATGCTATAAACTATTATCATTAGAAACATGCATTTATGGATAGCTTGTTGTGTGGGGGTGATTAAAGATGGGTGTAGAGCGTGAACACTTGTCTTGGGGCATGAAAGTGCACAACATAGGGTGTAAGTGTATTTGAGTTTACCAATATGTGTATAAGATCCTATGTCTAATTTTAATAATGGGAATATCCCAAAGGTGTAGGACTCTTGTGCTTCTTAGGATGAACCTCTAGAGAAGGTTGACTTCCTTCTAATCTAAATTAACCTAGTTTAAGACCAATATACAAACCTATGAAGAGTAGAAATGAAACCTATGGCTAGTGCTAAAATTAATATTTACAAATGAAAAAAGGATTAGAGAGGGTAATAGGCTTGATAAAAAGGAAAGTGGTGATGCACCAATAATAGAATGAGCACCTTAATCACTTAATGAGACAATAAAACTAAGGAAATAAATGCACATAGTCTTCAAACAAGAAAAAAATTACATAAGTGTTTTTTATAGAAATATGGGAACATAATGCAATGTTAATAAGGATGAAAAATGGTCCATCGATAATACCTATGCATACCCATTTATACATAGCACATGACCTGAAGAGGATTCCAATTCCATGTGGAGGTATGAAGGGAAGAAAAAAAATGAGAGGTAAGAACATCCATAGATAAAGATCAACAACATTTAGTACACAAAAAACACAAAGCATGAAAGAAAGATGATTTAGTTCTCATTAATTTCAAGGTCTACGCCAATATTACAAATTCAAATGGGTAGATATTTATTATGTTAAGGAGAGGGATATATTTTACAATGAAAACCAAGGCTTTTATAGAGCTAAGCAAGGCTCAAAACTCAATATAAATTCAACATTTGAGATGGTAGATAGGAACTTCATATGAATGTCAGTACTCAAAACTCAAGATAACCAATCTCCCACACAGTGATTGCTTCAACCCATGCTTATTCAATTTGGGTTGACAATATGACCATAGAAGTAGTTGGGAGGTCATTCTAGGATATTTAGATGATCTACATGTGCATCAAAGACATAAGTATGCTCCTACAATTAAATGAGGTGTGTGTACATGTTTTATCCACATCCCTACTACATTTACATATAATTTTTCTCTAACTTAGCCTTCCTTAACATCTAATTGGGCCTAGTTACCACCTTTAATTATTGCCACCACCTTTCAATCCTCTTGTACTACTTATTGATATAGATATTGTGTCATATTCTCTTAGATTTTTCCATGTCACCTTTACACATGTGAAAGTAACCTATACACGTGCCTATCTTTGGGGACTATATATGCACTAGATCATATGCAATGAGTTATGCATAAAAAAGATGAAAATTTTGGGCACATACTTATAAATCTTAATCTAAAATCTATGTACCTTACCCACACATGTTTTATACTTGAGATGTTATGTGTAAAGGTGCACACATAGATGTTAGAGAGTTACCGACCCATAAAAGAAGTGGTGCATAGTATAAGTCATGGTCTAAAAATCATGATGGCATGGATCCAAACCTCTACATTTGGGCACAAAATCTTATCATTCAGGAATAGGAAACTTTCTGAAGAGGAGCGTGTAGGAGGAATGAAGATCTCAAGTACACACTTGAAATTAGAATATATGCTCTGATCACTTCTTGCTCACCATTTCTTGAAGTCTTAAAACTTTACACACATGAACCATGCATAGATATAGTTTTGAAATTTTCACAAGAGTGTGAAAGTATCTATGTGGGGCATGCATTAATTTTTTATGCATGGGCACATGCAGATACTCGATCGATGTGAAAATTTACGTTGACCACCAACTTTTTGCATTTATTAGGGACATCTATGTGTGAACTTATTCCTATGAAACCTAATATTATGTAAGTGTAAAATCATCCTATAGGTACCTATGATATTTATGTGAGGTGGGGTGACTTAAATATTCAACAAGCCCCTTTGGTTAAACTATGATGGAAAGTATTTGATAGCAAGCTTCCATTTTGGGTCCAATGTCCAAATGAGTGTATATATTATTATAAGTGTATATTAGGATCCCATTAACCATAAAATGAGATTAACTTAGGGATGATAAAGTTTGAAAGACAAGTATACTCAAATATATATCTAGAAATAGGTTGTTCTACTAAAATATTCTCCTAAAAAATAACCTCATGAGAAGAAACATGTAACTTAAGAGTTTTAAATTGATGTTGTTACATCCTGTTTCTTCTCTAGACTTGTTGACCTATTGATTTATGGATTTTATGGTTAATGATTAGCTAATTACTATTTTGATAAGCTATATTTTATATACTAATATATGGATAATTATATGTTTCTTATATACATGATCATTAACTTGTTGAGTTAATTGTACTTATATGTTATGCACATAATGATCATGATTACTTAGTTCATTATAGTACTATATTATGGATTTTATCTTGATACATGATATCTACCTTTGATGTTCTGAGGTGGATGTAGGATAGAGTCCCTCCATCAAACTATGATGGAGGGAGAGTATCATTAGAGAGGGTGGAGAATATGGAGGTGGTTTGGGGGATGATAGAGTGAAACTAAGAACCCTACACATATCACAAATAATAGATTTTGATTTTTAATCATTGTTTGATTTAAATGGATTTTAGTATGATTTTAGTTGATAATATGTTTTATATATTTGAAAATGGCTGATTTTCATGTCGGTACCCTACTCTAACTTGGTTGTGTGTTTGCAAGTGTAATATTGAAATTATTGTATGTTGTCTTTCTTAACTTTAGGTAATTATGTTCTCATAACTTATGTTTCAGAATCCTTGAATATCCTTGTTGTGATGCAAATTATGGAACTATTATCTTTGGGATGTGTGTGAATATTTATGCAAATGATCTTTCCTTCCTTGAATGTTAATAGGCTGTGAGAGTGTGGGGCATGTGATTTATAAAAAATACATTGATATATAAAAAGGGGGACTTAATTAATTTGTGTGTTACATGATTATAAATTTGATTAACAAGTGTGGGTTAAAATTTTAAATAGATATTATTATTGTGGCAAGTAAATGTTAAGTTATAATGTTAAAATATTATTATAATGATGAAGGTTCAAAAATTTAGGGTTTTATGTGGGTTAACTTGAACTCATTGAGTCACTATGGAAAATAAGAACTTTGGTTTTGATTTCATGGATTAAATTCTTAGTTATGCCCAAAATTTTTTATTTTTTTTAGATGCATGAACTTATTCATTGAGATCATTATGATCACATTCAGTTTTATAGAGATATTGGGGATTTCATTGACATGAAAATAACATGTAGGAGAATAAGAGATGGGGGTAAAATATTCCTAGACACACAGAGATGATAGACTAGATAATAAAAAGAAAATAAGAAAGTAAAGGGTTTGAGGAAGATTTGGGAGGAGTTTTACTAATTTGGAATAGCCATGATCTTCTTTACCAGATATGGTTTTGTTGGTTAAATTTGTAGCTAGTATGGTATGAATTAAATCAACAAATTTGGTAAATTTTTGTTGAATAGGGTTTTCTTTTCATTATTATGAAATTTGTATAAAAACCAGAGGGTTATATACTTGGCTCTAGGGATGGGATCGGCCCATTCATAGAGCCAAATATATGACTCTAAAAACCCTAGTCAAATAGCTATGTATTCTAAAATCATTGCAAAAATAATTAAGTTATAATGTGGAAATTCTATTTAGTATACATTGACTAGTAGAATAGAGAAATTTAGAATGAGTCATGTAAACATAAATAGAAGAGATTTAGAAGGTAAAAAACCCTACCAGTGATATCTAGGGTAAATTATAGAGAAAATGGATTTAAAATCTTGAGTTTAAATATAAATCTGGTCTTTAGTTAAGCTCAGTCTTTAACCTTAGTATTGAATCATTTATTTAAATATTCAAATGTACCAAGTTATTTTTATGTTCAAATTATGTCAAGATTCTGTAAAAAAATAACTCAAATTAAGGCATGGATGGGTATGTAAGGTTAAAATGAGATGAAAAATTATAAAGGAATAAGAAATTTTAAAACCTTAGATTTGATTAAATAATTTATTAGATGTCACTTTAATTAGAAGATTTCTATTCTGAGCAGAATAACACTAGGACTGGTTTGATTCTTTTTATGAGGCTTTTACATAAGAATAACTAGAATTGTATAAATATACATATATTTTATGGGTTTTGGGAAAGTTATTCAATGACCTATTGATATGCATATATCAATGTATATATACTATGTTCAGGTTTATAGTTCTTATATTTACATTTAAGATTGTGTTTCTAATGTGTTTTGAACCCTAAGGAAGATTTAAATTTGTGACTATCAGACGATTGGGTATCTACCATAGTTATATCTAGGAGTTTCATTTTGTGTGATTAGGGAAAAAGATAAAACACATATCAATTGTTACTATCATGTAAACCTGATAAGTACATTTATACTTGTATTAAGAGACTGCATAATGTTTTCTTATAACATATAGGAATATAAATATATAAATTCATTCCTATATTAAAATGTGTGTGTGTGTGTGTGTTTGACCAGGTCTATTTAGGAATGTGTGCCTTTTGAAATATTAAGTTATGGTCTATCGATTATAAGGAAATGGAATGTAGCTGTAACACTATAGTTAAATCTCTATTGGATATTGGAAGTAATTTAATATAATTATGTTTTTGTATATGTATATGTGATACTCAAGAATTATAGATTGAATACTATTTTAAATCAAGTATACCGAATACACATATGCACTATCTTTTGGATGATTAAATATGTTATATAACCAAGATGTATGAGTGCATTTAAGTACTTGAATTAACAAAGCTAAACATAGATGTGAAAATAATAGATTCAAGGAACTTCTAAATATGTAGTATTTGTGAATTAATACAAACCATATTATATTGGTTAGTATATGGATCAACTTATTGATGCACTTTGGGTATATGGAAATAAAGTATTTTAGGTTAAGTTAGTAAATTAATATTAGCTGGATGAATAACATTAAGTGAAAAGTTGCATGTAAATATTTTAGTAACTTGAAGTATGATGCTTAATTTTAATCATATAGTATGATTGTCTCAAAATATGTTATTATATTTGATGTTATGCCATATATAAGATTTTTTGTTTCAAACTATTATATTTTATTTGATGAATTAAATGGAATTCTTTGAGACTTTTTTGTATTAGCACATAATGTAGCTGATACTAGGGAAAAACTCATTATGAAATTAGTTAGTTTTAATATTTTTAAATATATAAACTAACTTGGTATTAATGATACTAAATAAGTAGGTGAGATGGATTTCATGTACTTTATTAGTGTCACTAATACGTAGAGATGGTGTAATCTAATTTTGGTGTATATGAAATTGACTAATCCTTGAGATCAAATAACTATAATTTAAAATTTGGCCAAAGTAGTGTTTATGGTTAAACATTGTCATTTCATCTATTTGAATTAGTTTACATGTTTTGTATGATATCATGTTAGAATGGATTTCTATATGATATGCTACATGTAATAGTTATCTTATAGCACATGGGTTCTAGTTGACACTCTTGATTCCTGAACTATCATTATCTACCCATTCATGAAGGGGAGACCATTCCCTAGTTAGGAGATTATGTTGGGGATCTATGGTTTGTGGTTTTTGTGGAAAAACACTCAAATGATGCTCTCCCTCCCCTTAATAGTATTTTACTAGAGACTACACTCATGATTACTTATGTATGTTTTGAGTTCGATGAAACTCACATGCTTTGTGGAGCATTGTATAATTTTAAATTATTATCAAACCATGTATTATGTTGAAATTATACTATTTTGTTATATTTAGCCACTAAAATAATTGGGTGTAACATTGTATCAATAATGATTGAATTTGTAAACCTTAATTTATGATTTAAATACAATATTCATTTTCATAATCAAAGCTGTACTTGATTCTGTGATCTTTAGCTAAATAGATTAGTTTTAGACCTTTCTTATGGTTAGCTTAAAATAATGTATTTCATTAAAGATCGCTATGTTATGATTTTAGTGTAATGAAATATGTAAATTTAATTAGTACAAATGTTTTTTTACATTTTTTTTTACCTTATTTTAGTTAAACCTAGTGGGGTTGTTACAACTATTGCAAATCTCCCATGGTAGTCATGATAAATAACATATCACAAAGATCATTTTAAGCTTTAGTTAGAGGCTATAAATTAGCATTAACAAGAAACATGCGAATGATATAATATTTATCCCTTTAGAGAGTAGGCTCATCACATGATTTTGTAACATTTGGTAAAGGGGTATCTATGTTTTAAAAGGTAAGTATATCCTATTGGATAACAAAAAAATTCATACCATTATCATTTCAAGGTGAAATGTTATTTAAAACTTTGAGACATACAATAGGAGTAGGGGAAAGAATTTGATTTGTAAACATTTATTTTTTTTTAGCATAAAATGTGAAGGAGAGAGGAAAAGGAACATTTGCTAGTTTTTTTGAAACATTATGAGAGGGAAGAATGGAATTTTTAATTTCATTGGTATTTTTCAAAAAAGGGAGAGTAAATGCAAAGATACTATTAAATTTCTTTGTTTTATATAGTTTGAGTTTTAAAAGAGAAATAAAATGTACTTGGGACTTTACTTGTGTCCCCAAAAAATGCCTCTTTTATATCTACTTTCTTATAACTTTCACATGCACTCTCATTTTTCCATTCAAGCATCAAAGGGGGAGGAGTAATAGATATATTTTGCTCATTGTAAGTTAGATAAAAAGTAGGAATTTAATTATTTTTATTTGAGTCATCCATAAAAGGGACATAATTTTCAATATGCTTATCATTTTGAAAATAAGGCACACTCAATTTCATCAACATTGGCATCATGGGAGATAGGAGAAGAAATTTCAATTTTTTTGACATTTGTATCATTAGAGAGGGAAGAACAAAATTTAATTATTTCAATATTTGCATCATGGGAAGGAAAAAAAGAATAGTTAAATTTTGATGCATCTAATGAATGTATGCATGCAAAATTTTGACTTATAATATCATGAATGTTACTATTTTACATATATATTTTATCATAATTTTACAAGATCTTAAAAAATTCCTCATTGGTGACTCTTAAAACCCTTCATTATTATTAAGAGAAGAAGTAGAAAAACTAGGATCCTTATACCCAAGAGGAATACCACAACACTCATAACCAATGAGCAAGTGCCATTATCATTTTATGGTTCATTTATACTCGCATTTTCATCATTAGTTCTTTAATTGTCATAGTTATAAGAAAAATAAGGGGTTGATTTCTATTTTTGATATTCTATTAGATCTTCATTTGTTATACATTGATTATCAGGGACATTGAACAAGAGATCAAAAGGATGAGAGTTTTTTGCATGGGATTTAATTAATGATTTCATAAGGATTTTATCAAAAGGATGACTCTTTTTTGCATGGGATTTAACTAATGATTCCATAAGGATTTTAAATTTGTAGAAAATTACAAAGAAACCAATCATAAGAAACAACACATAGGTATAACTAAACATTCCTAAACTAGGGCCACACTATAAAATCATATCTAAATAAAATACTCAACAATCTAAAATTAATTTTTAGAGGAGAATACCCTAAATGCAAACTAGGGTTTTGGCTCAATAAATAGAGGATGGGTTCACCAAATGTTTTATTATTATTTTAGTTCACAAGATAACACACAATCAATAAAATCTATTTCAATTCAATAAGGTAATATTTAGGATTCAATAATATATAGTAAAGTTAATATTATTTACCCATTTGTGCTTTCATAATAAATAAAATTAGTATAAAGTAACCAAGGGATAAAATAGAGCACATCTTATTTGATATTCTATTATGAAATGACAATGATTAGGAATCATCACAATGGAAGTTTGGGTCTTGTTCATTCTACATTTTTACTATTTTTTCTACTAGATACTTGCATCAAATAGGGATAGTTGCATCAATGAAAGTGTCTACCTCTGACTTAGGTGTCTAGTCCAAGGTGCACATAGGAAGGGATCCAAATTTACACCAAACCTGCACTATCACATGCATAATTATCTCATGCCTAAAATTACATCTGTTTATGTGTGAGATTCATATAATGAATAAAACCTTAGTTCCTTTACCTTGGACCTTCTACAACTTGGTAAAAAAGGTTTATCACATGAATCAAGATAACTCTATCAACCTAGGTTGTTGCTAAGTGTTGCCTACATAACCAATACTCTAAAGAGGGCCTCATACTTGCATGTAGTTTTTTGTCTTAGGTATGTGTGTGATTATAATTGTGAAACTATATGTTATTTCTCCTATATTATACCTTGATACAATCGATGTAATAATATGCTGATATTTTTAATGTTTTAGATATTCAATTTAGTAATGTAAAGAAATTTGATAGTTGGTAGTGTCAGATATTTGATATTCAGAACTTGATTTATATAATTTTTAGGTGGTGTAATAAGACTATAACCTTTGTATATATAGGGATATCTTGATTTCTAATTAGGACCTAGTGGCATGTGAATAAATGACAATAGAATGAAAAGATTCAATAATAAAGGGTCATAAAAGTAAGATACAGAAAAGGATAAAAGAAAAGGTATGGAAAATTATGTTATGGTTGGACACTTGCATCGATGCAAGTGTCCATCATAGACATAGGTGTTTAGGGGATTAAAACATATAAATTATATAATAATAAGGATCCTTGGAGAATGGTGGATAAAATGTGTCATAACAACATACAGGCCCAAGGGGAAGGTAAAAGCAAACAAAATAAAGTGGAACTGAAGAGGTCCACAAAATATCATGCCATTAGATATCTAACTCTTGGTCAGGAAGTCTACACATACAAAAAACATAACAACATGCTATGAATTGTGCTTGTACCAAATATGGGTATCTACAACCATGTTATTTCTCTAAGTTATCATCCTTTTATTATGCTTTGAAAATAAACACCTAATAAGGTCAGGGTATCCACCCTTGTATAAAATATGGCAAGACTTTGGCCTTGAGGATTAGCATGTCACATCTAAGTACTAATTTTCATATTGTATCTTGTCATTATTTATGGTTTCATGATAGAGGGAACTATTCATTTTTAGATTTATACATTTGGTTTAATATCTCATAAATGAAGAATGTATATGGACATGATATTATTCTTGTGATCTAGAAAGGATAGTTCATTTTGTACAGTGGCTAGGGATTTTTATATTACTAAAACAAAGATTTAATTCTTTTTAGGGGAAATTCATTTTGAGATGTATTTAAGAAGACACCTTATAATACTATGTTATTTAATTAAAAATTTGTTGTTCATTGGATCTAAACTTTTACACTATGTTCTAGAACATGTTGTTTTATTTTTTTATAGATAAAATGTTTTAGAAAAATCTTACTTAAGAGGTTTTATCATGTTTTTAATTTAATTTTAATTTATAGAATTTATTAGATATTGTTTAACCCTAATTGAGATGGATCAATATAGTATAGGGTTAAAAATACATAAATGAATAAGCACAAGGGTGATAAACATATCTATATTAGGTTGATTAATTACAAACTCATATTAGAAATATTTAAAATTTATAATATTGAGATATGCTAAAATATAAAGTACAACTATTGATTAATAGTTTAATATATAGAAAATAAGAGTGTTTAGCTATTTACTATGTGCATGAACATATGATATAAAATAAGCTAGAATTAGACTAAATCTAGATTTTGGATTAAACATTAGATTCTAGAAATTTACATTCTATGGCCTCATATGCTTGCATTGAATCTAGCCAATTACGTCAATGAACCTATCTAACTTGGATATAGGTGTCCAATATAGAGTATTGACTAGATATAAATGCGACCACCTATAACCTTCTAGTTTTCCTATCACCTTTTATTTTTTGTGTTTAGATATCATGCACATGCTATCACTCTTTGTCAAATGATCAAACCCTATCTTCCTCATCCTTGGAGTAACTATGGGAAAAATGGGTTAGTGAGATCACAATTTTGTTCTACCCTAAAAAAAATCTATAAATAAGTGCTACCTATATATATAATACTCTTAAGATGGCCTCAAACTTATATAATTCTCCCCTACATGTTGGATTGTGTGTGCATAAGGATGTAATGTGTGATAAGCAAGTACATAGAGTGAGCTAACTTGTAACTTGGAAAATATGGCTAATGGGAAGCTTCTTCAATACTTCAGACCTATATATGGGTTATCTCTATCAATGATATTGGAAAAGGAAAGAATATAGAAGCTTTGCTCACTTGAATGCTTGATTAAGTGATTTTGATAAGTTTCCTTATGAGCTACTCATTATTTTCTAGGTGAGGAATAAATGAGGATTGAATTTACATACACACACACACACACCCACACCCACACCCACACACACACACACAAATACACACACACACACACACACACACACACACACACACACACACACACACACACACACACACACACACACACACACACACACACACACACACACCCTTTTGATTAATATGTTTAATCAAAGAACTTATAATGACCATAAGGACATGATAAAATTATAAATTTGATGACTTTAGGGCACTAGATACTTAGTTTGACATAAGACACTTGTGTAAACATAGGCATTTGGCTGGGACACATGTATTTAAAAATCTAGAAAATAGGTATAGGTCCAAAACTTGTAGAGGATGATAATAAGTAGGTATGTAGAATTTTAAACAACATAGAAGACCTGGTTATCAAAATAACATATAGTCAGACTAACATTTAATTAATAGGCATAAGAGATAGTGGATGCAATTTTTTTGGTAGCGATAATTTCTTCATGAGAAGTACTTGCCAAGAATACAAGACTGAGGTGCTATATAATTCAAATTTAGTATCTACATTTACCTCCCTTGAATCTAGTAATTAAATTACTAGTTTAAAATAAATTAAATGTATACCTAGGTATGTATAACACACCTCATCTTTGTGTGAGTCCAATTTGAGTGCTTTAGTATTGATTGAATTAAAATCAAGAGCATGTTATGATATATAATAAGTACATATAATCTGAAATCAAAAGTATTGAAATGTTTGAAAGTAAAGAGGTCAAGGTTAGGAGTAAACTTTAGTATTAATGCAACTGTCTTATATTTTGGAAATTTGATTTGAAAATATGTTTCATCAAATGAATCATTGAAACTAATATTAGGACAAATGTAAAAACTACATGCACACACACACACACACACACACACAGATATATATATATATATATATATATATATATATATATATATATATATATATATATATATATATATTGGAGGAAAAAATTCCTCCAATCTTGGAAAAAATGTGAGTTACCACCCTATAATTGAGGTTAACTCAAATATGCAATCCAATCATACTTATAACCTAGGGAGCGTGAGTGATCCAAGTCAACTCACACTATAAATATGGTGAAGGTGGATGATTTAATCATTCCATCCTATAAACTTGGTAATATTGAGTGATTTAATCACCTCAACCTTGCCAAAAGTGAACCAACTATCATAGTAGATTGAATCAATATCAATACATAAAAGTCCATCTTGGTGTATGCTAAAGTCCATAGAAGTATTTGAAATTTGAAACTAATTTTGATTTTGAAATTTAAGGTTCCCTTTGCATGGAATATGCACCGCATATATGTCTTAAGCTAGAACATGGGTATAACAATGGTATCGATGTATATAATTCTACCATAAATATGTATTTGAATCATATAACTATGCAATTTGGCCAATTTTAAATTTTGAAAATATGGAAGACTTGTTCCCATGACATGCTCCCACTGAAATCTAAAATTGAAAACTAGTACAAGTGTGAATAGGTTTTCATAACATGCCCCCATTAAATCTGAAACTATGAAAAATATGGGGGTCATGCCTCTATAAAATTCCCCCACTAATATACCCTCCTTTTGAGGTGAGGGGAATTAGAAAATGGTATTCATCTTACCTCAAAAGGATAAGATAACTATATAATCTATGAATGCATCATGTAACATATAAAATAAACATGTCTAGGTAAATATATCATTAAAGCATACAAAATAGGATCACATCAAGGCCTAATAAGCATGATATAGATCATGGCATCGTCTAGATAGTAATAGTACAATATCAATAAGCAATAAATCACACAAATAAGATCATTAAAAAAAATCAAAAGACAATGGTCCAAGGAGACCTCAAACAAGGGGCACGCTCAAATTTCACACAATCAAAGGGACATGACTTATTCAAGTGTCCACAAGGAAAGTAATGCCATACTAAAATGTAAAAGGAAGTGAACAAAGGAATGAGGATTGTAAATAATGGAGCATAATGAAATGCTCAGACAAATAATAAAATAACAAGGCAAGGTACCACAAGGAAGTAAACAAATGAAAAATGTGGAACATAAGCAACCAACATAATCATATCATACTAGTCCCTAGATATATGTGTTATAAAAAAATGTTAAGTATATAACATATAAAGAGCATTTTAAAATATCTAAGCATGTATAAAGGCATGTGTAAGTACATAATCTCAAATATGATAATAGAAAATGATCATAGAATAGTGCAAAGCAGGTGTATCATGATGACATAAGTAGATGCTCCCAATGCCCATATGACATGAGTAGAGGGAAGGACCACCATCCAAAAGTGCATAGATCATATGTTTAATTTTGTGTGTATCACATTTAAAACATGCATGAAACATATATGCATATAGAAAGTAATGATATGTTATCTACCAACTTGGAACTAACAACATAGATGCCAAGGAGCTAATAAAATATGTAAATGCTGATTTTTTTTGGTATTTTTGTTATCTTAGAATGGTATTATATCATACAAAATATGATCATAGGTATCTCCCCTCTAGGAATATAGTTTAATATACTAGTGGTACTACCAAAGATCATGTATTGGTATAATATTTGGCATTGTAGGTCTTGTAATGCTCTAGTATGTGTAATATGACTTTGCGGTTGTGAAGAGACAATATAAGGAGTAGGGGTTTGTGGAACCAATACTTGAATGATTTATGGTTTCTTTGAATTAGTAGTGATAAGAACATGTTTAAGTGCTATGGATATTTAAATATGGTGCATAGTAAATAAGCATTTTGTGGAGTCCACTTTGTATCTCTTATTGGGCCCCTAACCCATTAAGTAAAGTATTCATGCCAACATGACATTCACCTATGTGTGAGATGATAATTTTTTCAAGAGGTTAATCATTTGGTTTTTTTGAGTATCCAACTATAAGATACAACACAAACCTTGTAACAATTGGTAGGTAGCTAACCATCTCCTAGATTTCCAAGGCATCATCAAAGATTTGGAGAAATGTGGCAAGTGTAGCATAGGGATCATAGATTCATGGAGCCAATGGTTATGATGACAATTCCTATCTCAACACTCAGTGTGCAACTTACACCCTAAAAAAGATGCTCTTGAAGGCTTATATAAGGATCTCAAGTTATAAGAGAAAAATGAAGAGAGAAAAAGGACTCTAGTAAAGCACTGATGGAATGACTTCAAAATATTACTCTACAAACATTGCTTTAGTGGCTATTAAGGCTTATAAAAATCATGGATGCCACTATGTCTCCAATTATATATGCCCAAGCTCATTTGTGAGCCTTTGGGTTGTTAATATTATTTTTTTGTTATAACTCTAGTTATGGACTTTGAAAAAATGAGAATAGTGTTGCATTATAATGTGATCTATGTCTAGTTTTCATGTCTTATTATATTATTAATGAGATGTGAAGATTTGTGATATCATACTTTTCCTTAATTATGTTAATTAATGTTCATGCATTTTACTAGTTCACAACTCTAATGAAGTCTCTACACTTTTCGTGATGTCACCATCATTTTGCATAAAGGATAAGTATAGATCCTGCACTCATACCCAATCCTTATTTAAACTACATCTATTTAGTATGAGTAAATTGGGTAGAATTAGTCTTATAACCCTTTAAGCACATGTATGACCCTAGGATTAATCCAAGAAAGGTTTACACCTATAAATATGCCTTGTATTTTCATTGAAATGCTTAAGTCACCCTATAGTGAAGCCTCACACCATGGCAAAAATAACCTAATGTGGGCCTTGATCCTTCTCAGTTATGCTTCAGGTGAATGCATAAGGCTTGTTCCTTATGGGGATTAATATTGATGAGTCAAGTGTTTAAATATTGAGTGCAAAGGGAATATACCATGCTTGCACTTGGTTATAGTAAATTGAGACCCTAAACTTTGTATAATATTTTGGTTCTATTGTCAGGACCCATGTAAAATTTTATTGATGTAATGGTGTGATATAATGATGTACCAAATTTCTCTCAAAAACATTGAGTGATAGATTTAACTGGTGGAATATAGCTTTGCACTAAAGCATCTAACTTGAAAAGGACAAAAGCCAATAAAATGGGTTTAGGACAACCTATAGGATACATTATATGAGGTATTTTTCTATAAGTTACATAAGCATGTGTATAAGTGGTTGGCTGCATATTCAACCCATAGAAGAAGAAGTTATGGATGGTGCTACAAGTGGGAAAAGGAGTGCCTAGAGAGGCTAGAGACCTTGGATGTGACTTGGATTAGAGTAGTGGATAAATGGTGGCAAGGAGCCCTAAATAGCTACATACTTGAGTTTGTAGTCTCAACATATTCATGCCCTAAGGAGGTAAAGTACCAATTTTTATGTAATCCTAGAGGCATGATCATGAAGGAGTTTGCAATAGAGCTCAAAAATCTAATGGTTGATTATGGTTTTAAAACTTTGGGGATGGAAGGCTAAAATACTTTCATGTATGATCTACATAAAGGGGGAGAAGGGGATGTGTAGTTGAGGTATAATGGAAGGGGATGATCAAATTGATACTTGAGAGCTTAGCAGACATACTTATAATAAGAGATGACATCAATTGATGGAGGATCTAGAACCTAGAAGTGTCAAAAGGACCCATAGAAAATAGGGAGGGCATGGGGAAGGATCTCTTGAAATATAATAACATGAATATGAGAGATATAATGAAGTGATGGATCGAACTTGACACTTTTCAAGTGTTGAATTTGCTAAGTTCCTAAAATATTTGGTGACTATAGATACACTTGACGCACCTACCCCCTTTAAACCTATGGTGCATGCTCATGCATTGGATCCCCCACTTGAAGACAATACAAAAGTGATTGTTGACCCTATTAATGCCTCAGATCTTATAAATTTTATAGCTTTAGAATGTAACTTTGTGATTGAATAGATTATTCCATATGAAGAGGTGATTAAAACTACCTCTAGACCATTGAGCGCTAGCTCACCATAAGAGGACTTGAACATAAGTGTACCAACTTAGCTGATATCAGTAATACAGGGTGGGAAAAAACTCATAGGAAGTAGTCTGAGACCACAAACAAGTAGCACAACAACAATGACATCAACTACACTAGTAATAAGGATGGGACTAGTGCCTACCTCCATGTTTAGAGGCATTAGAGGACCACTGTTACGATAGGCACTAGGGGGACAAGCACCTCAAGTACCAACTACCCTTATAACAGATCCATTAAGTGATGGATATATACCTCCCAAAGTATTATGGTGTAGAAAATACTATAGAACATGTGTTGAAGTGTGAAATATAGTGTTGCACATGGAATAACCTAGTTAGAGCATAAGGCTACTTAGTTTGTAACTACCTTACTTGATTGCACCCATACTTGGTATAGAAAAGTTGATCCCAACCAAGCCATGGTTAACTATGATACCCTGAAAGATGCATTCCTAAATGAATTTGATATCCCAAAATTTGAACAATAGAGCATTGCCATGATAAAATATATTACCTAAGGACTCTCATAGAGTGTGTGCTTGTATGATGCAAGGTTCAAAACCCTCCTATCGAAGTTCCCATATGATATTCACCCTTCCTAGAATGCATAGTGGTTTAATCAAGGGTTGCTTGTTTTATTCTAAAGAGTACTTTCCATAAAGAATTTTATATACCCTCAAGAAGTGCTTAAATTTTCACTAAGAGATGAGGTAGTCAGAAGTGTAGACAACAAGGTTAGTCCATTTATGGAGGTGTATATTACATCTATGGCCTTCCAGCTCTAAAAGCTTACCACCATCTCTTTGCATGATGCTTGAATTAGACTATGGTTTACTAAACGCAAAGTAGAACTTACTAAAAATAATTACACATGAAGGAATGTGCACACCTTGCTTCTAAGCTGTAAAGTCTGTCAATAAGTGAATGACGTTCAAAACTATCTTTTGTTGCAATGTGTTAGCCAAGTCAACACAATAATATATTATCATTTTTGAGATGATTACACACATACCACTACTAATTACAAAGTGATTGATTAAATGTGTGAAAACATGGAAATAGGTGCCTGATAGGCTACAACAATAGTTGGTAGATAATCAAACTAATAGAATGATAGATATGGCCAATAAAATACAAGCTTAGGGATGTAGTGAGGCACTAGAGGGTGAGGTGGAGGATGTGATGGTGGAAGGTTCCCACCATGCTCATGTTATAAGTGTGGATCAACAAATAATTACCAGCACAACTTCCCTATGCATCCCACGTGTGGGTATTATCAAGGGATCTATAAGGTCAAAGAATGCCCTAACATTTACAAGAAGTTGACCCAAAGAAATCTTAGTGTAAAAAAATGTACAAGAATGATTAGGAGTGAGCAAAAAATATAAAAATAGACCCCAAAGGCATAACCTACATATATAGAGACTATTAAGGTATAGGAAACTACTCATAATGGATTCACCACTCAACCAATAGTTATGCTAGTACCTGACTTACACCTTGAGTATGGGGATAAAGGTCAAAATGAGTGAATAATGTGGGTTGAACCCAAATCTACACCATACCTAGACCTAATTCACCAAAAATACATATTATAATAGGATATGAGTGTAATCTAAAACCTACAAGGGGATCTCCAATTAGCATGAGACCTAGAAGTACAAGCTGTTACCTCTCATAAAAAGTAGGATAGCTACGAAGCTGAAGTACAAGAATTAACTAAGATCATGCACCTCTTGCAGATAGAAGGAATGCTACCACTATTGAATAAATTGATTCTAGAGCATGTAGGTCAAAAACAAGTTGAAGTCACCATGCCATGCATGGATAGGGCACAAGAAGTTCAATGTACACAAAATGTTGAATATGACCAAGAAATTTTTGTGGATGCCATTATTGATGGATGGTTTGTCTCTAAAGTTCTTGTAGACATGGATGTTGAGGTCAACATATTGACCAAGAATTCTTGGGAGAAAATGGGTATACCATCCTTGAAACCTTCTCCTCATGTACTCTTCATGGCTAATAAGACCTAGGCATAACCTATCAAAAATTCTAAAATGTGTAGTTATAGATATTGTGGGTGCCAAATTCTATGCTAACTTTGAATTCATAGATTTAGAAGAGTAGGACAACTACCTGATGCTTCTAGGAAGGCCATGGTGTATTGTAAACAATGAAAATTTGTGATTCAAAAGGTACTACATGACCTTTTAGAATGAAAAGGAGAGGGTAGTTATACCTCTATCAAATGACCAAGGACCCCCTATGTCAAGAGCACAGACATTGAGGATGAAATCAACCATATCTATAACATCAAAACACAAGGCACCAAGGCTCTAGACCCAAATAATCAAGGAATCCTCTCTTAGGAAGATGGATAATCAACCTAACACCATCGATGTTGCTTGCAACCAATGGGTTGAGGAAGAATATGAGACCCCTAGTCAACAGTGCTATTCGGTATGTAAAAAGGTGCTAAAAAATAGTAAAGATAGGCTTGGTATAGATTGATTTTTCTTCTAAAATATGGGTCTCTGTCACCAAGAAAAGAGGGAAAAGAGTGTTTTTCCTCAGTAAGGGCAAACTTGCTGTGCTCCCAAGATTTGAAGGAAGTAATCTTATGGAGAAATATGTCCATGACCTTGAGTCATGCATCCCAAAGGATGTGGATAGAATGGGTACACTAGTGTATATACTGTAGAGCACAACCACTCATTGGTGGGTAGCGTAGAAGCATAGCTTTCCAACTTGGAAAGATGTGAAGGCAACCATTTACATTGGATTCAAAAAAATCAATAGGGACCTAGACATTTCAACCTACTCTGGTGACTCTAACCCCATAGCACATATACATCTTTACAAAGAGATGTGGACTATTTATGGTGAAAACACCCAAAAAAATATATCTGTGCATGCATTCTATATAACCTTAAAGACATGGGCACAGGCATGGTACATAGTCAATGAGATGTGCTATGAAATAATATATTGGGATGCACTTAAGGAATGGTTTATCCATACCTTCTCCTTTTCTTCATAAAATCTCAAACTAATTGAGCCATTATAGGTAGTTTGAAGGTCAATATTTGAGGACACTACTATATTGGAGGATCACCTAAAGAACATGCTCAACAAAAAGGGTTAGTGCTCCCAACCTTCTTTAAAGATCAAATTATGAATAGTGACTCTAGCGATAAAGATGATGACACATGGAAGTCATACAACTTGAAGAATTTTATAGGTAAAAGGAAGTTAGTGCTCTAAGTTGAAGATAACACCCTATAAGAAGAAGACCCTACCCATATTCAGGTAGAAATAATCAAAGGCAATAGATAAGTTCATGAGTCACACTAGAAGAATATTAAACCCTACCATGCATCATTAAGAACTACTAAGGTAGACATTAGTTCAAAGGGGGAACCCAAAATTGCTTCTTTGGGTGCCTATTGGTTTGAGCCATAAATAGAACATATTATTGATCTCCTCAAATAATTTTAAGACCTTTTTCCATGAAGCTATAAGTATATGAAAAATGCACACCCATCCCTACAAATTATGAGCATAAAATTGGTCAATGGTGCAAGACCCATAAAAAAAATGGCTTTATAAGATGAACCTAAATCCTCATGCCAAAGTTAAGACTGAGATCGATGGTACGCTATCCATATGCATCATCTACCCTATGTAGGAATATAAATGGGTTATCTCTATGGTCATCAACATAAAAAAGGATGGACACATTCAAATTTATGTTAACTATAGACTATTAAATGTCTCATGTGTGACCAACCTATTTCCAACTCCATTCACCGATGAAGTATTAGATGGCATCATATATTGTGAGATATACACATTTATTGATGGTTTCTTAGGATACCATCAAGTCTAGATCGAGGATGAGGACAATCCCAAAACCACCTTTGTAATTTAATGGGGGTGTTTTGATTATAAATTAATGCCCTTTGGGATGAATAATGTGTAAATTATTTTCTCCTGAGTGGTGATCACCACATTCAAAGACTTCATTCACAAGTTCCTCCAAGTATACTTATATAATTGGATAGTGTATGAGTTGGTAAAGGATCACTATGACAATTTATTCCTAATGTTTGAAATGTGTAGGCAATTATACATTTCTTTGAATCTCAAGAAATGTGTCTTTGCAATGTTATTTAGCACATTGCTCAGGCACATCATCTACAAGGATGATCTACTCATTGATCCCACAAAGATTACAATCATCCTTCAAATTCAAACACCATCAATGTAGAAAGACATATGTGCCTTTTTTGAACATTATGGGTATTATAGGAAGTTCATAAGGAATTATGCAAATATTGTGGCATTGTTAGAGGAACTCTTATAGAAGTATGGCCCATTATATTAGGGCACAGTGCAGGAAGATGCTTTTGAGACCCTAAATCTAAAACTAACAAGTGCACTAATATTATAATTTTATGACTAGGAAACTTCCTTTCATGTCCACCTTGATGCCTCTAATACCATAATCAATGCCATTCTCATGCAACTAGGTGAAGGGAAAATGGATCATCCTATTTATTTCATAAGAAAAAAACTAACCAAGGTAAACCAAAATTACACCACAAATGAGTGCAAGGTACTTGTCATGCTCTACACCCTATAGAAGTTTTGACAATATTTACTGGCAACCCCCTTCATCTTCTTCATTGATTATGAGGAATTAAAGTACCTAGTGAACAAGCCCATTTTGTATGAGCACATTTGTTGATGGATTATTTTGTTTCAAAAATTCTAATTTACTATGGTAATAAGGCTTGGAAAACAAAATTTAGGCCCAAACCATCTATCTTACATCAAATCTAATGATGTGGTAGTGCCAATTAAAGATGATATGCATAATGTGTAACTCTACCAAATCCAGTGCATTCGGGAAGACTTAGCAAAAATCACCACATTTTTTACCTTAAAAATTGCACCTCAAGCTAGGAAAACTAAAGAAAAGAAGTGGATCATAGTTCATGCCACCCATTTTTAACTCATTTGTAGGGAACTGTACAATTTTAACCATGATGAAATCATGCATTGATGTGTCTTAGAGCATAAATATGATTTAATACTATAAAAGGCACATGAGGGGATTATTGGAGGCCATTGTGTTAGAGGTTGCATGGTGTGAAAAGTACTAAAATCAAGCTTTTGGTGGCCAAATCTATTTCATGATATAAAAGAATACACCAAAGCATGTGACATCTACCATTACATGGGAAAACCAAACCACCAAGATGAGATGCCTCTCATCCTCATCTTTTCCTAGGCACTCTTTGAAAAATGGGCCATTGATTTAGTTGGGCCTATTACTCTTGTTATAAGGCACACAAGTACATGGTACATTCTAGTTACCACATATTACTTCACCAAGTGGGTTGAAGCAGTGCCAACCAAATATTATATAGCTACTATAAAAACAAGATTTATTTGGGAGAATATTATTAGTCGATACAAATGCCCACTTAGCTTAACTAGCGACTATGGCATGCATTTAATAAATGAAACAATTTAGATCTTACTACTCAAATATATGGTGGTGCACCATAAAATAACACCCTACCACCCCCAAGACAATGGCACCATAGATGTATTTAATAAAATATTGGAGACATGTCTCATAAAAATATGTGATGTTGGTCTCAAGGATTGGGATCATCATGTGTCAAAAATATCATGGGCCTATCACACAACATACAAGTGCTTGAACAAGGCTACACCATTATAACTAGTGTTTGGTATAAAGGCCATTTTACCAATGGAATTCCTAGTGCCCTCATTGTACATCATGCATATTGGTAGATTATATGACCAAGAGTCTTTAAAAACACACCTAGAATATTTAGAGAGACTAGATGAGACACATGCCCAAGAATGATGGCACCAATAGATAGAGAAGGCCTACCAAAAGGTATGTCATGATAAACACATCAAGTACAAGGTGTTTATAGAAGGTACAATAGTCTTGTTATATGATTCTAAGTACCTCAAACACCCAGGCAAGTTACATATTAGGTGGATGGAGCCTTATGTCATCCACATTATCTTAGATATTAGTTCATGTAAGCTATACACATTGACTAGTGAAATACTTTCTGGGCATTTCAATGGTAAAAGATTGAAAGTGTACCATAACTAGGATGGAACTCATACCATCTAACACTAACTTATCAATCAAAATTTGATTTCTTGGTTTTGACCATAATAAAATTGGCATAAGCCAACTCTTTTTTTATGTTTGTTCTTTTGTGTTGTTTGAATAAGCATGACACTTTTAGGCTCGCATGAGAAATTTTTTAGCACTTAAAACTACATAAATATAGTCAAGTGAATTGAGCTTGGTTGATTTTTAGGTGCTTAAGGCTAGACACCTAAGTTTCTAGGTGCATTAAAATTTTGTCAAGTTTAATGAACTATGAATACAAATTGATGAAGAAAGGTGCACATGGTGTTCGTGCATAAGAGACCAAGAGGAGATAATGTGGCACTAAAATACCGACCCAAGTATTTATATGGGTTAGGGAAGACTGAAGCAAGAGATAATAAATCAAATGGAAATTGATAAAGAAAGAGAGGTGTACTTGAAAGGAAGTGCAATGCCAAGAAGAGATGAAACCTAGGAGGCTGAATTACATGCATGTGAAGTGCTACACCTAGGTAACCATAGGAATGGTAGAGGTCACACCAAGTTGAATAAAGCATAAGATTATGACCATCATAATAGCTGTCACCCCCCAATAGTTGATGGGAAGTGACCATTTGAATAACCAATCACTTCACTGAATAAACCATTAGCAGAGTTAATTCTATGATAGTGAAAGAATAAAAATCCATAATAAATGAGTAGTTGGTGATGGATTTTTCTATATTTTATGGGTTTTAGTGGATTTTGAGAATCTAAATGCTACCAACCATCAATGTGGTAAATGAAATCAGCATATAAAAGAGTATATGGTAGAGGAAAGAAGGTTACTGATATTTTTTAGAGTTTAGAATAAAGCAAGAAATTGAAGCCATTAATCTATAAAATGCTACCAAAGAAAGAACCATCCACCCACAACTTCCCCAAGAAAGAATGAAAGAGAAAGAAGCATATTATGTTCCACCTTGAGGAGAAAAGGAGGTGATTAGAGAGAATTTGATAGAGAACTAGGGAAGTAAGATTTTAGAAGAATGACTAGGCCACTATTTATGGGGTAGGAAGCTTGATATCTAAGCATAGATTCACATTTATTGTAATAGTAAAGCACACCCAGCATAATTTTAGGTTTTAGTAGAATCAACCTATAATTAAATAGTAGTAGGTTTAGGATGGGAAATAAATGGCTAAGCACAGGTCCACAACAAACACAAAAAGACATGAAGAAAGTGCAGGTGATGAGGGAAGAAACCTTCATGAAAATGGAAGTGCATATGGTGGAAGGAATAATCCATTTATGAGTGAAAATATCACCTATAGAGAGATGGAATAGTCCCTATAGGTTATGATGGGGGAGAAGTGGGTTTCCTTTATGCATATGTGTAAGCTTAAGGACTATAACCATAGGATAGGAAGGAAGTTACAAGAGTCAAACAAGGATTGGATATAGACACTAAGAAGAAGACCAAGGTAGGTGTCATGCTATTCTATGTCTTCATAAGAGATAAATTGGCAACCATGGGTGCCACACAACTATCTGAGCTACCAAGATTTAGCAAGCTAGATTACTTGGTGCATTTCCTCTTGTCATAAATACATGATGATCGATTCTACTTTCCTAGATGATGAATGAGGATTTCTACAAACCTCATTAGTAGAATCATAGGGTTACCTATTATAGGAGTAGACATAAGAAAAATGATGGAGGATGAGTTAGAGGTAGAAAGGGTCATAAATCTCTTAGTATACTATAATTTAGGGTTTTTATTCCCCATTAAAGACATCCAAAAACCTAACATAAGGGAAATAATGCACCTTATTAGCACCAAATTATGCCTTTGCATCTGGTGGTCTGATATCAGTAAGACCTTCCTATATATTTCACACCACATGGCATAATGAATAAGGTTCAACATCTCCAAGTTCATTGTAGAGGATATAATCAAGAATGCACAAGAATGCCATTTGGTGCATGAGATATTATGATAGGGTTATATGCTAATCCTTCTAGTGATGAAGGAGATAGGTGTGCTAGATGGTGATGATGACCACTTATGAGTGTTCCGACCCAATTGTGAGTCCCCTAAGATCAAGTGATAGGAATTTATCTACCCACCCAACTTATCACATAAATATAAGACTAGGGTGCAAAGGTAGTTTGAAAGGTATATAAAAGCCTTTGAGATGGAGTGACACATCCCACAAGAACTCCCCAAACAAATAGTGGGAATGACAAACTTTATCATGATGTAACACTTCTATGTGGTGTACCTAGTGATCACAAATGGGAGTCTATTAGGGTGGTTTTGATTACCTTATGTATTCTTACCCAAGTACTTCATGGTGGCACTAAGGAAAATTCCCAATGTAAAATAACTTGAGATCTAGGCCAAGGCCATGGATTATGATAGAAGCATGATGAGACACCAATTTATGCACCCTAGAGCCAAGGCCACCAAAGATGAGGAGGATGATAGTGGTAGGCCTGACATCCATCCCCTCCAAAGGATAATAATAAATGGAAGGATTTTTAACCTCTACTATTAGATGAAATTATACAAGGGTAGAGATCCTAGAAAGGATGATGATCACCCCTCCTAGTCAGTGTTGAAGGGAAGGCTATGCCAAATTTTCAAGTGAAGACACTCTAAAGGAAATGGGGTGAGAAGTTAGAATAGACAATAGAGTGCATATAATTGAAAATAGCCTCTGAATAATAAATTGTGCCCCTATTATAAATAAGCACATGACATTCATGGAAGAGGGTACTTATTCCAATAAAAATCCTAAGAAAAAGACTAAGGGACCTATAACATTCCTTACCATAACCCTTGAAGGTATGGAGAAAGAGGCAACCCTCACACCCATTATATAAGAGAAGAATGAAGAGGATAAAACATGGAACTATATCCTACAAATAGGGGAAGGAGAAGAGAAGCCCAGTGTCAAAAATGTACAAGAATCCCTACAAAGTGGCATGACTACCATGCTATAGGTAATATAAGAAATGGAAAGCCTCACATCTAGTACCACCTCATTACTGATCCCCTAAAATAAATTGGCAATAACATCTAGGGATGAGGCCTCCCAAGTAGCCCCTCAAATTATTGAAGGGAAAAGAGTGGCCTGGAAGATGGGACTGAATGATGAAGATATCAATTAGGATTTGGCACTTGAAGAGAAGTGGAAGCTTGATTGGGAACTAAAGAAGGAAAAATGAGAGAAAATGGCCCCAAAGGTTCTCCCAATAATAGGACCAGCTATATAATTGGTCAAACAAGTACCAAGTGTCCCCACCAAAAAATCAGAATAACCTATACAAGAGGCAGACCCAAGTAGTAAAGGGGTGTACCAATAGAAAGAAGGTTATAATGGAAACTTGGAGTAATAAAAAGAGAAATTTGAGGAGTCCCAATAACAATAAGGTGACACTAACATTGAAGGAATAACACTAGAGGTAAGTATTGAAAAACCCTAAGATAAAGAAGCAGATGAAGGGGAGAAGTCTGATGAAGCAACCCCCAATGGAAAAATAAGTAAATCCTCAGAGGAGAGTACTAATGAGAGTGGTGGTGCTAATTAAAAGGAAGAAAACATAGAGAAGGCTATCATCAAAAAGGATGATAAAGAGCTAAACATAAGGAAGATGACATAGAAGAACTTGAGGGATGAAGATATTTACATGTTTGAAACTATTCCCCCTAAGCTACCACTACAAGGATGCATAAATAATTCTCATTTGTGCTAGACCACTATATAGACAAGCCCTGATTTGAGGAACCTAAAGTGGATATTTCAAGCTTAGAAGATACTGAAGAAGGGCATGAATCCATTATTATTTACCCATGTGCCATAAAACCAATCTAATCAGGGAATGGGATAATAAGGATGGTGATAGAAGTAACACATCAAAAAATCATCAATGATGACAAGGTGAGGAAGTAGAAGAGGCTCTTCAAGTAAGCCAAGGATGAGGTGTAGGATAATAAGCTCAAGTTACAATAAATTGGTGAATGTGTAGAGGGGGCCAAACCTCCTCTTCCAGTCAGTGTCAACACTTTAGGCCTTTTAGAGTTTGATAAGATTTGTGTATGGGTAGATTAGATGATCTTAAGACTATATCCCAAGCAAGTGTAAGAAGAAGAGGAAGAAGAAGACCCTAACATCATGATAAATAAGGAGCTATCAGATAAGCTCCAAGAAGTAGAATATCTGCTCATGAGGTTAAAGGAGGGCACATAAACAATAAAAGCCATTTTTTAAGCTTCTTTAACCAAGCCTCAGTAATATATGTGCACCTAAATTAGGTGAAGGATGAGAAGGAGAAACTAATGGCTCAATTATACTCCACAAGTAGGGTATAGTATTAATAAATCATGGGAAATGTGAACATGCTTAGTAATTAGATCAAGGACTAGGAAAGGACCTTGGAATAAATTTTTCACACTCTATAGACCAAGGCCTATAAGTAAGGAGAGATCATAGAAAAAAATTATGGCAAAGGTGAAAGCTAATGTAGAAGCCTTCCATAAAGAGATGGCTAAAATAAATGTACTTATGCTCACTATTACATCTTCTAAGATAGTGCCAAAGAAGAAATCAAGCTATCCATTAAGGGCTTCAAATACTTCAACATGAGAATGTGCTTGATAACTATGCTCTCAATAATTTGATGGCTTAGCATAAGGATGGAATAAAGTTTTTGTATGAGGTAAATGTTGGGTCCCTAAACTATTAAGTAAAGTATTCATACCAACATGACATCCACCATGGTGTGAGATGATAATTTTGTCAAGAGGTTAAGCCTTTGGGTTTTTTGAGTAGCCAACTAGAGGATATAATGTAAACCTTGCACTAGCTAATAGGTGGATAACCATCTCCCAAGTTTTTAGGGCATCATCAAAGATTTAAAGAAACATGATAAGTGCAGTGTAGGGATTGTAGAATCATGGAGCTAGTGGTTATGATGACAGATTCCCATCTCAATACTCAGTGTGCAACTTCCACCCTATCAAATATGCTCTTGAAGGCTTATATAAATATCTTGAGCCATAACATAAAAAATGAAGAGAGAAAAAGGACTTTGTGAAGCTTTAGTGAAATGACTTCAAAACCTTGCTCTACAAACATTGCTTTAGTAACCATTAAGTCTTATAAATAACATAGAGGCCACTATGGCTCTAATCATATATACCCAAGCTCATCTATGAGCCTCTAGGTTTTTAACATTATGTTTTTATTATAACTCTGATTATGGACTTTGAACAAATGACAATAGTGTTGTATTACAATGTGTTTTATGTCTAGTTTTCATTTCTTGTTGTATTATTAATGCGATGTAAATATTTGTGATATCATACATTGACTGAATTATGTTAATTAATGTTCATGCATTTTAATATTTCATAACTCTAATGGAGTCTCTACACTTTTTATGGCATCACCATCATTTTGCATAAAGGATGAGTATAAATTTTGTGCCCATACCTAGTCCTTATTTAAATTACATCTATTTAGTATGAGTAAATTATGTAGAATCAGTCTTATAACCCTTCAAGTGCCTATATGACCCTAAGCTTAATCCAAGAAAGGTCTACACCTATAGATCTACTTGAAGTTTGTATTGAAATGCTTAAGTGCCCTTTTAGTGAAGCCTCATGCCATGACACAACTAGCCCAATGTGGGCCCTGATTCCTTCTCAGCTATGCTTTGAGTGAGTGCATAAGACCTGTACCTAATGTGGATTGATGCTGGTGCATCTAATTGTTTAAATTTTAAGCACAAAGGGAGTATCCCATGCTTGTACTTGGTTGTAGTAAACCAAGACCCCAAGATTTATACAACATCTCTAATGCAATGGTATCTCAAGTATTGACTACCTAGGAAAAGGGATTGCATGTTCCTTACCATTTCATGAAGGATTAACCTTAGGAGGTTTGGTAATTAACTATATGGGTATAAATTTATCTTATTTTAGTGAATGTTCATATATACTCCCAAAAATTGTAATTACCTAATTGGTATGAATTTATTTAACATGCCCATGCACTATATAAGGTATTTCATGCAGTGTATGTATCCAAGTTTGTCCCAATAACATATCAAAGACACTTGTGTAAGGTATAACATAAAATGTAGTAACCACATGTGGTAGACCCACATGTAAAGGTAAGTTAATCACACCAAGAACCTATTATGAGTTCCCATTGAATGCTTTAACTAATTTAGTTGAAGGATGTAAATCATATTGTGTATAACCCAAATACATAAGAAATGTCATGGTGAAAATGTTCTCTCTTTCACCATTATTGAGTGTAGAATAGGGATACCAAAATCATAGGGTATATTTGATAGACACTTGTGTGACTTGTACTATTTTTACCTTTGTAAGCATAGTAATAGACTTCAGAATGTGGAGTCCTTCTATTTGAGCATAAAGAAAGACTCTAATATGAAGAGATAATGATTTGTAAAACTCTATACATATTGTTCAATTATATTTAGATATGGTTATGATGTGATATAGATTAATACATATTATTCTAAAATAGTTTTCCTATGTATCTTTTATCATTATTCTATACACACTGGATCTCTATTTACTTTAATCTATTAATCATATGAGTTTATATCAACTATTCAGATTATAATTCTGCATTTCTTTATGCATCTATCTATTTTGTCTGTTAATGAATATATTCAACATGAATTTACATAAAATGTTTATTTTTATTACTTCATGCATAAGCTATCCCTGTATTAACATGTTCTAAAGGGTTTTTTAGGAATCTCTACTAACAATGGTGTAGTGAGCATGGAACTTTTTGTTGAAACATGTTGAGATGGTTACCAGGGGAAGAGATATAGAAAGATGGATTGGTAAAAGAATTCAAAAATTTATAGAAAAATAAGTGAAAAGAATAGGGAATATTGTGAAATAAATTATTCAAGAACATATCTATAGATAAATTTATGAATTTTTTTGGTGTGAATTGCTTGATCTATTATCTACGTGGTTAGCTAGATTGGAGTATTATTATTTTCAACAAATAATGATATAATTCATAGCATGGTTGGAATAAAATCTAGAAAGCCTAAGAAATATAGATACTATTAGATCCATGTAATAGACTATTGGACCAAGACTACCATTCATGGATACATCACCAAACTTATTATATAATGATATTTTTATTTTGAAGCTACACAATTTTATTTAATAACTACCATGAAAATTTTCTTTAATGACTACCTACTCTGATTAAGCTGTTGGTTGTGGAAAAGGCCATGGTGCCTATTCTTACCAACATGGAGTAGTCATTTTAGGTGTCATGGGGATACGTGTGATATAAGAGTAAATGATGTAGATATGAGTAGAGGAACTTGAACCTAAACCCAAAATATGGAAGATGAAAAGAGTAAGAGTGAGAATAAAATTTTGGGATTAAAAAGAGAACTGTGACAACAAAGAAGATAGAAAAAATTAGATAATCCAAATTTAACTAGAAATAGGAGTAGGGATAAAGTGGAGGATGCTAGAGAGAGAGGATCCCAAAGGGAGGCTTTAAAATAATATGTAAGAGGATAAGGTAGAGAGTATGCAAATAATGGAAGAGAAGGGTTTGATAAGGAAGAAGAAAGAAATGAGGATAACGAGTATATGGAGTAGAGTGAAGAGGAAGAGGAAAGTAAGATAGTAATAGAGTAGTTAAAAGATATGATTAGATCATAGTTAATAGGAAATATATTGTTTAAACTAGGTAAAGAATATTCCTAGGAGGAGATTATATAAAAATGTAGAAGTATCATAGGTTCAATATCATAAACATAAGAATTTTAGGACATAGATCATTCATTTATTCAGTATGCATCATCCCATCCCAATTTGTCATCAGTATAAACACCAAGTGCAAAATAAGGGATGGGTAAGTTTTTGGCATCATAACTCATATTTTTTTTTAAATATTCTAACCAATAATTTGAATGCATTCCAATACCAATTTTTGGGCCTACTATTTTGATTCACATAATGAAAATCACCAGAAGGACCAATCAACCATGTTAAAGATTTTTGGCCCACTACTACATTCACTAGCATTATGTAGACTAAAATAGGGTAGTATTATGAATAATTAAGGAGATTTAATGTGTGGTGGATAGAGATCTAAACCATGATTATCTTGCACCCCAGGGTACCTCAGGATGTGATGTAGTATCTTGGATAAAATGCATCAGTTATCAAGTTGTAAAATGACATCCAAATCAAAGTGCATGAGTTACCCAAAGCAACCACACATCCACTACCATGTTTTATCACCATGTTGGATGTGCAAGAAAAAAAATTGAGATAAAAACCCCTTGCGGGTAGATCGATGTAGCCTTCACCTCCATACCCTTAGGATATGTAACCTCAGGCACAAGCTTAACCCCAACCATAAGCTCAAATATAATCACCACCAAAACCAATAATGAATTTATCATAAACTAATAATGGAAAGAGGAATGCACAAATATAATGAACCTCACCATTACTACCTAAAAAGAGGACACACCATATAAAATCATAGCTTGATAATAAACATGTTCTAAATATAATGACTGAATGCAACTTGGTGTCAATAGGAGTTAGAAAATAAGAAGGTTTGTATTTCATGCTCATAGACATTAAAAATGATGTTTACGAGTAAGAAGAGGTAAAAAAAATTCTTTTTTTTTATAAATTAGTGTTCACTTGTTAAGTATAAAACCAAGTAAGACAAGATCTGTGGGTTGATATCACACAACCTCCTCCTTACATTATAGTTAACACTTTAGATAATGAAGTATGTTGACAATGGTTATAGGTGGAAATTTTTTAGGTACACCCAAAATTAGGATCCTTTGATACACAAGAATTAGAACAAATGACACAATAAACCCTACCTTTATCCCTACTATGTATACCAAGAACACATGCTACAACTCTACCATCTCCAATAATCAAAGACTAGATGGTGTCTTTCATATACTTAATAGAGGAGAGCACAACATAATAAACACAAGATTCTTATCAATATGTCTAAATTATGAAGATGATAAATAAGAGCCTCACTCCACTACTAAATTCTAAAAATAAGATGGATATGTGAAGGGGTACTATTATTGAATCATCCTCTTTAGAATATTTGGAGTTATTTATAGTGATAAATTCATCCACCTATATGGAAGAGCTTGAAAATACCAATTTTCCATAGCTAGAGCCACAACATGAAGCTACATAGGAATAAGAGGATCCAATAGTGGCACAAAAAGATGTTATGAAGAAGAAGATATAAGAGAAAAATAAAAGGAAGCAAAAGGATGCAAAGGAAGATGAGTAGTGGCAACAATAAGCTATAGAGGAGGAATGTAGGCATAAAGCCAAAAAAGTAGAGGCTCAAAATAAAAGAGCTAAATAATCAAAAGCTTAAAAAAAGAGCTGAAGAAGCAAAGGATCAAAATAAAATTTCCAAAGAAGTAGAGGCCAAGAATAAAGAATAAGAAGTATAAAGGAAATAATAAGAAGCTAAAATTGTGTAACAAAAGAAAGAGGAAACAATGGCACTTACAAAGGCTTAGGAGGAACAAAAGATGAAGCAAGAAGCCAAGGAGAAGGAAGCCAAAGACAAAGCCAAGGCTACAACTGAATCCAAATATAAGGCATAAAAATAGGCCAAGGCTAAGGCTGACAAGGATGCTAAAGCTAAAGCTGATGTAGAGGCTAGGGCTAAGGCTCAAGCAAATGCCAAATCCAAGAATATGATAGAGGCTAAGGACAAGGCTCAAATGGAATCCAAAGCTAAATTTGAGGTAAAATCTAAGTTAATGCTAAAGCTAAATCTAAATCTAGAGATGAGACATAGGTAAAATCTAAGGAAAAAGTAGAGGGAGCAATGTAACATGCACTTGAGACCTAAAGAGGTGCATAAGAGGAGGCTTCTCAGCTTAAAACCCAAATAAATAGCCAATGGGTATGAGATATTCCCACATCATCCACATAGTGCACCACATTTTTTATTAATTTAGCATAATTCATGGATACCCTTGTAATTACTATGATAACATCCATGTCTCTAGCTATGACTACATAAGAAACACTTTAGATGTTTCCTAACTATTACTAACCAAACAAATTGAAGGTACAACTACTTTCTAAGAATCAATAGTACATAAAGCTTTGGCCTTGGAGAAGGAATTCTTGTAGATATGAGAAGAGAATGCATATCTAAGCCTTTGATTCACTAATGCATACCAAATCATTGACACCAACTACCCTACACTAGTTATCTAAGTCTTAGGTGATGAGGTTAAGTCTAAATAAAAATAGTTCTTATCTCTATTGGCACAACTAAAAAAATATTGACTGGCTATAAAAACACTATAAATGTTGTAATCTCAAGGACAAAACATCAAATTAAAAATAAAGGCAATGTGTGAGATATTGGAGGAGTATGAATAGGTTCTAAATATAGCTACGATCCAAGCAAAATGGATACCATAGGGTATGCTAAAATGGAAGCAGTAGATTAATAATTCATTTTTTACATCTAAGCTAAAGTTGTGATAGAGGATCATATGGTTACCCATTATTCCATGAACAACACACTCAATCAGTTGTTTAATTCAAGGGATAATGCCATGTAAAAACTACATACCTAACAAAATGAGATTTTGTGTAGTTCATTTGGTAATATTTAGGCATAGAGGCATGTAGATTGATTAGAGGAGATGTCTTAAGACATCCAAAGCAACATTTAAAATTATAAGGCACTTATTACCATTACAAAATAAGAAGATACCTAGAACTTGATGGTGATTCAAGTCTTGTTGCACACTTTGCTCATTATGGTGTAGAAAGTGTTGACTAATTGGAAAATGCTAAAGTGATATTTATCCTAGTTGGACACCTCTATTACACAACTTATTAATGATATGGAATTCATTCCTCCATAACAACTACAAAAAATGATTGGGTATAAGAAGATTTCCATAATCTTATAGCTATGCATCTAATAATGATAATAGCCTCTACCAACATATTCTATAAAACCAAGTGATTCATTTACTACTCCAATAGATCCATCATCAAAACAACCTACTATGCATCTAACCTAGAGCATGCCACCACCTACCTAGTAGGTACTACAAATTTCCAATTTTTTAGTTTTCATAAGTTTTTGGCATGATTTTATAGGATGGCCTTAATCATTAGAAGTGTGGTTAAGATAGTTTAAAACTCATAAAGGGAAGCCACATAGTTAATTTAGCCTATTGAAAGTCTAAAAGGGTGGTAGGCTAGTATGCTACTTAGTTGAAAACCTAAAAGGGTAACTAAGTAGTGCATAAAAGGTGAAAAATAGTAATCAACACCTAGAGTGATAAATGTAACTCTTGTTTCTAATTCAATTTCTCTTCTCAAGCTTTGGATCAGGATCCCTTACTATGACAGTATCTTAGGATGAGACAACCGTTTAAGTCTGGGAAAGTGTTGGGTGTAAAATAGGGATAACAAAATCATAGAGTATATTTATTAGATACATGTGTGTGACTTGAGTTATCTTGTCTTTGGCACAGTATTTTTGTATGTATTCAGCCTTTGTAAGCATATTAATAGACTTCAAAATGTGAAGAGTCCTTCCATTTGGGCATAATAAAGGCTAGAATATGTAGAGACAATGCTTTGTAAAACTCTATATATAGTGTTTAATTGTATTTGGACATGGTTCCTATGTGATAGAGATTAATATATATTATTTTGAAATTGTTTTTTAAAAATATATTTTATTATTATTTTGTGCACAATGATTACTCTATTTAATTTAATTTGTTAATCATATGAGTTTATATTGACTATTCATATTCTAATAATTTTGTGTTTCTTTGTGCATCTACATGTTTTTTCTATTAATGAATATATTTAGTCTAAATTACCATTAAATTTTTACTTCTATTATTTTATGTGTAAGTTATCCCTGTATTAGCATGTTCTGAAGGGTTTTCTAAGAACCTCTACTAAAAACCATTATTAATCATAATAACATTTATAGGTTGGTGATAAAGGTATGCTTAGATGAATAAGGAATGAATATCTAAGTCATCATCCACAATCTCACTATCATAAAAAATTAATAGAATGTCTTTGAACCATAAGAGGTGTATGTCATGTATAAGTACCAATAATCCCATCTATGGGTGCTCATAATGTGATAGAGGAGGATGTGCATTATATTCCATTTGCACTTATGGACCCTTCTTAGAATGGTCTTGAAAAGGATTATTCTAGTGATTACCAAGTTGTGAACTTAATTCTTTTGGAAGATTATCAAATGTAATTTTTTGGTTATTAATAAGGTCTTGGATCTTATTCTTCAAGTTAAAACATTAGTTTGTAGAATGACCATGGCCTTGGTGATAATCACAATAAGCATTTGAAGTATATCCTTTGGGTAGAGGTCAACTCATTTCAACATTTATAGGGTGAGGGAGAGATATAAGGTGACACTCCATAAACTTCAAAAGCAATGAAGTTGGATACTCAGGTAAGTGTGTAAATTGTCTCTTTGGTGCATTAGATAAGACAAGCCAATTAGGTTATTATGACACCGCATTAACTGTAGTAATTGTTTCCTTTTTAGGTTATGTGGGTTTTACCTTTTAACTTGGTTTGATAATAAACTTGGTATTTGGTGTAGTTAGTGTGTTTTCTACATACTTAAGTTTATTTAATGAGATAATTTCCATTTCATTATCGTGAACAATATGGCATAAGTCTTCAAAATAATTGAAAATAATGAACTCATATAATGGGGCAAGCAAAATTTGCTTGAATATGTCTTGAAGTTATTTATCTACCATTATATTAGTCATTTTAGCCCAACATTATCTTATAACTTAAGTCATATTCATTGATAGGTTCATTAGTTCCTTGTTTGATCTTTAAAATTTGGTCATAAGAAATATTTTTGGTAATATTGATAGAGAAGTGTGTCAAAAATTGATCTGCAATAGGTTTTAATTCTTTTATTGATTATATAGGTAATTCATAGAACCAACATAGATAATATTACTTGAGGCTTCTTGGAAATTGTTTAGTCAAAAGTTTAACATTGGAGGCATAATCAAAGCATGATGAATAGAAAGATTGAATATGCTATTCATGATCACCCTTTCTATCATAAAATGTGAACTTAGGTGCAACATATCTAGTTGGAAAAGTGTGCAAATATATTCCAAGTATAAGAGGGTTATGCAGCACCTCTTATGAATCAATAGCATAAGATGATTTCATATAATTTTGATCAATATTTTTAACTTTGGCTTATAAAAGTTTTATAATTTCATATAATTTTGATCAATATTTGTAACTTTGGCTTACAAAAGTTTTATAGTTTGGAAAATATCTTTCACATCTTGGTCATTAAGTATTGAAGTTTGAGAAGTCACCAAAGGATGTGCACCCCTAGGTTGAGTGGATATAGGCATTGAAACATGTAATTGGATAAAACTATTTATGTTTCCCATATAATATGTAGCAATATTAAGAGTTATTTTAAGGAACAATGGTGTAAACACATATCTCATGCCATTATTATAAGTATGAAGAAATGATGTGCTCATATGGAGGGTTATTAGTATAAGGGGGATGGCCTATAGCTCTAATAACACAATAAATAGATGGACATAGTTGTTCATCTATGTTTTTTTTTTTTTTTTCTAATATGGTTTTAGGATCCCATTAAGATCATCTAAGTTTTACTAGATATAATGTAAAAACATAACAAGAACTTGTACTTGCTCTTGGTCTATTTGTTCGTGTTCATTGTTTTCATTAGATTCATTATTTTCACACTCAAAATCAATTTCTATGATAACTTCTCTAGTATGTGGTTCAATTTCCTTATTGGCATCTTCATTAGGTATAGAGTTTGTTACTTCATTATTTTCAACCATCTTATGTGGACAAGGAAGAAGCTCTAAGTGTTTGATAAAAACACTAGCTAATCTAGGGATATGCCTATGTTGCATATAAATGATAGAGTAAAGTTAGAATAATAACATAAATTATAAACTCAAAAGGCTAAAAACCATAGGATAATCTAGGTTTACATAAAGAGATGGGTTCACCAAATGTTTAACTCTAAATTGAGATGCATCAATATATTATAGGGTTAAGAATACATAAATGAATAACAACACGGGTGATAAAAATGTCTATATCAGTCCAATTAATTACAAAATCAAATAAGTAATATTATAAATTTATAATTTTGAGATATGCTATAATTAAAAAGTATAACTATTGATTGATATTGAAATAGATGGAAAATAAGAGTACTTAGTTGGTTTACTGTGAGCATGTAGATCTAATATGGAACAAGCTAGTAGTACACTAGATCTAGATTCCAGATCAATCATCAAATTTTATAAATTTACACTATGTTGCCTTAGATGTTTGCATTGAATATGGATAGTTACATTGACACACCTATCTATCCTGGGTAGAGGTGTCTAATATAGAATATTGACTAGATTTAGATACAACCACCTAAAACCTTCTAGGTTTTCTATTGTATTTACTCTGGTGTGTTCAAATATCATGCATAGGCTATCGCTCTTTATCAAATTATTAAAACCTAGTTTCTTAAAACTTGAAGTGACTATGGGAAAAATGGATTAGGGCTCACATTGTTGAGATATCCAAAGGAACCCTCTATCAATAGGTACTACCTACATAACCAATAACCCAAAAAGGGCCTCAAACCTATTTTTTCATCCCCTACATGTTGGATTGTGTGTGCATAGAGTGGCCTAGATTTCAACTTATAAAATATGGATCATGAGATTCTCTGAAAATAATTTAGACCTATATATGGGTTGTCCCTATGACTGATATTGAGATAGGAAATAATAAGGAAGCTTTGATCACTTGAATGCTTAATTAAGTGTCTTTGGTATGTTGCCTTGTGAGTTTCTATGTTTTTTCTAGGTGAGTAATGATTTAGGATTGATCATGAATATATACCAATCATTTTGAGAAATATATCACATTAAATAACTTATACCAACCATAAGGATATGTTACAATTGAAAATTTGATGACTTTAGGGCACTAGACACTTAGTTTGGCACATGAAACTTGTATCAATGTAGGGGTCTGGATGGGACTTAAGTGTCTAGGAATCTATAAAATAGTTACAGGTCTAAATCTTACAAAGGATCATAATAATCAAGTTTATATCATTTTGAGCAACATATAAGGCTTGTTCATTAGAATAACATATGGTTAAACTAAGATATAATAAATAGACACAAGAGATAGAGAATGTAAGCCTTTTGACAATGGGAATGTCTAAGAACTGAAGGGTACATTCATGAGAAGTAATTTCCAAGTATATAAGATAGAGGTGCTATATAATTCAAATTAAGTATGTACATGTATCTTATTTTATTTTATTTTTAGGTTTTTTTAGTTATATATATATATATATATATCTGCATCTTTGCCTTTAACTATTTGATTATAATAATATAAGTATACATCTAAATATCTTCTTCAAGTAAGCTATCATAATTAGGAAGTTTTATTTAGTCAAAGTCATTCAAGAATCAATCAAACCCTTTTAGAAAATTTGAATTTTGGTAGATAGCATTTTAAGTCATCATCTCTACCATAATCATAATGTAACTAACCTTAAACATAAACATAAATCTTTCACTTTTAAATAAAATATGATTTGAAACATTTTTAGATCTTATTAAGTGGATAACTATGAATCATGGTTTAATATTAGAAGTTCCAACATCATATTTTTAGACCAAAAATATTATAATAAATGTACCCACTATATTATATTTTATATTATTCCTTTGAATAGTAGGTACTAAATACGCATCATGATACTTGTATTGAATATTGAATATATATGATAATTTTCAAACAAAAAGATAATAGGACTCCAATTAAGTACATTGAAAATAAGAATTTGTAAGAGAAAAAATAGATAAAACATAAAATCACAAAATTTAACTTCTTGATTTTTTTTCCTTGACAACTCATGGTTACAAGTAGAATAATTGGTCCCTTTATGCCTTTGAAACTGACATTAAAAAAAAGAATCTAAATTTGAACCATGAAATAAATAATTATGCTAACTACTCTTAAAGAGGCTAACTATGGGTTGTGTCATTTTTTTAATGAATAGAATTAGACATCTTTGATCTTCATAATAAAAAGTTATTGTAAATAACCTACATTCCCTCTAAAGAGGCAATAAATATTGCCACAAATCTCATAATATATTAGATAACTAAGAACAAAATGCTCATATGATTTTAGTTCTTAATTACAAATTTTATAGATGCATTGATATCACAATAAAAAGTGTTCTAACTCTATGCAACACTAACAAGAACATACCTGTAATTAACCCAAAGGAAATTTCAACCCAAAAAATACTTTGATGTACTTGGGAGTGATAATACATCCATATTATATTTGAATATAGTTCTCCTAGTAGTGATACATTTTTGTTGACAAAGGTTTCGATGGTTCTATCCATGTTGATTTTATGTAGGATTTGTAAAACTCATCCCTGATGCCTCTATGAATATCTCTTTTCAACATGTAGGGAGTATTGATGGAAAGGTATTAGGAGGAAGATGATTAATATCCATACCAATTTCCTATAGGAAAGATGTACATTGATTATACCAAGTGTTATTTATACCTTATTCACTTAACTTCATAGATGATTAAAGTGCCTTGAATGGATATTTGTTATGCTTAATTATTATATCTGCCATATATCTTAATTTGTGAAGAAACATCACTACATGGAAAATATTTGAAATATGAAGTGTATGGTTTCCAAATTCAAACAAAAAAAATTGCATCTAGAATTGAGTATTTTTCCCTCCAGTTTTTAGATGGCATGGAAATAAGAACACTACAAACCCAATCCAAACTAGTATTATGAAGCATAGGTCCCCAAATCTCACAATCATAAATATTATTGTTGACACTAAATTTTGGAGGATACATAATTTTTTTTTGACATCCTAAAATTGAATTTTGAAACATTATCTCTCAAGTGTACTAATTGCATCATACCCCTTGAATAATATCTCTTTTATAGTGGGAAGCATATTAGAGGGAGTATTTTGAACAACACACCAAGGAAGTATAAGAGAAAACCACTTTAAAAAAAAATATTTTGTGAATGAAATTAGTTTCATGTGTTTTTTTTTCTTATTTGTGTTTAAAACCATGATGTCTTTTTTACTCAAGTTGAATTGTAATCCATGAATATCATAAAATAAGCTTATAATTCCAATATTAATTTTCAAGCCTACAAAATTATGTGACATGATAATAATGTTGTTAGTAAATAATAAGATAGTGATGATTAGATCATAAAGAATTAAATTGTCATAGGTTTTCCTTGAGCATGAAATGGGATGCATACCAATACCTAAAAATCTCAAACTTGATGTATGCAAATCATACTAATGTACAAAACCCTACAACCTACTTGTTATAATAACCATGTTAAGGAATTGTAACATAAATTTGGTAGTCCAATACATGAAACTTCAATATGCAATGGGTACAATACCTATTCAACCCACAACAACTATGTTAATTCAATGAAAAATTTATTGTTTGCAAAGTATGTTATGTATACATAGAGACACAAAAAAGAGAAAAATAAGAGAGAATAATGTCCATATACATCATGACCATCCCTATAGAACTCAAAAAATAATAATATTTAATATTATGTACAATTAACTAATATAAACTCCTAAACTAGAGTTTTTTTACCACTAATTCCTTTACTACAATCCACTACTCCAACTAGTAATCTTATTATTAAAAATAAACTACCCAAATATGTATATCTAGTTCCTTTAAATAAGTATGTAACAACATGTTCCATTTTTAGGAGAAAAAGATCTTGAAAACTCTAGAATATTTGTATTGACATTTGTACATCAAGATAAAGTAAACAAAATAAAAAGTTTGTGTGTGTGTGTGTAGGATGATACAATATTTCACAATCCCATTGGATGCTCTTATATCAGACACCTAGGGTAAATAAAACATAAGCTCCCACTTATGAATGTGTTATGAGCTCATCAATAGACTTTCAATTTTTCACAACTTTGGATTCAAATATCCAAATGGCATCCTCCACTATGAACCCTTTTAATTTGATTAAATACTCATTATAATCTTTATCTCTCGTGCTCTTTCCAATTCTAATGTCCAAAGTGAATTACATTTCTTATTTTGGTTTCTCATGCATTTTTACTCTCTAATCAATGGTTTAAGAGTCTTATGTTGAGTTCTATTTACCTGTGTGACCCTTAATAAATGGGTATATATCTAAAACATTAAGGACATGAAATACCTACCTATTTGGGAAACTTTATTTCATATGAATGGACTGATAACTTGTGCAAAATCTTACAAGGTCCAATCTTCTTCATTTTAAGTTTGTTGTACTCTCATTTTGGTAACCTCCCCTTGCATAAATGTGTTAACACCAACTATCTGAATTCAAATAATCTCTACCTATGATTTTGATGAACATACTATTTTTATTTGTGACCAAATTATTTAAACATTCTCTTTACCTTCATTTTTGCATCATGCATGGCTTGGGTATATTCTTCACCTTCATAACTCCTTTTAACCATTTTAGTTATTCTATTTAACTCATAAAATAATCTAAGGTTTCTTCCATATATAATTTAAAATGGGCTCATACCCATACTTTTGTTAATATATTCATTATAAAAAAAATTAACACATGCCAATGCTAAATCCCATTGTTTGGATTTGTCACTAACCATGCACCTAAACACATTTCTAAGACTGACATAACCTCTATTTACCTATTTTTAAGGTTGATAGGCTAAAACATAATGATTATTATTCCTAATTTATTCCATAGTATTATCCAAAAGTGTCCTCTAAAATTGGTATCTTTATCTAACATAATACCAATAGAAAATCCATGTAGACTTATAACTTATTGAAAATTTTAAATATTTATGACATCATTAGTTTTCTTACATGATATAAAGTGCATTATTTTTGAGAATCTATCTATGAAAATAAAAACGAGTCATTATTTCACTGATTAATTGATGAACTGAGCTAAAAATATATGCTCATAATATCCCATGGTTTATTTTCAATTTATAATGGCTAGTATAGTCTCCACTCATCCATATCTATATCGGTGTTGGTGAATATAGATCTATTTGGCACCTATATATCTACTTTATGTATGGTGTGTGTGTGTATATATATATATATATGTATATATATATATATATATATATATGTATATATATATATATATGTATATATATATATCCATTAGGGATCACACTAATGTAACTATTTATGAGGTCAATCCCCACTATATAGATATAGAGTTTCATTGACTAGACATCACCTACCTTAAACTCAACCATTTAATATAATATATTAAATATAGGTAATTATTTATATCTATAGGGCCTTATCTATCTATATGGGCTTATATTTCCATTGACTATCCTTCATGTAACCTTAAATAATGTAAAACCTCTTCCCATTGAATAACAAACCATCTTGGATCATATATTCAATCTATGGAGTTATATCAACACTTGTTAGGATCTTAAATGCTTTCCACACTTCCTTGAAAAACTAAGTCCTCTTAATATAATTATTTCATTGAATCAAATATAATGACTTCCAATTGGATCTAATCTAACAAAAGAGCTCACCTACTCAAGGCATCTTCCACTTTATTATATTTCCCACTCCTATGTTTCAAAATAAAACTGCAACTCTAAAGGAATTCGACCCATTTAGTGTGATTTAATTCAATTTACCTTAGCTATTTCTTTACTACAACACCTAATGATTAGTTAACAAAAAAATAATTTGGTAATAAATAATGCTTCCACTTATTTAGATCTTGTACTATTTTGTATAATTATTTCTCATAAACAAAATATTTTTCCTTTGCTTCATTTAAATTTTCATTGAAATAAGCAATAGGCTCACCCTCTTGGTTGAGTACTATGCATATATTTGTCTTTATTGCATCACAATCAACTTGGAATTCATTTTCAAAATTAGGTAAAGTGAGCACATGATGTTTTGTCACTTTCCTTTTCAAAAACTCAAAAATCTCTTCTACTACAACTATCCATTGGAACTTCTTCTTGTCCCCTTTCATTGTCATTGTGATTGGTGCACAAATACCACTAAAATTCATATAAAAAGTATCCAACCCATGAAATATCCTTGTTTTAGACATATTATTTGGGGAAGTCCATTATATTATAGATTTTAATTTCTATGAGTCCATTTTTAACCCATATTGTGAAATCATAAATCCTAAATAAATGAGCTCCTCTTTCACGAAGCTACACTTTTTCAATTTTACTAACAACTTTTATTCCTTCAACTTACTTAACACATGTATAAAATATATAAAGTGATCTTACTTAGACTCATTAAGAACCAAAATATCATCTGAATACATAATAAAAAACTTACCTATGAATGGTTTCAACACCTCATTCACGAGCCTCATAAATATACTCATAGCATTAGACAAATCAAATCGCTTAACCCACCATTCATACAACCAATCATTGGTTTTAATTTTTTTTTCCATGAATAAATTTTTATTATTTTGATTTGGTGATACCCACTCTTCAAATATATATTATGAAGTATGTGTCTCCACTTAGACAATCCATTAGATCATCTATCCTTGGAAATAAGAACATATAATTTATTGTGATATTATTTAATTTCATCAAATCTATACACATCCTCCATTATCCACATTTATTGGGTGATAACATAGATATTATTTTACATAGGCTCAAACTTTTATGTATTATGCCTTTTTGTAATATCTCTTGCACTTCTCTTTATCTCTTCATTCACTTGAGTTATTACCCTATAAGTTACCTTGTTTGTCAAACTTGCTCCTCAAATTAATTCAATTTTGTGACTAATAATTATTACTAATGGTAATCCATTATGAAAATAATTGGAAACTATGTCCACATATCCTTAAAAAAACTCTAAATTTTAGTAGGTAGATCACTCACTTTGGTGTCTGATTCCACTTGCACAAGTATGGGATTGAAGGAAACACATACCTCTTCCTTATTTGTCTTTATTAGGAAATATTTTCTAGATACTAATATCACCCTTGAATGGTTGTCCACCTCTTTTCCCTTATATTTTAATGGGGTAAAAATTAATATTTTCCCATCCTTCACAATAGTATATGCATTTTCCCTACCATCATGCATGACTCTCCTATAAAACTACCATGATATACCTAATAGAACAAGACACACATCCATTCACATGAAATTACACACAAATTCATATTTATATGATCCAATTTGAAAGTTAACCATGCATTTTTCATTTATTAAAACTTGATGTCCTTTGGTAAACCAATAAAATTTATAAGGAGTTGAGTCTATTAATCATTTTAACCGAAACTTCTCTACCATTTTCTTAGACACTTAGTTATCTATGATACCACCATCAATGATTAATTTACATGAATTACCTATGGATTTTTAGATTGTATGGAAGAGATAATTCCATAGTAGTGGTTCATTTGTCTCTTTTTATAGTTTCAAGAGCACTCTTTTCATCAAAGTCCTTCAATTTTCACTAGTGACCCAACACTTCCTTCATCCCATAGGCTATATGGATTGTGCCTTCAATCTTTTAGTAAATTTTATGGGTTTATTATGGATACTCAAATGACATATGACCTACATACCTATTTCACATAACAATTTCCTCATAAATCCTAATCCTCTTCCATATAATCATCTTCCTTGAGGTTATTAACGTCTTCTTCCTCTTATATTAAAATTTTAGGTCTAAGAATGACTTTCTACTTCATCATGGGTTTGTTGTCTACTTTGACCAAAATCTTGTCATTTTCCTTCAAATTTTTTCCCTCTTCTTCTTAAATATATTCCTCTACCTCTAAAGTTCACATGTTGCCTTTGTGAAAACTTATCCTCCTCTTTCAATGCACATTAGTAGGCATCCTATACAATTTTAAAGCTAAACAAACTAATTTCATCTTAGATATTAAAATGAAAACCATTCACGTACCTTGATACCTATTATAGGTCATCTTCCATATGTCCAACCCTTATAGTGAGTTTTTAAAACTTGTGTATTCCTTCACACCTACTTCCTTTTGTCTTAAATTTTGTAACTTTATAAACAAACTCATTTTATAGTTTGAAGGTAAGAATTTGGCCTTCAATTTGGTCACCGTTTTATCCCAAGACTTAATTTTTTGTTTTCCTCTTCTTTGACTCTTAGTTTGTACATAATCCCACTCTAATCATGACTCCTATGACCTTATTCATCTTGATGATGCATATAAGCTCATTTGTAGACTACCATCACTGTGAGTCCTATTTGATCCTAAAAAGACACTTGGAGAGTTGTCAAATCCATTATTAAACCCTCCAAACCTTCCCCACACTCTATTAGAGCTATCATACCATATAGGATCCTTTCTATGAACCCTAAAGACCCTTTAGGAGGTTGGGTGACCTAAGTCATTGATATTGAAAAAAACTTGTGGCCTAGGCTACATGTTTTAGCCAAAATTTTACAACTTAGGATGCAAGTCTTCCAGATTAGGGATTTTTGTATTTTGTCCATTGCCAAATAGTAAAAAATGGCCACTTTTTTATATATCTAAGCCTTGGGCTGCTCTATTTGACTTTAAAAAATTCATTATAACCCTCCTCCTCACTTTTAGCTCTCCAAATATTATTGAGTTTCTCTTGATTCATTCTTGATCATTGAGATCCCACTGTGGATTTTTTCTCATTGATATAAATTAACCTACACACTTGCTTACTGAGTTGCATAAATCATTGCTACTCCCAATTGTTCTTGATTCACTATTGCTTGATCCTAGATTTTTAGGTTGGAATTAAACCTAATTTATGCACTTGGATTGACATATACATACCTTGATTGATAATGATTCACTTTCTCTCCTTTATTGTTGACAATGGATTGGATAGAGCTCTACATTACATCTTAGTTTTCCTCCACACTATATAAAACTTGGACTCACGATTGGTATAATACTTGCATTGTGTTTGAGCATGATCTAAGGGAACCTTGATTATAAGGTGAAACCATTTAGTTATTATAGTGTAGTATATTTTATAGGGTTAGAGATTACTTGATAGGGTTAGCTTCATTTTTTAACAATAATTACCATAATTTTATGCACTTCTCTCTATAAAATGTCTTTCACTTCATAGAGGTGCATATTTTTGAACCATTTTCCTTATTTGGTAGTGCTTGATTATTTAGATAGTTTGTTTTATTATTATTTTTGAATAGTTTCCTTTATTTACTTACTTTATTATGGTTATATTAGTTAGAGACACCTACATACTTTATACACTTGATCATGCTAGCCCTAACCTAGTTTACAAGTCAGTATTTAGCCTAGTTCAAGCTGACAAACTAGATAACTACCTTAGACTTATAGTGGTTTCTTATGTCATTTATCCTAGTAGGTGTTTACTTAGTACTTTTGGTACCCTATCTACCAAACCCTAGTGGCTTGTTTAGATTATTGGAGCTACATTCTACATGTATGGTGGAACCATATACAAGATTTATCACTAGTTCTATCTTGTTTAAAGCCCTCATATCCCATTTACTATTAATTACTATGATTATTTAATTTCACATTATTTGACCTTGATTTTTTTTTACTTTCTCTTCTCCAATGGTTATTTGATAATTTTCCTCTTCTATTTCCTTCCTAGTTTCTCTTGTTTCATTACATCCATGGCTAGCCTTCCACATTTAGGATGTCATTCCCACTGGACTCAAGGTCTTGTCCTTGAGGTCATTCATGAGTAGTATGAGGCTAAAATGGAACATAATAGACGCCTTAGGATCTAGGAAGTAACCTCATGCTAGCATAGTGACCTTGACCCTCTTAGGTTGTACATGGAATAAGATTGGAGATACTATAACAAATGGGATCTCTCACCTTTTCAATAATATAAGATTTAATTGTTTGAGGATAACTCCTTGATACTTGAGACCAATTTTATTTAACTTGTTAGGGTTGAAGGTGACCCTTTTCATGATTGAGTCCTAATGCATTATGTACAATCATTTATGATTGTCACAGGTGGCTTCATGTGAATGAATAGAACCATTATTCCCATAAGAGTAGACATCATGCTTCCTTTAGAGATAGAGATAACACCCTTTCAAGTTTAGGTGCCTAAAATAATTATTATATGAGTCCTCCACCTACTTACCAATGGGAGATTCTATGGCAAGAACCCCCTATTTTCCATGTTGAGATATGTGGGCATATCAACTTATCTTGGCATCCACCTCTCATGGAGCCTTCCCATTCTCCTAGTCCTTACTTTAGGGTTTCAAATGAGTGCACTAAATTATATTTACATTTGTAGACTAGGGATATATGGGATGCATATCATGAACATCTCTTCCCTCATGTGGACCCTTGTATTACCATAAGTGGCCAACACCATGGGGATTTAATTTATCTTGACCAATACCTTATGTATGTTATGTTGTTTTATCATCCCCATGTGGATTGATATCCTTATTATGGATATTCACCTCCACATGTTTGGGAAAATACTCATCATGTAGATATTCCATCCTAGGATCCATCGTAACATCACTTCCTACATGCCCAAGGTTATGGTGATCCCTACTTGCATAGGCAACATCATGACCCATACGAGCCTCTTTATGAAGCTTGCCACCAATCCACTATCAACCATGCCTATGGGGATACTCATAGGAATACTCTACCCCCATTGGGTGTATTTTACTCCCCTTCATAATTCAATACCTAAGCTACCCAGTTTCAATGGGACTCAGGATGATAGTATCACATAGAACATCATGACATTTATGATGGTGTGTATGGATTAAAAAAAAGATAAAAACATGATGTTGAAGCCTTTATCTCATTCCTTATGATTTTAATCTCTACTTTGGTTCTAGAATCTACTTTTATATCCTCTTTTTTATTTTTAATCTCCTTTTGGATGACTGCTTATAGTATTTCAATATATCTAGACCATTTAACCTCAACATTCAGTCACTCACTTCCATGGTTTAGGCCAATGGTAAGTCTAACTTTGAATTTTTACATAGGTGGCATTCAATAGTCCATACATGTAGCACAAGGTTCTCAAATGATCATCTCTATGACATTTTTAGATGAGAATTGAGGCAATAAATTCACCTTGAGGTCCTTAAGTAGGAACCCACATCTTATGATGAAGATGATAGGGTATTTAAAGATTGAAGTATTCAAGGTTTGTGTGGGAATTTGGCCCATGATGACTCAAAATTTATCCTCATTATCTGATTATAACCACAATGTAGTCAATGATGATGTCACTAAGACTCTATTTTGAGATGAAATAAAATAAGGATGGTCACAAGGTCAACACTCTAAGTAAGAGGCCAGCTAAAAAGAAGGCCCCTAAAAAGAGTGTAAAAGGGTACAAGGTGTTGTATCCCTATGACCCTGCCAAATTCTACAACTTCCATAAGATTAAGGGGTATTATGACAAGGAATGTGTCACCCAAAAATATCTTTTGAAGACCTTGTATTCTTCCCAAAGTTATCTATTTTCTAAGCCTAACTACAAGTTGGATGTGTTCACAAAACCTCTTCTTAACCACGACAAGGAAAAGAAAAAGAAGAAGAATAAATACAAGGCTAAGGCCCATCACTCTACATTTCCCTATTATACCTCTTCTACTTCCTCTTCCTTAGCTACCTAAAATGAAAGGATAAGCACAAGAGTATTAAGCTTATTATTTCTATTGACATAACCTCCACTCAATATGAGTACCTTGAAAACAAGCGTTCAAGTTAGATGACCAATCCATCAAAGATACTAGTGGAGATGGTCTCATGGGCCCACTTATAGGAGTAGGGAATCCCAAAGATAGGCTTTAATTTCATCCTAATATCCCTCCATAGACTAGGTAACACCCTTACTATTTCATAGAGGAGTTACAATCCTTCTCTACTAGAATATCCATGTAGGACCTTCTCTACCTTTGCCCTAAGCAAAGGGGTCTTATATTTGATGAGCTTGGTCTTTTTATCAAGATTCCATTATGGGATGGTACTAAGGTGTTATTTAACTTAGACATCCATGATGACCCTTGCCCACCTGCCTTATCTTTTGACCCTACCTCTTTGCTAGACCCTTTCATTTTATAAAAGAGGGCTTGATTCCCACTCTAAATTAAGACCTCGATTGATAATTATCACATCAAGAGATGCATCATTGATGAGGGAGATGCGTTGAACATCATATCCTTGTGGGTGTTCAATGAGCTAATAATTAAATGTAATAATCTTTATGATTCTCATCATAACTATATTGGATTAAATAATAATATAGTTCTACCAATGGGAAATGTGAAGCTTAGGGTCAAGTTCAAACCCAAGATAGTTAGGATCAAGTTTTGTGTGTTAGACTTAGATCTCTCATACAACATGATCCTTGGCTGTCTATGGACCAATTCCATGTAAGTTATCATGTCAATTACATTTTTTATGGTCCAATTTATGCATGGAGTTGAGGTTCACATCTTAGAGTCTGACACATATCCCATGGCATTATTATATGCTAAGATAAACCCCTTTAATGAGGCTTTGGATTTCTCTTCATAGGTCCATATGGTTTCACTCAAGGCTACCATCACTAAATCTTGATTTCTTAATGATGAATGGTTTGACCTTCCTAAATATCAGTTAGAGTTCACTCCTCTGCCTATTACATGCTCACTAACACATCCTTATTCTAAGCATTAGGATAGCTCTTCACTATATGGATACCTCTCTCAAAACATCTCCCTAAATATTTATCCTCTCCCTTTGTCATGATTATCCCATCTTAGCATAGACGCTCTCAATGCCTCTCCCACTAAGGCTACTATATTTTGTCGAGTCAAATCTCAAGTGCTATTTCATCCATGTTACAACATGTAACCTAGTCAATGAGATGATAGATTATAAGAAGCTCATGATGGTGTGTTGCATGTGTCACCACCCTCTTATTCATCTAGGCTTAGAGTTATCATTCAACAATAATGACCCCACATTTATAATTCTCATGTTTTGGGTCATGAATGGTGAATCTAAGGATTTAGATGATTCATTTCCTTCCTCCTACCTTTTCCATTTTTTAAGCCTCTTTTCAAGCCTACCTAGGGATTTTCTACCTCCCATAGAGCAGGCCACAAGTTAGTAGGATAAGAAATAGTCTACCTTAGGGGTAGGTTACTAGTTAGGGTAAAGTAATGGCCTAGGCTTATGATGTCCTGGTAAACCCTAGAGCTCATGTGAATACCCTACATAGCCCCCCATTTAGTGGATTTTCACTCTTGTGATGTTCATTGTCAAACCTTGTAGGTATCTTTGGATATTTGGCTTGTGCACTCCTCCTTAGATGTGCCTCAAGATAAAATCAAAGTCTCTTTCTTCTTTTTATCAGTATTGATACTAATTTCTTGTAGTTGGTCCTCTATTGAATTCCTTTCTCCTTCACCATAGTTTCTTATAGGTGGTGTGGGTTAGTGGTTATGGTTATTTAGGACTTACTCTAGTCTTCTTTAACTAGTCTTCATCTTTCATGGACCATCTACTACCCCCCATGGGTTCAATGTAGGTGGTGAGGGTTAGTGGTTGGAGTTGCATGAGACTTGATATAGTCTTATCTAACTAGTATTCATCTTGAACTAGCCTATTACTAACCCTCTTCATCTCTCACCATGTCTGACATTGGTTTCTTTCCCATAATTGTAGCTTTGTTGCATTTTTTATCTCCCTCATGTAAATTTATTGGTATAATTTATGCTAAGATAGTTTCTCTATAGTTGTATCTTGTGTCCTTAAACCCCACCATGGTGTGTCACTTGATGGTGATCCTACCTCAAATACACTGACTCCTCCTTGTGTCTATATCCATGCACACTAAAAGAGGAAGTTAGTGTGCACAAACCAAGTAAAATAAAAGTGTAAACCTACTATTTTACTTCCCCCTTTTATGGGCATGTGGACCTCTTTTTGGACCTAGTCGGGTTATTTAGGAGCTCTATAGGCTTAGGTCATGGTTTTTTTTTACTTTTATAAATCTTGTACTAGGCTTAGCCCTTGAGTATTTAATAACCTATGGCTTATTCCAAGCTACATGTTATGCCTAAAAACCCATGGCCTAGAGAATCCATAGGGCTTGATAGAATGCCCAACCCATCCCTCTATTTAACTTCATGTTTGTTGCTAGAGATTAAGCTTCCCCTCTTAGATGTTTTATTCTAGATTTTATCTCCATCCATATGTGAATTTGAGAATAGTGTATAAAAAACACTTGTAGGGCCTCTAAATACCCATAAAACTAAAAAATTATGCAAAGTGATAGCTAGAGGACTTACTTAAACCATTATGATCACTTCTTGTATGCTTTTGTGTAACTAAATATCCTCAACATGGTTCTTTGGGATCTTTGGGCTCTCCTTTGGTCAATGTGAGGGTGAAAATGAATTAGAGAAGATATTTTCCACTATTTTTACCCTCTTACTTTCTCTTTCTTTGTGTTCTTTTTGGGCCCTTTGTGGGTAGATTACATGTTGTTATTAGGAGAGCTACTAGACCTTCATGTTAAGGGTTTGGGTCTATTTCAAGTGTAATGGAAACCTTTGTTTCACTCCCTAGTGCTCGCTTGTGCCCATTTCTTGATTATCTTAGTCTCTTATACCTTGATGGTCTCTTGGAATTTATAACATGTGTACTCCTTCTTGGATGCACATAAGACAAAAGTACATATATATGCTTATTTTAATAAATAGTTTCCTTACTTGTTTACAACTGATCCCCTACTAAATCCCTCTTCCTTTATCACCATGGTTTTTACATGTCTGTAAGTTCATGGTTGTAGTTGTTTGGGAATTTCTATGGTCTTATCTAACTAGTTTTTCATCTTCCACACACCTCCTACCACCCTTATTCACCTCTCACTATGGTTGATGTTGGTCACCTCCATTATTTTCTCATGGTAACATTCTCCATCTACCTCATGAAGCTTGCATGTTATTCATTGTGTCAAGATAGTAATTCTATGGTGGTGTCTTATGTCCTTGACCCCCATCATGGTGTACCATTTAGTGGTGACCCACATTGATGGTAATAATTGAGGTAACCCAGGACCTACCATTGTGGCTAAGATTATTGATGACCTATGGGGCCATGACCAAAATACATCTAGTTATTTCCTTATTATAAATATGAAAAATGTATTGAGTGTCATGTGATTATTATATCCCTCACTGATGCTTGTGCACTAGGCACATGTTATGTGTGCTTTTTCTCCAACTCACTCTTAGTTGTGTCTCATCTCACTGGGGTCTGAAATATCTTAGTTATGAGTTTCTCCCTCTCTTTGAGGTGACACATGATTTAGTCTCCTCTTTTGAGGGCACATCCCTAGTGTAGAGAACACAATAGTAAATGCTTTAGTGAATGCCATCTTGGAATTTTTTGTTTGATGTCATTTTTTATGCCTTCTATGTATGAAATAGGGCTAGAGCTAGATTTAGATTAGGTAGAGTTGACATTGGTACCATTAGATTACACCATCAACTATTCTTCCACCACCATTTTGATTAGGTAACTACATATAATGTTATTTTTTCCCTTTTTCCTATATGATTATTGCTTTTATGTGGCTTTTAGGTAATTGAAAACACTCCTTTTTCTACTAAACATTGATTACTTGTACCTTAGGGTCATATGTAATAATGACTCCTCTAACCCTATTCTTTTTTATGATTATATATCTACTCATCATGCATACTACCATCAATATGAGTCCTATTTCATCCTACCCAAACATTCAGAGAGATCTCCATTGCATTGTATACCCATATAGACTTATACATACTCTATCAAATCTCTTTCACCTTGCATGACCCTTTTTGTGCACCCTAGAGACCCTTTGGGAGGTTGGATGGCATAGGTCACTAATTTTGGAAAAACTTGTAACTTAGGCTACACATTTAGCCAAAATTCTATATCTTGGGACATAAGTCTTTTAGATTAAATATTTTTGTGTTACGTCCATTCCCAAATGGTAAAAAAAACCACTTTTGGGGATATCCAAGCCTTAAGATGTCCTATTTGAATTGAAAACATTCATTCTAACTCTTCTCATTCTCACTTTTGGCTCTCCTAACCTTCTTAAATCCCTTGATTCATTCGTAATCATTGAGCTCCCATTGTGTATTTTTTATCCTCCTTGATAAAGATTCACCTACACACTTTCTTGTTAATTTGGATACACCATTAATACTCCCAGTTGTTCTTGATTCATTATTACTTATTTATAGCTCCTTCAATTGGCACTGTACCTAATTTATGCTCTTGAATTATCCTATATATCCCTTTCTTTCTATTATTTAACCTTCTCTCCTAGATTTTTGATAGTGGATTAGAAAAAGCTCTACATTTTAGCTCATTCTTCCTCTAAACTAGATCAAAAATGGACTCATGGTTGGTAGAATACTTGCATTATGTTTGAGCATGATTTGAGGGAACCTTTCTTTTAAGGTGAAACCATTTATTTAGTGTGGAGTAGTATATTTTTTATGGTTAGAGATTACATGCAAGGGTTATATTCATTTTTAAACAAGAATTATCATACATTTTTGAAAGTTTATTTATATGCCCTGGCCCCATTAAACTCAAATCTATATGGCCCCATTAAACTCAAATATATATGGATATCTATTGGGTGGGGGTACCAACCCCTTATATCTATATATATCATAGTTAACATAGACCATGGAAATGAAACTATATATTTTGCCCCTCCCCTACCCCCAAGCCCTATCTATCTATCTATCTATCTATCTATTTATATATCTATCTATCTATCCCACCAACCCAATATATATATCCCATTGATAACAAGTCTATGTGGTGTCCTAAGATAGATTTTATTTAGACCTCTCCCTCCTTATATATCTTATCTTATCCTGAGTGTAGCCCCCTATATCTATCTAGATTATCTTATCTTGAGCATAGACCCCCTGTCTATATAGGGTATATCTAGCTTATATTTAGCATAATGAATATGATAGACTCTTGAGCATAGACACCCTCTCTATATAGGGTCTTCTGGATTATCTTGAGTGTATCCCCCTATATATATATATACATATATATATATATATATATATATATATATATATATATATATATATATATATATATATATATATATCAACTATCTATTTGGGGGGTAAGACATTCTATCTCTGAACTACCATATACTTGATATACATGGCATGATATCACCATATATATAAGGGGTATTGTTGGTTTTGACATCCACATCCATAATGGAATGAAAATGAGTTTTATATTAGGATTAATTTAGGTATAGAGTATTATCTATTTCAAGCTATTAAATTACACTACAAAACTATTTTAAATCTTTGAAACATTCAAATGGTCAAATATACTATTGCATCACTTATACCAAAGGTTACTAAGAGAAAGAGCATATAGTCATACTATTACAATTCCACACACATGGATAGGAGGGAGAACTACATGCAAGTATAAATCCCTCATAAGAGTATTAGCTATCTAGGCAACACTTAGCAATAAAGGGTTGTTAGGAATAGCTTGAATCACACTACTAACCCCTTTTTACTAGGTTGAAAGAGATAAAATGAAAAATAAATAGGGTTGCATATTATTTGGATCTAGTATACAAGCGATCATAAGTTGAAACACATAAATATTACATAAGGGGGAAGTGCATGTCTGATCTAAATTTAAGGTCACTCTTGTGTACATTTATCACTCAACACTAGTGTCAGATATAAACACAAGCCTCAATATTACTATCCTAGATCAATGAAATTATCTGAAGGTTAAAAATAGTCAAAACATGGAATGAAATAAACCCAAATCTCTAACATAACCCAATGATGACTATTGATCACTTCCTAGAGGTGCATGTTTCTAAACTATTTTCATTTCTTGGGGGTGCTTACTTATTTATATAGTTTGCTTTCCTATTCTTTATGCATTAATTTATTTCCTTTATATATTTTATTTACTATGGTTAGATTAACTAGAGATAAATACATCATTTGTGCACTTGATCATGGTAACAATAACTTATTTACAAGTCATTCTTTGGCCTAGTGCAAGATAAAAAACTAGATAGCTAACTTAGACTTCTAGTGGCTTCCTATGCACTTTAGCCTAGTATGTGTTTGCTTAATAACCTTGGTACCCTATCTGCCAAACCCTAGTGGCTAGTTTATATTCTTAGAGCTAAAACCACCATACTGATGGATGAATCTTTAAATTTTTGTAAGTAAACTTCATTTTCTTGGACTACTCCATCGACTCATAATAAAATCTCTCTCTCTCCATATTTTTAATTTAATACATGAGTTCTTCATTATTCAAGATACCATTATAATAAGGTGTGTCAATATTAGGTTTGATCCTAATATTTTCCATGGATTTGATAAATTTGGTCTCAGCTTTATCCTCTACTTCTTTTTCAAGTTCTTGAGCTTATTGGTATCTCTTTCCTTCATCATTACTCACATCCTCAATATGAACTCCCCTTATTGTCATGCCCAAAATTCACATGAATTGAACCAAATAAAAAAAGGATCAATTTTTTAAGAATGTATAATTCACATTCTACATAATTTCATTACCCATTGGCTAGCTAACAACATGGTACAAGATGCACAATGGGTCCAAACAAACTTGCATGCATAAATTACATGGATGGAAATATGCAAATGATCGCATGGTTTTTATGCAACCATGTTGTCCCCACTTGCTCTCATTAGCCTATAGGTTATAAAACAAGCATATAAACCTCTAAGTTTCCTAGTGGGCACCATGGATTGAAGGCATAGAAATGATGCTCAACTAAGGTGAGGATGGCTCAAATAATCAATGGCTTGAACAATTATATCTAACTATCTGATGTACTAAAAAACATCTTTGAGTGATTTTGACCAATCACAAGGTTTAGTTCACACTTAATCCATAATTAAAATTTATTTTTGACTTAAGTAAAAATCATGGAAAATGCTCAATTAAAAATCATATAGTCCCCATATGACCTCTAAGGGGATTTAAAATATTATAATTAATCCCCTAGAGGATAAAACACTCCATCTCAATTTTTGGATTGATTCAACCTCAAATATTAGCTTCAATAAAAGGTAATGAAACCCTATAAATACTTACATAAGTTAATAAAGGTCTCAAAATATTCATTAAGATATAAACTTATAATTTATAAAGGGAGGGAGGAGGTACTGGAGGATGACTAGTCCATAGTCATCCATCCTCTTCATCCTCAACTTTGGATGACTGTCATTAATGGAGTCTCCAAGATTTTGGTCCTTTTACCATTTTATTTAGTTTGTAATTGTTATTTGATACATTCATGATTGATCTAATTCTATAGGTACCCATATTCATGGAAATTTTCTAGTTGGTTTCAGGATCTTATGGTTTTTGAAAATGTCTCTAAGATCTTCAAGCTCCTCAACAACCATTAATGGATGCAAGCTAGGTAAAATAATAAAATATATTAAATTTTAAATTTTTATCTCTAAATTTTATTTCATGTGGAAGGGGACAAAAACTAACAAGAGTCCATTTTTGTGTCAACCTATTTTGGGTCTTCTAAGAACCAACAAATGCCAAAAATGTCTATACTGACCTCCTAAGGACATAAGCATAATATATTGAAAATTGTGAACTTAAAAGTATTAAAACACATTTTTATATAATAAAACAAAAAAATTAAGTGGGTACCTTTTGGGTTCCCCCACCTTCAAGCTTTTAGGTCTTCAAAATCATCTCTACAAAAACAAGTCTATTTATTTGCCAAGGGTTTGATTTTAATATAGAAAAAAAGTTGTAAGTTCAAAAAAAATTAGTTAAATTTAATATTAAATAAAATTAATTTTATAAATTTAACTAATCACATAATTAATATTGGGTGGCACACCCTTACATAATCCATGTAACTCCCAACTCGTAATACCCCATGTGAATAGACCTAGCCATGGTGGTCAACTGCTTATCACAAACCACCAATATCCCTTTGGCCTTTAAGGCCTCTATCAAATGCTAGGTGGCCACATGGGTGATCACCACAATAAAATTTTACCATCATAATAAAATTTTTATAATACCCTTGGTATGAGCCCTTGTTTTTAATAAAGTTCCCTACAAAGGATTGTATTTCAAAAATTCATAACTAGAGCACCGTTAGTCAAAAAAATTGAAAACAAGTGGTAACAAGGTCTAAAAATCCTAAATTTGTATTTAAAATTGTTTTAATCCCTCCAATAAACTAATTTACATTTAATAAAATTAGGTGAAGTTGGATCATATTACAAAGAATATTTAGGCATAATTATGAGTCTTCACTTCAAAAATTCATATCTTGCTTTCCGTGACTCCAAAAATTTATCTATAAATTGATATGGATTCATAGCAGAATATAGTTTATTAATAAATTATTTTTTTGGTAATTTTTAACAACCAAAAAAATTATAAATCAAGAATAACTTCTTTAATGCCAAAAAAAAATCAAACTTTACAATTGAATTATGAACTAGTATTCTATTATGCATAAATATACTTGTATTTTTAGAAATAAAAAACATAAGTACACTTTTATTTTCATAATTAAATTCATTATTAGTGCACTAAAATTTGTTTTTAAGATATTTAAATAGAGAGAGTAAGTATTCACACTTAATTTCAATGACTATTATAATGTTTCTTATACTTTTCACACAACAATAATTTAAAGTACTATAATTAATATTTAAAAGGTTTTAAAAACAACCAAATATAAATATTTCACTCATATTTAAAGTATTTAAAAATTCCATGAATCTAAAATATCCAAAACATACCCTCATGTCCATGGTAAGGAGGGACTCACCTCCTACCCTATTTCCATCATTACGCGATTGTCTTAGATACCCCCAATCCAAGGAATCCCAACTTTGTTCTTATATACTACCATTTAAGTGTAGGGTAAGGAGATGTGTGGGTAAGAAAAAATTGGTGAGCATGGATAGATGTATTGACCTATCATTATTATCTACATAAAAGGCTCACACCAACACCCATTCAAGAACATAAGTTCCATTTCAAAATACAAATGATATCAAATGTAGCCACAATAAATTTTCAACATAATAAAGATCTCTAAGGGATAAGTAGAACATGAGGATGCCTACCTCTTATAATACCACCTATATTTTACATAATATTACTTTATCCCAGTCAACCATTCCAAATACCTATGTAGGAGGGTATGGGAACTTGGTTCTACTAGCCACTACCACTAAGGGGAGAAGAACCTCATAGGAAGGCATGGGAAATGGGTTCCACTAGCCACTACTAGTACAAAAATAAGAACCCAATTAGAGGGATTGTGAACCAATTTTAAATAGAAATTACCAATATGAAAATAAGAACCATGTAGGAGGGTATGGGAACCTGGTTCTACTAGACACAACCACTACACAAAAGAAGTACAAACAAGACAAGTAATCTAAGCCAAAATAGAATAAATAATGACATCAAAATGAATCAAGAAATGGATTTGAAAAAAATTAAAATAGGAGGGTTGGTCCATATCCAAAGCCCAAGTGGGAAACAAAATCCACATAGTGGCCATAGGCACAACTATGACAAGGAAATGTGAAAAGAAGGTAGACCAAGTGTCCCGAAACCTCTTGAAACTAAGTAAACAAAGGGGGAGAATATTTTATTTCAAAATAATGACATACATTAGAAAATATCAAAGACATGGAAGCCTACCTTGGTTTCTTCACTTAATTCTACACAAAATAACTCCTCTTCATAATGTTAAGGTTAGTTCACTTCTTCACAAGGCAAGGTCTTTTCCTTCTTCCCTTAGCTTCTCAATCTCTCCTCTATATATTCTCCCCACTTCTCAATTTTAAAAATGAAAAAGGTGATCCAGGGTAGGATTTCCTTCCTCATATAGGCAAAGTACTCAAATCCATTGGCTAATGGGAATATGACATGTGTACCTTCCCATTCATTGGCTCTTGGTTATAAAGTCAACACAATCATTAACTCATCTTACAAGACCTTGTGGGAAACCAAGGTAAGTCCATGTCTATTCAATGATCCCACTATCCCATGCCATATATAAGCACATGGTCTACCCAAAAAGTCTTTTTGGCTCTTAGAAAGACTCTCAAACATCCCTATTAGTCCAAAGACTCTAAAATCAACACAAAATATCATAAAATCACTTTAAGTCACCCTCTAATGTTGGATTATCAATTAAATTCAATTTTTACAAGTGATGATATCAAGTTCGATTCATTTTCAACATTAAGACATTATAAATGTTTCAAAAAATATCTAAAGTATGGGTAAAGAGGTAAATAATAGTGTCAAAGGGGTAAATAGTTTTATTAGTATAAAAATTCCAAAAATCAAAATAATTCACTATAACTCATTAATAAAAAATGAAGAGCTATGTTTCACTAGGGACACAACACATCTAGTGAATGGTATAATCCATGATCAATGTAATCCAAGATCACTCGCTTGGCCACCTATGATCTTGCACATCATTTTAGATATATAAATTGATCTATCCTAGGATAGACAAAGTAAATAAAATTGAAATAATTTTAAGTAACATGTACAAACATGTATTTAATACATTATATCTATAATCATCAAGGGGAAATAAATACATGTCAATCATCCCAGTACCAATATATCCAATCACATGATAAATAAGCACTAACTCTACCAATAAGAAAATATAATGTGAATTTTAATAAACAACTAAAATCATCTATCATCAATACCAAAATCACACTCAAGTAAGAAAAATTAAACAAAATCAAGTCCATATCCCACTATCTCAATAGTAATGTAATAATCATATAATCAACATAACATCAAGTGTATCATGTCTTGATAATATAAGGATCACATCAGATTAGGATGCATGTATAATAATAAAATGTTTAAAATCAAGCATTATGAAATTAAGGGTCTCATGCCCCCTCCCCTTATGTAGAATTCTTCTTGGAAGTCACCGAGGGTCAAAAGTATAGTTTAGAAGATGTTACACTAATCATGAGGAATCTTAATAACTTGGCTTAATAGTTTCTTGATGTCAATGATCTCAGATCACTTCTAACATATCACAAAGTGTAATGCAATACACTAAAATATCCATGGTCAAAGATAGGTCAACTCTACCATAGAGAAATCAATGATTCATGACATAATTTGAAGTTTTGTTGATTAATATTTTATTTCTAAGTTATGATAACATAAATTTAATGTTGACTTAGTCCTAATCAACTGTTAATTTGATAGTTAGATAATTTATTATAATGTGTAAAGTGTCATGTTTAAGTATAAGGTAAGGATTGATTTTATTTTAATTTGTTTTAATTCATTTTATTTTATAAAACCAAGAGCATTTTAATTTCCTTCTTATAAAATTCTTTAAATACCAAAAAAAAATAATGACTGATTCAAGTACATAGAAGCCACAAGGTTAGCTACATGAGATCATATCAATATAAGTGGTCCTTAACCCATCAAAAGAAAAAGAATAGTAGTTTACAATAAAAGGAATCATATAAGGAGAACTTTTTGAAATTAATTTATCATCATTGCTTAAACCTTCACTTAGTTACAATAGGAGGACTTTGGATGCTTGTCCCAATGCCCAAACCCCAATCACACACCATTGGGTGGACTTTAGACACTTGTACTTATGCCCAAACCCCAATCACATAACACATCAAGTTGTATCCAATATCACAACATAATCCATATCCATCACTCTAAAATTTATGAGGAAACATATGTTAATATTTAACAAACCAAATAAGGCTAAGGCTCACACTATCCTTCAACCTATCTAGAAGGAAAAAATGAAATGATTGTTATCACTCTGGAGTGCACCCTGATTTAAGATGTGTAAAACATACCCTCTATCTAGCTGATATAATTGGATCTTCTCAAAGTGTGGGTGACTCTGTAATAATAAGAACCTCAAGAGAGGGCTGGTTCCCTTAATATTTATCTATTAAAACTAAACTATTTTGCTTTTTTGGGATGAAAAAGGAGAAGGAAATTGAAATGGGAAATTCTATCTAATGGGGTGATGCACCTAAATGATTGGTATTATCTAGAATATTTATGAAACTGAGTAATATACATGTATGAATCTAAAATAAAACCCTACATTCAATCCTAAACATTAGTGTTTCAAAATAAGGCCTGAATGAATTTTGCAATGAAAATTCAAATCCTAGCTCTTCCAATGACCTGTAGAGGATGTGATTTTCACAGTAGGTGTGGAAAGAACTTAAAAAAAGGGAAAGTAGATGAAAATTTTATTCTATTACATATTCAAATTACACTCTATTTTTATCCAAAAAAACATATGCAAAAAATCTTCTTTATTTGATAAAAAGGGTTTCAATTACAATTTCTTCTCTGCTTTTGGAATTTTTGAAAAATGGCTTCAAAAAGCCAATATATAAGTCTAAAACCTTAAATAAATCCAAATTGGCATGTAAAATGGAAAGATTATTCTTATTTGAGTTAAAATAAGACTAAAATCCTTTTAAAATATTAAATAAAGGCTTTAAAATCTTTCAAGTCTTCAAAAATTATATGTTCTTTTTTGGCACAAAATTGAGAAGTGGTGAGCCCATGTTGACTTGTCAACCTTCCTTACATGAAAATCATGCTATAAATTGGAAGATAAATCCATATTAAAATTGGTTTTAAGTTCTTGAGTTTCCTTATCTTTCATGAAAATCATGAGACATGCATGAAACTAGTCAATCGAAGAGATTTGACCCTTAAGGACTAGTTAACTCAACTTGAGCTCAACTTGCATGAATTGGAACTTTTGGATTGAATTTAGAATGATATATCCACTTAAAAAATATATATTGAATTTTTTAATTCCAAAATTAATTCAATTGATATATATTCAATGCCATTCTTTACTTGTTTGATTGACCAATTAAGCCTATTAGGCCAATTAGGCCTAATAGCCTATCTTCTTGCATTTGGACTCTATTAAACCTAAAACAAGATGATATGAAACCTAGAAAAAAAATTAAATATACCTTTAAAAACTTTTTTCATCACAATATATTTTATTTTGATGAGAAAACACTCGTCATTCAGTTAATAAGGTTGACTAGGCCTATTTTGCTCTATTTTCCTACAGACTAGCCATTTTGATTGAGCTGATTGGGACACTTATGGGATGATTTATAACCAAATTAAAATTTTAATATGAATAAAAAGTCTTAGGATTTTATCTCCATTTATTATATTTCATTTAAGTGTCATGTACTTCATTTTACATGTTTTTTTTAAAAAACATGATTTATTCCCTCATCTATATAATTACATGCATAAAATTGAAATTTATGGAATCCTCTCTGAGTTTAATTAAAATTAAATTTTTTTTCAGGTTTATCCAAGATTATTTTATGGAAATAAAATCAAATTTTTGTAGAACTAGTTTTTTTAGGGTTTAAGAGGGCTTTGAAGCTGAATCTTCAAAATGATGATTCATGAATTACAGACCTCCAAATCCAAAATATTTATATTTATGTGTATAAAATTTACCCCCATAAAATCCTTTAAAATATTTGGTTACCATGCAAAAGATATGAAAATTTATCATGTGGGGAAATCTACTTGTGGGGTTTTGACTACATTTTAAGATGCCTACGCTCTTAACAATTTTTCATAAAGAAAATACCCTAAAATGTTATAAAAATTTCATGAATTATAATTAAAAATGGCTCCTAAAAATATAATAAGATCATTATTACAAAATCCACATGGGGTGAAAGATACGAGTGTCTGAATAAGAGGCTTGGAAGGGTGTCTAAAACTGCAAAAAAATGAAAAAAATCACCAAAATGAAAATAAATATTCACCTACTTCAAAATTCCTAAAAAAATCATCATGTGGTTTTTTCCATTCTATCAAAACACTCTAAAAGTACATTTTTCTTGAAAATTCAAAAAAACCCTTTTTGGCCTATATGCCTGTTTGCTTGTAAAACCTTATATGAACATGGTTTGCTTAAAATATAGAGTTGTGACACTATTAAAAGGTCTTATTATGATTTTAAAACATCATATAATGATTTTAAAACTTTTAAATAAACTTATAAACCTTTGTGGCACTCCAGAATGATGCCTACTCCAATGGTGATCTCCAATGGACATGCTAAGGACTATTACAAAAAAGTGAGTGTCTCCACTTTTCCAATGGTTATGAAACTTTTTGATAATGTCATTAAACCCTTTATGATCTTGTGTACAAAATTTAGGGTCTTGAAACCACCTATAGCTCCTAGAAACCTCAATTTTCTCACAAAATTGACCCCTGTGCATGGACTATTTGCATATTTAAACATGACAGTGCTCTTTTGAAATAACAATGAACCATTTAAAATAAATTTTTGATTTTTTTTACCAAAATTACTGATTTTATGCCATAATTGATAGGTTTAACTTGCTGCAAAGGGATATTGGTGAGATTTAGGAAAGTTTTGAATGATAGGTCAAATTACTAACAATGATGTCTCTCAAGTTACTCAATAGGTCACAAAAAAAATTATAAGCTTATCTCAAATGTTAAATATAAAAATATTATTTTTACCTACTACTCCCATACTCATTCAAGGTGAAAGGTATATAAAATGGCTCATCAAAATAACACACTTCAACAAGCTACGAATTTACCAATCCAATCAGGGAATAGAATCAATCGATAAAGTATCCCAACTCAATCGAAAAAATGAGAAAAAAATAAATTTCTAAACAACCCAATATGATCCAAGCAATGTGTTGACATCTTAAAATTGTGCTAGATCTTAATCAACAACAATGGGAAGTTTTAAGCTGTGGGACAATGCGGCTTGAAAACAACCTCTAGATTTTAAAGAAGTTGGTCTCTTCTTTTGTATTGGGTGTTGGGGAAAAGGGATAGGAGACTAAACAAAAATGAAAAATTTATGAATTGAAACCTAACTATGGCAATGTGCCTAAGAGTAATCCTAATCCTAACTTGAGCAGAGTGAAACTATTATGTGATTCTATTACATTTAAGAGCAGACAAGTGCATGATCAATGTAAAAGATTAGAATAACAGAAATAGAGGCTCACAACAAGGGAGTCTTTTGCTGAGATACAGGAATTGTCAACAAAGGCATAGTGTTCAATCTTCTTAATAGAATCTTCCAATCACATAGGAGGCACAGAAGGCATGCACAGTCATGTAAATCTTCAGATTCAAGAAAATGAGACAAAAGCAAATAACATTTCCAATCACCGCACTAGAAAATCTATAGTATAGACTACTTTGCAAACAACACAGATAACATCAATAAAGGCATGAAACTCAAATTTCCTCAATTCATTTAGCCACATAAGGGGCATAAAAACATGCATGATTACATAAACTTTACAACTCAAGAAAATTGAGACAAGAGCAAATGATATTATTGGCCACAAACTTCAGATAGTCTAAAACTATGAGAATTCCCCCCTCCCTAGATTTTACAATTATTTTTATTTTATAGCCCCAGATATGTAAATAAAAAATTATAATTTGAACTTTGATGCATTCAATGCTTTGAAAAGCCATGCTAGAGAAGAACGGCTGCCCTTAACTGCGGCATGGCGATTCCTGACTAGTTCCTCTCTTCACACCTGAATTTCAAATTTCATCACCTATTAGGCCACTCAACTATCTATTCTACCTCCACTATTAGGAGACAAATGGATGGCATCTTCAATGCTTATAAGCACCAAAAAAAACTACCTGGTGCATTGCTCCATCTACTTGAATTAACTCTCACTGAATTTCCCTCCATTTTCACTGTAACAGGTAGACAGGCACTCTGTTATGTTTGTAATGGGAGAGGACCCTTAGCCAATTTATGAAAAACTCTCCTTTGGGCATCATAAAATTACATTTGTCACTCTCCACCAAGTTCATCGAAGACACGTGGCCCTCTCCCTTTCCTTGGCTATGTTGTAGATTTATTCAGGACGCATAACAAGCTCTTATGGATGGCGACACCTGGCAGCTTCCATGGATTTTGAAGTAACACCTGAGGCCCACCACAACCTTTATTCATTAATGAAACTCAAGGATGATCCCTCAGATGTTGACATGTGGAAATCTTCACTACTCTTAGCACTTAAGCAGAATGAAAGGATGCCTTTATGCGTTGAATAAAATCGTTGGACCAAAGTCTCCTGGATGATGACACGTGGTGGCTTGCAATTTTTCTCCAAAAAGGTATTTCAGGGCCTCCGCAACTACCACTTGGTGCTTTCCACCTTATCTACTAATTTATGTTGAAATTCTTTGAATGAAGTGCAGACACTGATATGAGATGCGAATGTTGACACGTGGTGCATTCTGCTTAACTCCTACTAGGTATGTGGCACGGTCCACGGTTCTCGAAGGTTACAAAAAGGGGACTCAGGGAATGCCAACTGTCAGCTTTGTCTCTCAGAAAGTGACACTTGGTAGCATTCTCTTGAACTAATACTTAGGCAAAAATGAGATGAAGGAAATAAGAAGGGGAAAAAGACCTACTCAGAGGGTGACACTTGGCAGCTTCCGTTGCATCTCAACACTTAGGCAAAATGAACCAGCCCTCTACTTCAAAATTCTGCCGCTTCACCTGAAGAACCAAAATTGCAGTGCTCGACTAAAAATAATTGAATACGACATAGAGTAGGAAATTAATCTACAATTATTGGTGACCATCAGGGCTTTTGAGCCTGCTGAAAAAGAACCCAAATCCCGCTTGATCAAAATTTATAGCTTCAAAAGAGATGTCTGGAAGATAGACCACTCATGGTCAGATAATCCTTTCTTGTTCAGCAACTCATCAAAATCCAAATCCAAGCTAATGAGATCCTTTTGTGAGAAGGTTTACAGGACCTATGCAGTGGCTTTCAGCTTGGATTCTAGCAGGAAAATAGGAATTAGAATAGTTTCGACCTCAGAGGTTGGAGAATCATCCCGCAAGCTCTAAAAAACTGTTTGATCCCTTTGCCTAGCTAGCATCAATAGTTGGATTTGGTCCACCATCAGCACCATCCTTGCATCCAAAAATAGAGAAGGAAGGCCCAGTCACACTAGATCTTCAATGTGTTGCCTCATTTCACCGATGCCTTTGTTGACGACATCGAGACAGCTTCTGCAGTTGTTGGTTGTGGCATTACAACTGAGCTCCTCATTAAACCATTTTGTGGTGGCCATTATATTGTGAATCCCCATGACTACCAATGTTGCAACCCTTAAGCTATAGAGATTCTCTAGTAAAGAATGAAAGTCTGTGACTCTCTAGGAAATCATGGCCAAAGTGCTCTGTACTGGATTCTCGACCATCTCGCACAGCTACTGTGCATGGCATAGGAAGGTGAAAAGTGGCCTAAGCTAGAGAATCTCTAAAGAGATTCTCTCCCATGTTGACTTGTAGAGTTCCTTCACCAACTGCACCATTATGACACCTCTTGGCCTATTAGCCAACTCAATTGCTAGTTGTGCGGTCTGCTGTTGCTCTGCCTAGAGCTGGGCTTGAAAAGCCACACCCTTGTTCTGTTCTTCCAACAACCTTTGCTGTGATTGGGTAACCTGTAGTTGGAGTCCTTTGACTCTTCGTTGTAATGTTGGGTTTTCCCATCTTAGAGCTATTAATGCATCCTTGGAAAGTACAAGCTCTGCTTTCAAAGAATCATTTTGGGCCTAAATTGCCCATTGAGTTTGGAGGGAAACAGTATCTTGCAACTATTTTTGCAAACTAACTATCTCATTATCCTTCTAGTTTATTTTTTTGGCCAAACTATTGTGGTTTGCCTTTTTTGTGGCTAGGTCAGCCTCCGTCTTCTGTAGTCTCCTTGATATCCTCAAATAATCTTCTATGATCACAGAAGTGGATTTAGTCATGAGCTCGACTCTGTCTTGAGGCTTGAACAGGGACATGTTGATGGCCACTACGTTCATGGTGTAGTCTTCTGGCCACATTTTTTCGCTCGGCTTGGCAATGTTGGGCGACAAATGGGTCACCATCAGCTGCTGTTGAATGGGGTTAAATTGTGACCTCAAATGTGGCACCACCAACACTTTATTCTCTTTACTCCTCTTCTTCTCCAATCGGGCTTCTCTTGCCTTCCTTGTGGCATTAGCCTACATCTAGAAGGTGGAAGGGGATGCAATATATCCTCCTGCAAAGGGAAATCCTTGTGGTAGGCCGTATTGGAGAGCCATTGGCTAGCTAGGGGTGAGTTAAAGGGGCATTTTTTTGAGAACAGAGGGGGAGAAATAGGGTAATGTTAAGGCTTGAGGCATCAAGGATGAAGTGAGTTATGAAATGGGAATGCCAGTAGTGGCGAGAGGTGTCATTTGGCTGGGTAGAGGCATGGATTGAGAGGGAGGAGGGGGAGTAATTCCTATCTAAGGAGAAGTTGTAGTGCTCTGCACTGGGCATTGTGAAGGCTGTTCTTCCTCTTCTGGGTCTAATTGGAACTGCACCCTTCTCTTCCTGGGTGTTTTTGATGTTCCTGCCATTTCTAAATCTCTTGTATAATAACTTGGTATGAACCTTTTTCAAGATAAAAACATGCTTGCTACAACAAATTTCACTAAGTGCCACAATCACAATGAGCAAGATATTTTTGCAGGAATGCTTGGGAGTTTGTAAACTTTAAAATTTTCTAAGGGATATTTATGGGCCTATCAAGTCCCAAATAGCATTAAATTAAGGCAACCATTAGAAAATCCTACTCAATCTTCAGGAAACATTGAGGCGGACACATTATGCGATGCAAGGTACCTTGGAGATTTCAAAAGATTTGGGGAAGCATTTATTGTGGCAAAAAATAAAGAATTAAAGAATTTCTAAGACACTGACTCTGCATTTAAAACGCTTATTTTAAAGGAAAAGTGAGAAATCAAAAAACAAAACAAAGCAATGTGGGAATGGAAACTACCTAACTACATTAATTACAAATCCTTATTTTCCTCTAGGATCTAAAACAAACTTTCCCACGTCCTTTTTATGACAAGCCAACTTGCATTGCCATACCAGTGATTGCAATGGATATGTCGTTGATGGAATGTTCTCTGCACCAGCCACATAGGTCTGTCTACACTTGAATGAGTCTGAGTAAAATGTGTATTCGACACCTATGAACTCTTCTTGTCCTTGAATCTCTGTCGAATACTAGTTCTTCATGTTGTCAGGAGTCATCAAGAAATCATGGACTATTGGTTCTTCATGCTGTGCCTTTTGATATCCATTATCTTTTGGCACATCTTCTTTAGATTCCAGCTTTATTTCATCATCATGCTCCTTGATGACTTCATCCTCTTGCAAGGATGAATTAAAAAGCTAGCATCTCTTCTACATACTCATTTGAATCTCAGGGCTTTCTTCTTCATCTAAAACTAGCTCAGCACCTCCTATCTCAATGAATTTGTCGAGGGAGTGTCCATATTCCTCCATATCCTCTTACAGAGTGAGGAAAAAATATAAAATGATCTCCTCCTCATCAAAAGTTAAGGAAAAATCTTGCAGCTTATCCTCTTGCTCATTAAAAGGGGAGTCTATGGTGATCTCCTCCTCTTTTGTACTAATGTAATCTTCTTGTTTGGCCATGAATTGAGCATATTCTTCTGCATACTCAATTACTTCCTTTAAAATATATTCTTCTTCGAAAAGGGGGAAAGAAGAAGGATGTGATGGAAAATAAGAAGCTTATTGAGTAAGGGTGGAAGGAATTTGAGGGGAAAGTGAGAGTTCGGGATCATCTTCCCTTGCTACTATCATAGACTCTGCATTATTGGGGAATTGGTCTTGATGATTTTGACCTTGTTCACGAACAGGGGTGGCATATGTTTGATATGGGATTTGTGGTGGTGGGTATGAAGTTTGGTAGAATTGGTAAGGCTGGTTCTCATGAATGCTTAGCCTCTCTTCTAGGAATGCAATCAATCCACACACTTCTAACATCTCATATGTAAGTTCTTGCCAATTCACCCTCTCAATGGGAACCCACTCACTTTTAATCAAGTCTATTGCATCCCTTACTTGAGAGATGATATGACAAGGAATCTCTTGGCCATATCCCCTTCTGTTGTCAAGCTCTAACACATATTTTTAAAATCCCATCAATGCTTTTTTGAAAGTGAAAATAAGGTTAGGTTCAACATGGGATGAGACATATTGGGGGGACTGGGCATAAGACTGATGTGGCTCATAACAATATGCATCCTCATTACTCGACATGATTCTAGAAGAAGCTTGTTCTTGATAAAAACATATTTGAAGGAGAATAAGACTCATAGCTATGAGTTACATAGTTATACATACCAAATGGATTTCTTGATGATATTGCTTGATTAGCTGGTGACACAGAGTCATTATTGGTGTCAATAAAAACCTCCAAAGGTAGATTGGCTAAAGAATACACCAAAATTCTTCAACTCCTTGAAAGATTGGTCCCATCGAGCATGCCAGAAACTATTGATATCTTAAAATTGCGCTAGATCTTAATCAACAACAATGGGAAGTTTCAAGCTGTGGGACAATGCGGCTTGAAAACAACCTCCAGATTTTAAAGAAGCTGGTCTCTTCTTTTGTATTGGGTGTTGGGGAAAAGGGATAGGATATTAAACAAAAATGCAAAATGTAGGAATTGAAACCTAACTATGGCAATGCACCTGAGAGTAATCCTAATCCTAACTTGAGCATAGTGAAACTATTATGTGATTCTATTACATTTAAGAGCAGACAAGTGCATGATCAATGTAAAAGATTAGAATAATAGAAATAGAAGCTCACAACAAGGGAGTCTTTTGCTAAGATACAAGAATTGTCAACAAAGGCATAGTGTTTAATCTTCTTAATAGAATCTTCCAATCACATAGGAGGCATAGAAGTCACGCACAGTCATGTAAATCTTTAGATTCAAGAAAATGAGACAAAAGCAAATAACATTTCCAATCACCGCACTAAAAAATCTACAATATAGACTACTTTGCAAACAACACATATAACATCAATAAAGGCATGGAGCTCAAATTTCCTCAATTCATTCAGCCACATAAGGGGCATAGAAACATGCACGATTACATAAACTTTACAACTCAAGAAAATTGAGACAAGAGCAAATGATATTATTGGCCACAAAATTCAGATAATCTAAAACTATGAGAATTACCCCCCTCCCTAGATTTTTCAATTCTTCTTCTTTTATAGCCCCAGATACGTAAATAAAAAATAATAATTTGAACTTTGGTGCATTCAATACTTTGAAAAGCCATGCTAGAGAAGAACGGCTGCCCTTAACTGCGGCATGGCAATTCCTAACTAGTTTCTCTCTTTGCGTCTGAAGTTCAAATTTCATCACCTATTAGGCCACTCAACTATCTATTCTACCTCTACTATTAGGAGACAAATGGATGGCATCTTCAATGCTTGCAAGCCCCAAAAAAAACTACCTGATGCACTGTTCCATATACTCAAATTAACTCTCATCAAATTTCCCTCCATTTTCACTGTAACAGGTAGACGAGCACTCTATTCTGTTTGTAATGGGAGAGGACCCTTAGCCAATTTATGAAAAACTCTCCTTTAGGCATTAGAAAATGACATTTGGCACTCTCCACCAGGTTCATCTAAGACACATGGCCCTCTCCCTTTCCTTGGCTATGCTTTAGATTTATTTGGGACTCATAACAGGCTCTTACAGATGGTGACACCTGACAGCTTCCATGGATTTTGAAGTAACACCCGAGGCCCACCACAACCTTTATTCAGCAATGAAACTCGAGGATGATCCCTCGGATGTTGACACGTGGAAATATCTGCTGCTCTTAGCACTTAAGCAAAATGAAAGGATGCCTTTATGCGTTGAACGAAATCGTTGGACCAAAGTCTCCCGGATGACGACACGTGGTGGCTTGCAATTTTTCTCCAAAAAGGTATTTCAGGGCCTCTGCAACTACCACTTGTCACTTTCTGCCTTCTCTACTACTTTATGTTGAAAGTCTTTGAATGAAGTGCGGACGCCGATATGAGATGCGAATGCTGACACGTCATGCATTTCGCTTAACTGCTATTAGGTATGTGGCATGGTCTACGGTTCTCAAAGGTTACAAAAAGGGGACTCAGGGAATGCCAACTGTCAGCTTTGTCTCTCAAAAAGTGACAATTGGTAGCATCCGCTTGAACTAATACTTAGGCAAAAATGAGATGAAGGAAACAAGAAGGGGAAAAAGACCTACTCGGAGGGTGACACTTGGCAGCTTCCGCTGCATCTCAACACTTCGGCAAAATGAACTAGCCCTCTGCTTCAAAATTCTACCGCTTTGCCTGAAGAACCAAAATTGCAGTGCTCGACTAAAAATAACTAAATACGACGTAGAGTAGGAAATTATTCTACACAATGATAAAGGTGAAAATGGCTAGATAGCCCAATTTAATACTATACTAAAGATAATAAAAAAAAGTATGATCTCCAACATTCAATAAAGTTTCAAAAATAATAAATGGATAAACAACCTTGAAATGCATAGTAATGAAAACCATAAATATATGATTCCAATCAACTTATTAATCATAATAAATAACTGAAATAATTTCAAGGCATGCCACATCACATGGTAAAAGTTCACAATTTTATATAAAATAATATTAAAAAATGTGGATTTGGGAGGCCACAAGTGGGGATTAGGGAGATAACATATCCAAACATTAGAAACAAAACTCTTCAATACCCTCACACGATATGAAGAATGCATTGCAATTCCAAGTTACCAAAATCACTAGACACTTATTAACATTTAAGTGGTAGAAATCAAAAGATGTTTCCCAAAATAGGAGAAAAGGTTAAACCACATGGAGGTATCAATCCACTCAATCTATACAAATTATCTACCCACATGAATAAGAAGACACCATTATATGAATGTGATGTAATGTATGTGAATCAACACAAAATATATAAGGCCGTGATCAAAATAAAAGATTACTTAATATCATATAATATACAAATTCATTCAATGGAATTATGATGATGTCACTTGATGGTGAGAGATTATTAACTCGTCTCAATGCTAGCTAAGTGATAACTAAATGAAAACCACTTCCCAAACCAAGGAAACATATGGAATATCAATCCATAAAAAAAACATAACACATATGAAGCCACTAACAAAACATATTACACTTCTATATTATGAGGAGGATGCCCATCACTCAAGGGTGGTACAAATTTTTGAGGGGTCTTCTAAGAACCCCTCCCCTAAATTTGATGTTCAAGGCACATAACCTATATAATAGGGGTACACTTGTTTAGGTGAGAATCATCACATACTTGTACACCATCCACTACACTCAAGTGGCCATTTGTGACTTTTCTCATCAAGAAAAAAGGTTTAACCATCACTAAGGATACTCATTCTATGGTGATCAAGAAGGTTATAAGAACCCTTGTTTATGAACTTATGAACTTACAAACTATGTTAGGTACTCACCTACCCAACATGGTACACAATAAGCACTCAAAAACTCAATTGAACTAAATGTAAAAAACTCAAAGAAGGTACATGTGCTCCCTAAGGATACACATTCTTTCAACTAACTAGTTCTTGAAATGATACTCAAAATAATATCCCAACCTCCAAGACTCATGTGCTATATCCATTATGGTGCTCTGGAATTCAACCTCTTTAGATCTAATTTGAAATCATACACTCTTATAATTCTATGCAACTCAATACAACAATTGATTACAATCTTGTGAAGAAGGGGAAAATACATCATACAATGAGTCACTTTTCAAATGACACTCCTATATGACTATGAAAAGGACACCACTAAATAATTCATCCTTACAAAATAAAAAATTCCCAAGAATCATGGATGAACAACACATATAATCCTCATCAATCCATACTCAAGGATGACCCAAACATAACAATCCAAACAAGGGTGTGGCATGGTTATGAAATGAGACACTATAAGCCATAAGAATCAACTCAAGCATCTAATGTGGTACCACATGCTATTATATTTTACATGCATTTGTATAACAAATACTATCAAAAGGATGTGATGACCAACATGAAAAGATAAGGGTCACCTCAAAATATTGACACCCATAAAAGTTTTAATGTCAAAATCCATGTTAATCTAAATGCTCTAAGCAACTAGCATACAAGTTACAAAATTAAACTTATACTCTTATCATGAGCATGGTTAACAAAAGAGAGGTACACCCACTTAGGTTTAAAGTTATCTTTAGCTTCAAAAAAACATTTTCTTTCATTAATGCTATCAACATTCATAGGCAACCCAATAAAATGGGTGTCACCACCATGGAATTAAAACTTCTCTATGAGGAAATTATATCACTAGGATTAAAGAACTCAAACTATCATGGATAAATTGACCAACTCAAGATGATCCAAAATTAAGAAGGTGCACTCTAACCTTCTAAATAATGAGGAAACCAAAATACATTCCTCTCAAGGGTTCCTATAAACAAGGTCACCTTCAAATCACCTTTGATTTAACATAAGGATAATATTTATACAAATACTCTAAGGACAAGTTCATAACCTCAAAGGGGTTATTGAACACAATAATAAGATATCAATATCCAAGCTAGATCCATGAACCTTGGGTGTCAAGCAAACATGACATAAGAGGCAATACTACGACTTTAACAGAATTAACCCTTGATTAAGTTGATGATCTAATCTACTTGGTTTCAAGACACCATAAAGGCCCTCATATTACTCTCATCATCATCAACATCCAAATTTAATGAAAATTGCACTCCATCATGTGGCTACAAATAAGGTTTATCTCACTACCAAAATTAAAAATAATTATTTCACTAAGGATAGACTAAAAAAATGACCCACATGAGGCTCTATAATAAGGCCCTCCATGTGGTAGCACTACTCTATCACATAAGGTGAAGATAAAACCTAACAACACTTATATAGATGTGGATAGGTTTAAATTGGAAACTATGCAAAACATAATGAGGCTCTATGTCCCTTGTGTTATTCCCAAAATCTGTCACTCATTTTTGGGACAACATATGAACTATTTTGGTCATACAGGCCAAAATTCTCTTTTCCCTTCTCAAAAAATTGTTCTGAGTATTCAAATTCTTCATTATCGAAGCTTTTTCAGCTAAGGGATACATAAGTTCAACAGGGTCAATAACTTCAACAGGTGAGTTCTCTCAAAGAAATAAGTTCCCAACACTTAGGCAATTTCAAGACAGGTTCAACACCGAGGTTCAACCAAAAGGTCCATCGACAAGCTTCAAACAAAGGATTGAACCATTAAACCATTGAACCCCACTTTCAAAGGTTTAATGGGTTTAATGGGTTTAAAGGTTCAACGACATCGGCAGAAAAAAAGAGTTAAGTGCTTTAGAAGTTCAAAGTTTAACTGCTTCAACAAGTTCAACGGCTTCAAAGGACTTAAAAGAAAAGAAGAAAGATTGAACCCATTGAATCATTGAACCTTGAACCAAAATGGTTCGAAGGTTCAAGGTTCAATGAGTTTAAATGAATGGTTCAAAGTGGTTGGTTCAAGCGGTCAATTGAATAAGTGAAACACAGTATTGAACCATTAAACCGTTAAACCAAAGTTGGTTCAATCAGTCGGTTCAATTGAATGGTTCAAAGGAGTCCCCCAAAGCCTAAAGGGCAAGTACCCTTGTGGAGGGTAGTAAACAAAAGGGAACAAAAAGATATCCTTTGGAAAGTGGCTAAGGCAGAGAAAATATTTCCTTCAGACAAAATGTCAGAAGGAATTCCTTTGAACATTTTATCTGAAGGATTCAAAAAAGACTGCTCGAAGGACCCCGAAGGGCAGGTACCCTTACGGGGGGCTCTCAATGACCAAGAAATGGACCTTTCTCAAGGACTAAAGGGACACCTTCCTTTCGGGAGGTTCCAAAGATATAAATTCAAAGGAGTGATCAAAGGCTTGTTTCTACAAACTCTGAAGGAATGTTTCTATGGATGATTCTACGGACTCTGCAGGCTAGTTTCTATGGACTCTACAGGAATGTAACTATGGACTCCATAGGCCTATTAATATGGAATCTATGGGAATGATTCTATGGACTCCATAGGCTATTTTTTATGGACTCCTCAGACCTATTTTTATGGACTCTATAGGCTTGGTTCTATGAACTCTGTAGACCTATTTCTATGGACTCTGCAGGCTTGATTCTACGAACTCTGCAGACCTATTTCTATGGACTCTGTAGGCTTGGTTCTAAAAAATATACAAGATTTGAAGAAGAAGGCTACCTGAAGGACCTTGAAGGGTAGGTACCCTTGTAGGGAGGCTCTCGATGACCAGGAAATGGACCTTTCTCAAGGCCCGAAGGGACACCTTCCCTTTTGGGGGTTCCAAAGATATAAAGTTGAAGGAATTTCAAAGCTTCAAAATACTTAGAGAAAACAAAGTCTTCTAAAAAATAGGATGAACCAATTGAACCTTAAACCAAAATGGTTCAAAGGTTCAATGGGTTCAATGGTTTAAAGAAAGCTCTGAGCAAAGGAAAATAAATGAACAAAGAAAGTGAATGAACCAAAGAAGCGATGGAACTAAGGAGCTGAGAAGGCCACCCAAACCATTAAACCAGTGAACCAATGATGTCCCCATGGACATCAAATTTAGGGTAATGAAATATCTGTTGATTTTCAAATGTGGCATGGAACCTAAAAACAAACTCAGTGACTAGCTGAAGAGGGAGATGAAAGAGCCAGTAGAAAGGGAAAAGATAGCCTGAGAGATTAAATTGCAACAAGAAAGAGGGAAAGACTAGAAATATCTATGTAAGAGTTATTTATAGTAGGTAGAATAGTCCACCAAGTAGACATCTGAGCTTACAAGCATTAAAAAGTGCAGCCTATTTTTCTTCCTTGATAGGAAAGTGAGGGTATAGCTACGTACCTATTGGGAGAAAGATCAGATGACCCATGCTAAGGGGAATATATTTTGAGATGAATTGACATGCCATAGTTAAGGCATATGCCTTGTTCCAGCATGGTCCCTTTACAAAATTGAAAATGCATTCAAGGAATTGAATGCAGCATGGGTCGTTCTATGAAACAAAGTACCAAACCTTTCTTGGCTGCTATATATTGTAATCTCTTATTTTATGCAAAGGAGATATCTCTATTATAGAAGCAAAACTTTACCCAAATTTAAAGGTGATTACTGAGACTTTGAGCTCAGATTTTTAATCATATTTCTTTATTTAAATGAGAAACCAGGTTACTTTTAGACTTTATGCTAGAATAGCTTGTGTCATTTAGGAGATTATTCTTATGTCTATTTCCTAAATGCATTCTTTTCTATTTTAATGAAACAAGTAAGATTAGTGGAAGTAATTAGGAAGGTGTCCTAAAGCTAATTGTGGAGAGACTTTGTGCTACCATAATTGTCTTTAGTGTGTTTGTTTTTCTATTTCTATTTAAAGGATCTTAGGATGACTTTGTGCCCCCATTATCCTTCGTATTTCACTCTTTGGTAGTTGAGGGGGAGACTTTTTGCTACACCTCATTCTATTGGTTACTATTCCCTTGTTCCAGTTACTTTTACTACTCAGGGAGGAATCTAGCTATTGACTGAGTATTACTTTTTAAAAAAGAGAAGTACCTCCAGCAATCACCTAGAATTTCTCCTTTGTCTGTGAATATCATCTCTAAAAAAAGAGAGATGGATGGTTTTATCCTACCCCTAAGTGTTATTTTTTACTTATATATATATATAGCACCTCATATTTATAGGGAACCTCCCCTTGATGAGAGGAGAGATTTGTCCCCTTTTGATGTGGTAAACTTGCACACTTGGCTAACCAATCTCCCTATGCTATGGTTGAAACAACCTATTTTGCCCATCAATTAGTTGGTGACAAAATATTCACCCAACAGTTTTTGGTGACCCCACTAGGGAGTGAGGAGCAGTTCCAGTCTTTTTCCAATCTATTCAATTGAAACATTTCATATTGCTAAGGAATGACGTGAAGTAGGAAAGAACATTGCCAGCTTCACGCCAATAGTTTTTGGTGACTCCGCTGGGGACACAACAATTTCGCACAATTTGAAGCCTCAAGCTTTAGATTGAAGCATCACCTATGTCTTATCCATTATCATTATAGCCTTATCCATTTCCATTATATACTCTGAGCTACAAAACCAAAGACACTAGAGATCGAGCATTTTATTTCAAAAATCAATTCTCTACCAACTCCATGCCAACAATTTTTGGTGACTCTATTGGGGAAGAATGCATAGTTTGAAGCCTCAAGCTCTAAACTGAAGTAGGGCCAGTTCTTTTCCATTTTTATTCTACAATCTAGAAACTCCATGCTATATAAAAATCCAGAGAGCCCAAGGTGTTGTTGACCCTATTTTTGAGTTGGTGTAGCAGGGCAATTTTGATTTGTTTCCTCCACAACTTCAAGTTCAAAGAACTAGGAGTCTTCCTCCTACCAATATCAGCTCACCAATACAAGGTAGAGCTTCTTTTTTTGTTGTTAACAGATATTTGCCTATACATACTCCACCTATATTTATTATCCCCACGTTCCATAATCAAATCATGGCAACTCAAGGCCCCTAGGGTAACTCTTTTGGTCCACTCAATTTAAATCCACCTCTACATAAGCTACCATGCAGTTCTAAGAAGAATTTCCCAAAATGCTTTGGTGATAGAAGAGTTCACCCTGATGAACATATTGTAGCCTTTAGCATAGCCTATAATGTGATAGGCATGGAGTATGAGGACGTAGCAGTCAGGTTGTTTATGGAAACAATACAAGGTTTTGGTGAAGACTGGTTCTACCATCTGCAGGCTCGATCAGTGACTAATTGGGACACTCTCAAAGCCAAATTCAAAGCAAAGTCCAAGCCTACAGAATAAGCACATGCTCTACTGGCCCAGCTCACACAGATGAAGAAAGAACCTCATGAGCCTATGAGGGATTTCATAGCTAAGTTTGACAAGCTAAGGAATATGATTCCCATAATTAGCTGAGAATCTCAAATGCTTCTTCATCAATTCTTAGCTACCTAAAGTGAGTTTTTTGCTGAGATAGGCTGGCCACATAAACCTTGCTACTACTCAATATTTGGCCACTGAGGTGGAAGATGACCTTATCTTGGTTGAAAAGATAAGGAGATATCTAAATAGAGGTAAATATTCTTCATCCTCTGAATATTCATCTACAGGCACCACTAATCCAATAGTACAAAAGCTGGAAACTGAACTGCTAGCCTTGAAAAAATAAATGGCCCAAGGTATGTCTACTCCTTATCAGGATATGCCAAGGAGGACATTTTAGAACCAGTCATATCAAGGCAATGCTGCCAAAAGTCAAGGGCAACCAAATCATCTACCTCCCCCATAAGGGAAACTTGCCATTGAAGCAGCACCAGCCAACTCAGCAGTTGGATATCTGGAAATAGAACATGATTTCTCTTTCCAACCTAAGTTTGATCAAGAAGATGATGTTGATCTCTTTTTGGTAGACCAAGAAGAATCAGCTGGTGACTCCAATATTGGTTTCCTAAATTACCAGGATGAACCTAGAAGTAAAGGTAAAGCGATTGAGGGATCATACATTGTGTTCACCCAGTCTAAGAATTAGTCAACCCAGCAAGTTGATAAAGAAAAATTAGAGGAGTGAGCTTAGCTTATAATTTTAATTACCAAATGAGGAACTTCTCTACCTCTCCAGCTAAAGGACCTGATGATTGCTAAAAAATTAAGTACCTCAAGTACGCCTTCACCTTCCACTTTAATTTCATAGATTAGTCCTCCCCCCTAAAAACCAAAAGGATGAACTGCCTTCCCCTATTCCTAATTCATTTTAGACATTTGACATAATTGACCATGTCAAGAAAACCAATATTCAAATGTATGAATTTGAATTCCTGCAATCTAACCCTGAGCATTTGGATAAGTTGGTTCAGTGTGTAAGGAATAAAACTATCCCTGTAGGACCAGATGTTCCAAAGGTAACTCCCACATCCACCTAAAATAACCTTTTCATTGCTCCTCCTGCTACTCCCAAAAGAAATAAACCATTTTATGTCTCCCTGCTGATAAATAGACACAAGATGAATAATTTTATCATAGACTCAGGTGCATCTGACAACATCATGCCCACCAAAGTAGCTGAATCCCTTGGTTTCACATTAACCAAGACATTTGGGAGATGTTTCTCCATGGAGAACAAATAAGTGCCACTACTGAGACAAATCAAGGATGCCTAATTTGCATGTATAGCATTCCCAAACAAGAGAATCAAGATGACAGTCTTGGTGGCTAATGTCCCAGCCTCATACGACATTCTTCTTGGAAGAAATATTTGCAAGGATGTTGGTGGTGAGTTAATTATGGACTTGTCTAAGGCAAGGATCCCTGTGAAGGGCATCATGCAGAGCTTGCTCCCTAAAAAGGAGGAAAAATATGTTGTCACTCAAACATCAGCACCTGAATCCCAGATTCTATTTGAGTCTTCAGGCAGGGGTAATTATTTTTTGTCTACTGAAGATGTTCCTATTATAGTAGATGAAAGTCCTGTAGGTGGAAATCCAAAAATTGATTCAAATAAGACATTAAAAGAATTGGTAGGGCACTGTACAGATGAAAAATGATCTCCCTCTCTAATGAAGAAAAATCTGATAAAAGATCAGTTTTTGATGATGTTTGGATCCTAGAATTTGATGGTAGAAATTCTTCTACCGGTGCTAGAGCTAGGATTGTTCTAATATCTCCTCAAGGAGATATTTTTCCTTCTTCATACAAGTTGTAGTTCAACAACACCAACAACACTACCGAGTATGAATCTTTATTACTCGAGTTAAAGGTAGCTCAAAACAAAGGTGTTAAACTCCTTCATGCTAAAGGAGATGCAGAACTGATGGTTTATCAGATGAGGAACCTGTATCAAACCAAGAGTAAAAGATTGCAACATTATCGCAATTTGGTATGGGATCAAATTGAAAGTTTTGAAGCTTTCAATATTTGTAGTGTCCAAAGAGCCTCATAATCATGCAAATTCATTGGATGTCCCTACAACCTTCATGGTTCCTCACCCCGATTTCAAAGATAATAGGCACACTATCAAACTAGTCTTTCGACCAAGTGTGCCTGATAAAGCTAACCATTGGTAGGTGTTTGATGCTAACAATCAAATCATGTGCTTCACTAAACCAGAAGAGCAAGAAGCTATGGTAGTGGACCATACTACTGTGCACCAAAGTTAGGAAAAGAAACTCTTCACTAAGAGAGCAAGGATTTATGGTTTTCAAATTGGAGACCACATCTTGCCATGGGGCAAGAAGAGAGAACCAAAATGAGTGCACAAAAAATGTGATTCCTGGTGGAGAGTTCTATTTGCCCATCACTGATTCTAGAGAGAAAATAGTTTCTTGTTAGTTTATTAGGATGGAATGTCATTTTCATTGTCTCATAGTGGGTGGCATCTGAAGCACTTAAATTCTTGAAGTATCAGATAAGATCATTTGTACATATGTATATTTGTATAGTCTTTAGTTCTGTTTTGTGTTCATTTTTGTTTATTTTTTTCACCTTTCTTTTTTGGGTAGCATGACTCCATAGCCCAATGGCATACTTGAAGGCATTGGAGATTTTGGTTTCTACTCCCCTCAGATATTTCAAAATTTCAACTGAAGGAAGTTCCCCAACTGGAGCCAACTGTTATTCCCAAAATTTGTCACTTGTTTTTGGGACAACATATGAACTATTTTGGTCTTGCAGGCCAAAATTTCCTTCTTGAAAAATTATTTTGAGTATTCAAATTCTTCATTATCCAAGCTTTTTTAGCTAATGGATTCACATGTCCAATAGGTTTAATGACTTTAATAGGCAATTTCTCTCAAAGAAACAAGTTCCCAACACTTAAGCAATTTCAAGACAGGTTCAATGCTGAGGTTAAAACAAAAAGTCCATCAAAAAGCTTCAAACAAAGGATTGAACCATTGAACCATTGAACCATTGAACCCCACTTTCAAAGGTTCAATGGGTTCAATAGGTTTAAAGGTTTAACGACATCGGTAGACTCAAAGAGTTAAGCGCTTTGGCAAAAGTTCAAAGTTTAACCGCTTCAACAAGTTTAATGGCTTCAAAGGACTTAGAAGAAAAGAAGAAAGATTGAACCCATTGAATCATTGAACCTTGAACCAAAATGGTTTAAAGGTTCAAGGTTTAATGAGTTTAAATGAATGGTTCAAAGTGGTTGGTTCAAGTAGTCAATTGAATAAGTGGAACACAGTATTGAACTGTTGAACCAAAGTTGGTTCAATCGAATGGTTCAAAGGAGTCCTTCAAAGCCCAAATGGAACGTACCCTTATGGAGGGTAGTGAACAAAAGGGAACAAAAATATATCCTTCAAAAATTAGCTAAGGCAAAGGAAAGATTTCCTTTAGAAAAAATGTTTGAATGAATTCCTTTGGACATTTTGTCTGAAGGATTCAAAAAAGGAGACCACCCAAAGGATCCCGAAGGGTAGGTACCCTTGTGAGGGGCTCTCAGTGACTAGGAAATAGACCTTTATCAAGGACCGAAGGGACACCTTCCCTTCAGGAGGTTCTAAAGATATAAAGTTGAAGGAGTGATCAAAGGCCTATTTCGACGAACTCTGTAGGTATGTTTCTATGGACTCTACAGGAATGATTCTATGGACTCTACAGGCTGGTTTCTATGGACTCTATAGGAATGATTCTATGGAATCCATAGGCCTATTTATATGGACTCTATAGGAATGATTCTATGGACTGTACAGGCTGGTTTCTATAGACTCCTCAGACCTATTTCTACAGACTCTACAGGCTTGATTCTATGAACTCCATAGACCTATTTCTACGGACTCCATATGCTTGATTCTATGAACTCTATAGAACTATTTCTACCAACTATGTAGGATTGGTTTTATGACTATAGGATTTGAAGAAGAAGGCCACTTGAAGGACCCTAAAGGGTAGGTCCCCTTGCGAGGAGGCTCTCAGCAACCAGGAAATGGACCTTTCTCAAGGCCTGAAGGGACACCTTCCCTTCGGGGGGTTCTAAAGATATAAATCCAAAGGAATTTCAAAGATTCAAAAGACTTATAGAAAACAAAGGCTTATAAGAAAGAGGATGAACTGATTGAAACTTGAACCAAAATGGTTCAAAGGTTCAACGGGTTCAACGGTTCAAAGAAAGCTTCGAGCAAAGGAAAATGAATGAACAAGGAAAGTGAATGAACCAAAGAAGTGATGGAACCAAGGAGCCAAGAAGGCCACCTAAACCATTGAACTAGTGAACCAATGATGTCCCCATGGACGTCAAATTTAGGGTAATGAATTTTTTGTTGATTTTCAAATGTGCCATAGAACCTAAAAACAAACTCAGTGACCAGCTAAAGAGGGAGCCGAAAGGGCCAGCAGAAAGGGAAAAGATAGCCTGAGAGCTCAAATTACAACAAGAAAGAGGGAAAGACTAGAAATATCTATGTAGGAGTTATTTCTAGTAGGTGAAATAGTCCACCAAGTAGACATCTGAGCTCACAAGCATTAAAAGGCACAGCCTATTTTTCTTCCTTGATAGGAAAGCGAGGGGATAACTACATACCTATTGGGAGAAAGATCAGATGACCCATGCTGAGGGGAAGATATTTTGAGATGAATTGACATGCCATAGTTAAGGCAAACACCCTATTCTAGCATGGCCCCTTGACAAAACTAAAAATGCATTCAAGGCATTGAATGTAACATGGGTCATTCTATGAAATAAAGTGCAAGCCTTTCTTGGCTGCTATATATTGTAATCTCTTATTTTATGCAAAGGAGATCTCTCTATTATAGAATCAAAACTCTGCCTAAATTTAAAGGTGATTACTAAGACTTTGAGTTTAGATTGTTAATCATATTTCTTTATTTGAATGAGAAACTAGTTTACTTTCAGACTTTGTGCTGGAATAGCTTGTGTCATTTAGGAGATTGTTCTTATGTCTATTTCCTGAATACATTCTTGTCCATTTTAATGAAATAAGTAAGACTAGTGGAATTAATTAGGAAGGTGTCCTAAAGCTGACTGTGGAGAGACTTTGTGCTACCACAATTGTCTTTAGTGTGTTTGTTTTTCTGTTTCTATTTAAAGAATCTTGAGATGACTTGGTGCCCCCATTATCCTTCATATTTCACTCTTTGGCAGTTGAGGGGGAGAATTTGTGCTACACCTCATTCTATTGGTTATTGGGCCCTTATTCCAGTTATTTTTACTACCTAGGAAAGAATCTGGTTGTTGACTAATTATTACTTCTAAAAAAAAGAAGTACCTCCAGCAATCACCTAGGATTTCTCCTTTGTCTGTGAACATCATCTCTAAAAAAAGAGAGATGAATGGTGTTATCCTACCCCTAAGTGTTATTTTTTACTTATATATATAGTATATAGTGCCTCATATTTATAGGGAACCTCCCCTTGATGAGAGGAGAGATTTGTCCCCTTTTGATGTGGTAAACCTACACACTTGGCTGACCAATCTCCCTATGTTGTGGTTGAAACAACCTATTTTTTCCATCAGTTAGCTGGTGACAAAATATTCACCCAACACCTTGTTCAATCCATGTATGTCCCCCAAGGTCTCTATAACGCTTGGTGGTCCATAGAAATAAGCCTTTTAGTTTAAGGAGGGACTATGTCCAAACTCTTCCTAGAACTACTTGTAAGGCAAGAGTTGAAAACTAAGGAAAATGGGATTGGTTACTACAATGCATCCTGATTCATTGCAATAAAATCACTCAAGGTGAAATAAACATAAATGAAAAATCTAGTAGACTCCACTTAAGTAGCAAGGCAATTATTTTTTTAAATGGGGTCATTGAACCTAGAAATGCATATCTTAGCCTTAGGCATACAAGACACTCTAATATCTAGATAAGATTCAACCTCATGGTATTAATAACTAAGATCAATATATCCAAAAAAATTATCTAAGAATTCCTCTAATGAAGATGTGTATAACTAAGGTCATGGGAAATTCCCATCAACCTAGCACATAATAGATCATTCACAAGCTAATGATCACTTGGACCTTGCATCCATCTAACGTCATCCACCTAGTTTCAAATTTTATTCCTATTTAACCCTTTTTGGAAATAAGGGTAAGGATAATGGCCTAATAAACTAAATATTAGACTATTATAGAAGTAGGCTAATTAAATAATTCATATTCAAAATATTCAATTATAGTGCTAAATTATGGAAATATGTTAAACATATAAAGTACAATTCCAAATAGTAATTTGATTACTTAATCATGAATAAGATAAAATACTTAGCCTATTCCCTAATTCACATGAAGATCTATGAAATGCAAAAATAGTTAGGATGATGTTCAGGTATGACTTGTCAAATTCTAAAAATCAACTCTCTATCAACTTAGACACTAGCATTAACACTTTTACCCATAATGAAGTACATGTTATTTTCTAAAAATTACACTTTCACCTATTAGGTCTTACTATTACCTTGCAAATTATCTATCTAGATGATGCACATATGCTCCAGATATTAGGGTGTATCTCAAAACCCTTGGTCCTCCAATTAGGGCATGTGATCTTGTAAAATAAAGGATAGTGGACTCAAGTGAAGTTGATCTGACTTCAAATACCCATATGTCAATGAGTGAACCTACCTATTCATATAATCCAAAGAGGACCCAAGACTGATGTAGTTATCCCACTTACATGGGTTTGTGTGTGAACAATGATGTAAAATTATATATGCAAGTGTATGTAGTGATCTAGCTTGAAACTTGAAAAATACTACTCATGGGATACTATTTGAATTCTTTAGACCTGCAAGAAGACTCCTCCTATGATTGGTATATAAATATTTAAGAATAGGGTAGTAGAACTTAGTTGAGTGAATGATTTAGTGATCTTGATAAGTGCTTTCTTAGTAGTTGATAGAAAGATCAATGAGTGGGATTTGTTTTTTATTTATACCACACCATTTGAAATTATATCATGACAGGGTTAATTGAGACAAATATGATGACCCATACATATTTAAATATTTACAAATTTGAGTGTTTTTAAGGTACAAAAAGTAGTGTTAGACCTTGGACACTAACATCAATGATAGTGTCCTCACTTAGACAATAGTGTCCTGGAGGATAGAGATTGTTGAATATCTGTATCTAATAATGTAAGATTCTTATCAAAATTTAATCATATTTTAGGCTACATATGATTTGGGTAAATAAAATATCAGGATCAGACTATAAGATAAGTATTTAGGCATAATGAGATGGTGAATGCAAGCCATTTTAGCTATGAGGAGGTCATGAATTGAAGGGTTGAGCCATGAGTGATATTTGTATACACATAATATTTTCAAACTTTTATTAATTATTGACACTTCATATCTTATAGGAACTTGTCAAATCTCAATCTCTTTGAGTGCACACCTTAAGGGGTGCACTAAGAAAGGGGTGGGCATACCATTGGTGCTTCACAGGATTATTTTCCCTTTTTCCTCTTGTTATATATACACTTATCTCCTAAAACCATTTACCCTAAGCTTATTCTTCTCTTTTGTACCTATTCCAGGTATTTACTAAATTTTATCCTTTCATTCTTCACCTAAATCCCTTTATATCAGTTGACTATACTGGGTCAACCCTATATAGTTTTAGGGTATTTTTCACTTAAGATCTAGCTAACCTTTGGCCGACCTAGATCATGACCTAATAAATTATTATCCAAAATTATATAGGGTCAACTGGGTTGACCCTATTTCTCAACATTTTTAGAAGGGTTTAGGGAAAGATCTCTACACACACACACACACACAGAGATCATGACCTAGTGAATTATTATCCAGAATTATATAGGGTCAATTGGGTCAACCCTATTTATCAACATTTTTAGAAGGGTTTAGGGAAAGATCTACACACACACACACACACACACACACACACAGAGAAATATATATATATATATATATATATATATATATATATATATATATATATATATATATATATATATATTTCCCACCATTATCACGAAGAAGCAAAGAATTAAGAGTGAATAAACATCTATTTATTGACCATTCTACTTGAGAAGTAAAGATTAGGGTTCCATACTTTCTTTAGAGATACAGATCTTGTCTTGTGGATAAGTATTTTGGATACATAAATAGGTTGTGTAGCCTAGAGCTGATTTTTATTTGTCATCCTTACATACCACAATAACCTCTTGTGAAGCACCTTGGCCAAGGGAAAGATTGAGGCTTGTTGGGTTTGTATTCAAATGTAAGTATTCCTAACTTTATTTCTCTTTTATAAGAGTAGATAAATAATGAATTTGTGCTTATCTTCCATGTGTTAGGATTATATATACATTAATATGAGTATATGTCTTCTATGCATGTTTATTTTTATTATTTCTAACTCCCACTTTGTGCCACAAGCTTTGGTGAGCACTAAATTAGATTTACTTTTCTTGTTATTAGAATAAGTGAAATATCAAAACCTAGGACCCCCTTAGGGTTATTGCATGATTATGTTGGAATAAAGGATTTATAACCCTCCTTAGCATGGTGTATTATGATAAATGATCCCATAACTAGGTCTAGTAGATCCACATATTGGTCATGCTCCTACTTAAAAAATGTATTCCCAATCGAAAGTGTAGGTATGCTCTATCTTCTCTGAGTTAGGATTGATTTATGAACATGATGAAATTATAATTACATACATTTTGGTAAACCCAACATGAGCTAACCCTTTTAGTATTTATTCACTTATTTTTCATTATTTTTATTATATATCTACCATACTGGGTCAACTACATCAACCCATTTCTAACTTCTATGAATAGGTTTAACACACAATCACATCCAAATGACTCTATTATTTCTATGTAAGCTCTTTTTAAATTACAGGCTATTGATCAACCTAGTCAACCCAATAAAATTTTACAAACTTTTAGACATCTAGTCTATACTACTAGGTTAACTTGGTTAACCCTATACTTTTTAGGCACTCAACAATAGGCTTTTGCAAAGCTGGATCGGCCTAGTTGGCCCTGTTAGTAAGATTTTTGGGAATTTATCAAGGTTATTTATTATAAATCTCATTTATATACATATTCAGACTCACCAAGGTTCATTTCTATCATTTATCTCTTTTCTTACAGCCTTTCCTTTCATAGTTTGTAATCTTTAAAAGTACCACTATACAATCAACTGGATGGACCCTATCGACCCAATTCTATATTTTGTGTTGTCTAGATAACTAGGTTGACTCTATCAACCTTGTTCATTTTTAGACCTTTGTTTCCATAGTATATAGGTGATAATTTAAAATCTATTCTATATTTTGTGCATACACTATTGATTACATCGACACTATATCATGTTTAAAAAATGGAATTAACCTTTATTTGCTAGTAATTATCTCACACTTTCATTTCTTGTTACTTGATTGCTTAGAATAGTTCACATAGTATAAATTAGGTGGTTTTTAATTTAATATTTAGTTTCATCATTTTCTATTTTATGCACACATGAGCAAATCAAAAAATCTTAAACAAACACTTTAACAATTGTCTACCCGAGGCCTACCTACTTGGATTTCATCACCAAGGGGGAAGTTGACTTGGTTTTCTAGCCAAACATAAATATGTGGTTAATGGTATATTATGGATAAGCATCTAACACCCTTACCAATATGATGTCTAAAGTGAGGGAGTAGACCCTAATACCAAGTCTGTACCATTGCTAATACAAATCCCTTTCAGTCCAAATGCCCTGAAACTATCCTTAGATTTCTTTCTAATTCCTTGATTACAACCAAATTCCTATCACATTTAAAATTACATTATAAATAATCTAATAACATTCAGGTTGACCATATAGTTAGCTTTTAATTTTTAATTTGATTGCTTGCTCTTTGCTTAACTGTATTTTGTATTGCAAAAACTTACATTGGCCAACATTGGTGCAAGGTTTTATGTTGTGTGCCTCAATTAGATCACCCTCATTGATCCAATTGATTGTTTATTTTCATTTAGTTATTTATTTTTCAAAATACTTGAAAAATTATTCTTGTCTTAGTATACAATCATTTTATTCAACATAGTCTATTTTAAGCTACTAATTTTCCTTGTTTGTTATGTTGAACTAACCCAATCGACCCTGTACACTTTTTTAGTCATTATTTACTATATTGGATCAACCTAGTTGAACCTATACTATTTGTAGGCCTTGTTCCCTATGTTTTGTTGACTTAGTTGACCTTTTACTATCTCATCACTTCTTGTTTCCCTGATTTTACATCTATATTACCTAGTTTTTAATCCTTTTCTTTCATCATGAATTTTTTGTTTGAAGACAACACTAAGTTGAATTCAATTAACATGATGATTTTTACCAATCCTCATAGGTTCTCCCATATGCATAATAGGTCTCTTATCTTATATGAGAGTAATTTTCATATAGCCACTTGCACTACAAAATATGGGACTCCTCCTAATACCTATTTGCAACATAATCCTCTCATTTTTATAGAATACCAACCCAAATTAAAGTATACCCTCATAATGCTCTTCTTTATCTCATAATTTCCTCAACATTGAGGAAAAGATGCCTCTACCATTTTCCATCTTATGTTTAGTGTTCAATCTAAAGAGTATCATTCACCTACTCCCACATTGTCAAATAAATATGGAGGTACCACTTTCTTTGATTCTCAGCCTCTTCCCTCAATTATGACCCCTTCTCATACCATGACCTCTTCTTATTTAACTTATTCCACCTCTATGCCTAGTATCTCCACTAACATGGTAGGTTCTACATCTAGTGGGCCTCTCCTAAGATCAACTATCCTTAATCCTTCTACTAGTGCATCATTTGCTACCCAAGGTAACCATGCTTCTAGTGTTTCCTCTTCTAATCCATTCACTAGTCCTTTTGCTTCACAAGAAAAAATTTCCATTAGTGCCTTTCATTCTCATAGTTCCTCTCAAGATCCTATCAATTCCAATAGTAGTACCCAAGCCACTAATACAAATTCTAATACTTTAAATAATGCTAATAATGTCAATAAAACCCATCAAATCTTGTTATAAACACTCAATCAAATGTGTACCTTTCAAGTGCATAATAAAAATCAAATGATGAGAATGAAAAATAACCTTCTCCATCTTCAAACTCATTCTAAACCAATGACTTGGAGCATGCATAATTAAAATGTTCCCCCTCCTCCTCTTCAAGATTCCCAAGGCAATCTCATTCCTTAACCTCCTTTGGTCAACAAAACCATTAAGCATCCTCAAAATGAGCCTCTTACCACTCAAATTTCTAATATTGATATAGGAGGTATCATCCCTAAAATTTATTATAATGGATCAACTAATCATGCCCTTCATCTTAAAACATTTGGAAATCTTTATAAGGATTAAGAAAATTAAACACTTTTTCCACTACCAATCTCTTATCCAAAATCCTCATAAGTGATGCCTTATATTGGTAAAATCAACTTAGAACTAACTCTATTTCTAGTTTAGAGGATTTATTGAATGCTTTAGTTTAAGAATTCCAAACTTGTGATCTTCCTAAAAACACTTAGGCTGACTTCATAAATTGCAAACAACTTGAAAATGAAACTGCCTAAGCTTTTGTTAATAGGTGGAAAACTTTATCAAATAAGTATGAACATAACATGGTTGATGATAAAATTTTCCATCTCTTCACTAATTCTCTTTTTCCCAAGTTACAATTTTGGTTCCACACTCTCTCTCCACATACTTTGGATGAGGCTATTGACTAAGTTAAATGTCAAGATTCCTTATGCATCAATTTGAACCACCCTAACTTTTTGTAGGTCCTTATCTCTTGCTTAAGAAAAAAATAGTAATGCTACCAATGATGGTATCACAAACTCTTATAATACCATTCACACTATCTAAGCTATCATTCCTAACCAATATTTGGAACCATTTCCCCCTTCTCAACAATATACCAATCCTTATTTATCTTCACCAACTACTATCAACATTGACAAACCCTTATCCTAGGCTGAATTACTTAAGTGTCTACTTATGCCTCTACCATCAGAACTTTACCCTACTCATCCTATGAAATCTTGGTATGATCTTAACAAATTTTGTTGGCTTTATGCTAGTTGCATTCAATATCATGAAACCTATAGGCAGTTCCATAATTTAGTTATGGATTTTTTTTGGTCCTAATTTTGATCACAATTCTATCATTTGAAAATTTCAACAATCCTATGACATTAATTTTAAGGCTCAAGTATCACATACTAAATTTCAAGCCTTAAATAAAGGTAATTCTCATTTGGATATCTACAAAGACCCTCTTCCTAAGTATCAACCTAATCAAGATACTCAATACAATCCCACCCCTTCTACCAATAATGTAGAAAGTCTTGTTGACCCCATTGCTGAAAAGAATGTGGTTAACATGATTAACATGTGAAGGTTTGTTACTTTCATTGATCTTCAACCTATCTACACTCCTCCTTTGTCTCACACACTCCATGTTATCTAGGATTATTCTCTAACTCATTTAAATGATTTAGGGAAAGATGACCTTATAACCTTTGATGATTTGAATCCAAATTCTCCCTTAGATAACACTTCCCATTCTATTTCTACCATCTTCTCATCTTCTAACAATAATGATAATCAAGCTTCTACTAACACTTCTTCTACCAATTATGAAAACCAACCTAAACCAATGACTTATTCTCAACATAATTTACAACCTTGTTTTAAACCTTCTCCTTCTTATGAACACAAATTCTAATACACTTTGGTTCCTCCTTTTGAGGACCTTCTTAATCATTATGCATGTCTAACAATCTTCTTATGGGTTATGATGAGTGGGATCCCATTATGGAGCTCACTAATCTCCCATCCCAAATTCCATTCCTTGAGCTTATGAGGACCTCTATGCATCATAGAAACCATCTTATGCAACTATTTTTCAAAATGAACATCCCTCATCCTCCCCTAGCAGGATGTGAAATAAAATTATCTAGATCTAAGGATAGCATATTACAACAGTATGAAGAGATGTCCATCCATGTTAACAAAACAATGGATAGTTATATTTAAAATTTCATATCATTTCTATGATTCCCAATGAGATTTTTATTCATGAGGATGATCCTCCCATTGATGTCTCTAAATGCACCATAGAGGTTCTTAGTGTTTAAATAAAACTTCTCATTTTAGAATTCCAAGAATTTAGAGCATGAGTAGCAGGTTATGGCAACTTGATGTGACCTATGGTGAAATAGCAGTAGAGATATATATGAGTGTTCACCAAAATTTATAATAAGTGATGGTTGGGAGCCATCATGGTCTATTCCTTATGAATTATAGAGGATTTGTGTTATCTCAATGAATTATGATCCAAACTTAAACTACAAATTAGTCTAGATGTATATTTATAATGAAGTTTAAACTAAAGTGATCTAGTGTAAAAAGGAGCAAAGAGAAGGGTAAGACAAAAAAATATTATGAGTGATTGCCTATCTTAGTCTCAAATATTATGACAAAGCATCAATTACAACTGAGTATGCATTCAAACCAATATATAATGCAAAATAGCCTAAGATCATATCTCATTTTATACCAGGCAAACTTCAAAGGATAATGTAAAGAATCATAAGTAATAACAATGTTTAATTTTAAAAATTTAATACTATAATCAAATAACATTTGCACATCTGAATTCAGAGCAAAATGTAGTAAAGAAAATTCAAGATCCTTCAACTAATCTAGCATATGCAAAAATTAGAAACCCTGTGATTAGAAAATGCAACCCAAAATTTAAAGAGGATATTCAAATTTAAGACATAAAAATAGTAATTGAGAGAGAATTTATGTTAAGAATTGACATATTAAATATGGACAATCTTTGCAAAACTCCTTGATTATATTAATTTCTCCAAGTATACAAAACTTCTTTAAAATTATCTCCTTTTACAATATGGTGATACATGCCTTTTATTGAAAGATAAGGTAGTACACCAATTAGTTACAACATATAGGTGTACAAAAGATAAGGACAACTATCCTTAGAAAGTTATAAAATACACTTGTATTTCGTAATTAGACTGACCTAGGGACAATATGCTAACAGACTAGCATATGCCTTACAAAAGAATATTCTTATTTTAAATATTACAATGTTTTTTACAAAAAGAATATTATCTACTAGGTGGGCCCATTGTTGAAGGGTCCCCTTATTGATTCTATAGAAGCTCCATTGCTTTTTAATGTTGGTCTTTGATGAGTTCTAGGTCCACAACTAGATTTATGAGTCAGACTTCTTCATGATCAACCAAGTCATCGAAGTCCCTGTCATCCCCAGCCATAGCTTCTTTTATGCTCCTTGCCTCTATAATTTTCTTCTTGGTTGTGAAGATCATGTCCAAGATTCTTCTATTGTCTCTACCAAATTGGATTTGGCTCTTGCTTTGAACTAAATTTATTACCAAAGTTACCGTGTGTTTATATTTATTCATTAATGATTCTTGGGGTAGTGGTCTTAATAGGATTTACCAACATAGTTCTTAGGAGTTGCTCAATTCTAATGATCAATCATTTATCATTCATTAGAAGCCTATTCAAATTCCTTGTCCAAGTACTTAGACCTTGGATCTTATCTACTATTATTCCCAATATGGTATTCAAATAAGCTAAGCTAATAGTTTTGTACTTAGGAATCTTGTTCCTAATTAAAATGTTAATGAGATCCCTTACTTGGGTCTCTAAATTTTTCCATTCTATTATTAACCCCTAGCTATTTCACCTTATTGGCTTAGGGAAACTTGAATTAGCTTTATTTAACTCAAATAGTTAAACATATCAAAGAATGAGGCCTCAAACATATCCATCATGGTGTTAGGTATTGATAAAATGGCTTGCATTTCTAGGTTTTCCTTTTCTCTTTCCAAATTTTGGATTCTTTTTTTCATCCCTTGGATCCCAAAATTTCCTTGAGATGATGGAGCCTCAATCAAACTTTCAACATCCTCCTTATGCATAGGAGCTTCACCAAGTTATTTCCCTCCTACCAGGGTTAGACCTATAGAGGGCTTAAACTTTTGGAAGGTGAATTCCTTAACTCCCACCTTAGATTTTTTGGTGGTGACCCTTTCCAATCTAGCTATCTCTAGATTAAAATTCATGGTGGTGGAAGACCTTATGAATTTAAGAGGCTCTAGGACATCTACACCTATGTTACTCAATGCTCTTGGAGCATCCATTTTCTTTCTCTCTAGTCCTGGAGTGACCACAATTATTATTTATTCCTCTTCCTTCATTATATCCCTAATTTATGGCTTAATGTCATTATGTACTTCAATGTTGGTAGCTTTTGTTATGGCCCATGAATGGGAGAGAGAAGGGATCTTTTACAAATTTCCATAAATAAACCAATCAAGGATGACTAGTCCATGAATGGGGAATTCATCACTAAATAAGTTGATCTTGCTATTAGGATGTGTGAGAGTCAACCCTGGTATTTTGGGTCCAATAGGGACCAATGCCAATTATACCTTCCTCTTTTCCTTAGGGGCCAATGGGACCACATCTAGAAAAATCTCTTTTCCTTTCTCTTCTCTAAGCTCTCCTACTTGGATTTGAGTCTTTTCGATCTATTTTACTTATTCATCTATGCCATATGCCTCTATAATTCCCTTGAGGGCACCCTCAAGTGTCTAATATGGTTCTAAGGAAATCATATCTATATGTTCAAATAGGTAAGGTGGTCTTTGTGAAAAGGTTGAGGATGAGGGTCCCTCTCTAGTTCTCTCTTCCAGCTTCTCCTTACAATGGCCTTGTTCATCTTGCCTTTGTACAATTTTCCCTTGAGGTTATGGCTACTCCACTTGAGGTTATTCCTAGGATGTCCCAGATGGTCTAGGTAATAATTGATATTAGAGAGGATGCATCCTCCATGCCTCTCCTAATAGCTTATGTTTACTTGTTAACCTATGCTCCATCTTAATGTTATGCCCTTTGATCCTGACCAACACTTATTTATAATTCTTTTCCTTGATGTAAATAGTGTCATGGTCTCAACCTACTTCCAATATTATAGCACAATCCTTCCAATGATTAGAGGGAAGGGGTGGAGAATACCCTTCCTCTTTTCCTTACAAATTTCATCAACTCCATCGATGAGTTGGGAAGTAATTTCTTGATCAACTAGCTTATTTGGTACATACATAGGTAATTTATATGGTGAGGACATGACTCTCTCAATCCTGATAACTATGTAGTCTAGATAGAACCATATGTCACCCATCATCTCTATATATTTCTTGATTAGTGGATGGAATCTAAGTATGGGAAAACCTATAATTTCCTCCATAATGGTTGGATAGACACAGTCATAGATAAATTGCAATTGGTTCCTATACTTAAAGATGTACAATTTGGAATAATGGTGAGAAATGGCGGTTCAATCCTTAGGAGACCAAATTTTAATGCCAAGGAAGCTGATGGAGGCAAGAAGTTCATCTAGTAATATGACATCATATAGAATTGCTTAGTTGTTTTCCTTTTGATAGCAGTTAACTACCCAGTTAAGAAGACACTGATCAAGTCTCGAATTAGAGGGGTGAGCTTCTCTTCCACCATGAAATACACATAGGGGACCCAAGTATTCTTTACATATGTTGTTGAGGGGGCTCCTAATGATTTTTTTAATAGGGTCATGATCACCTTGATCCCTTCCCTAAACTAGACTATTGGGATCTTACCCTCAAATTCTCTAAAGACATGGTTCCCTTGGTGTAACCATGGTTTCAAGATGGTGTCCAGGTCATGTTTGTTGGTCCACTCCTTTATTTTGGATAAGTATACATGGGGTACTAGGAGATAATAGTATTTTTTGAAGGCTAAAGGGTAAATTTAGGCTACTTTGTTAAAATTTTATTCATAGATGATCTAATCATTATCTATCCTATACTCTATGAAAATTGGAGAAATCACATCAATAAAATGAAGTATCTCCAGTTTTGTAGTAGCATAATGAAGGCTAGCCATCTAAATAGTGACCAGGTCATAATGATTCCTACTAATAGTGGCTATTATCTTCTCTTCCTTGGTGATGGGTTTCATCTCCTCTATGGTGAAAAGGATTTTAGACCAATTCTTGTTCCCATTGTTTAGGGCTACAATGTCTAATCCAATATCCTTGAATATTTTTCCTTGGTTTTGAATGGAGAGGTAGACCTTTGTTTCTTCTTTCAACTATTACCTATGAGCTACCATGGTTTCTACTTCTACAAATTGTTCACACTGTATTGTAATTGATCTATGTGAAAGCTCTTTCATGATAAAAAATGTAATTAAGCTTCTCTTGGATTGAATTGTAATCAAATAAATCCAATTAGGATCTCTTTTATGTAGGGTTTAGGGTTTTAGAGCTTTAATGGTGGTATCTTGTTGAGCATTCAAATAATACATGCTTGGGATTTGATTTGGACCTTTGCCTTTATACTTTCATGTTTTAGGCACACAAGATCTCTTATTTTGTCCTTCTATGCTTGTATGGTGCTTATGTGGCAATGATTTGGACCTTTCACAACATTTTTCATAAATGCCTTTGAGCACTAGTCATTGGTATTTAAAATTCCTTATTTTCTTCACTCCATTGGATTAAAATTTTGGATTGGTACAAGTCATTGAGTGTGATCTTGGATCTTACTTGTTAATTGGCTTTTTGGTTCCAGTGCCTTGTGGTTATGACACTTGGCACCTTCATGGGCCTTCTAAGTTTTGTATCCTACATCAATACTTTATTGAATGAGTATTGGCCATGTGGCAAGCTCATGGGAAGCTTGTGGGCCTTTAAAAATTCATTGGTGCTTTCATGCCATTGGATCATGAAGTGCAATGAAGTATGGACCATTAGATCATCTAGTAGTTTTTATTTGAATGTGTTTTTACCACATGTCGAGCCCATGGGCTCTTGGTACTCCATTAAAAAGTCTTTAGGGTCTTCACACTATTGGATTAAAATTTTGGATTGGCATGAGCCATTGATTGTGATCATGGATCTTGCCTATTAATTGGCTCTTTGGTTTTAGTGCCCTATGGTTATACCACTTGGCACCTCTATGGGCCTTTTGAGTTCTATATCCTACATCAATCCTTTATTTCATGAGTATTGGCCATGTGACAAGCTCATGTGCCTTTGAAAAGTTATTGGTGCTTTCATGCCATTGGATTGTGAAGCATAATAAAGCATGAACCATCAGATCATCTGACAGTTCTACTTCAAAAGTGTTTTTTCCACATTTCAAGCCTGTGGGTTCTCAAGATTCCATTGAAAAGTCTTTGAGGTCTTCACACCATTGAATCATCCTCTCATGATGAAGTGTGAGCCATTAATCTACAAAGATGCCCAAGCTTTACATTAGCATATTATTGAGGTGGGACTTAGGTTTAAACCTCTTAGGCTATGGTTTATTTCATGTTTATTAAACATGAAATAAAATTTTAGGCTAAATTGTTGTTTCTTAAGTTTTCTAGATTTATACAAAGGATGCCACAGCTAAATATCTTAGGCCAAAATTTATGCTATATTAGATAAACACAATGTACACTTTGAGCTAAAATATTTATGTCAAGCCTATAGAATATACTCAAAGGGATTAAAATGATATAATAGTTTAATGTCAAATAGGGTTTTATTGAATTAATAAACACACTAAAACCTTTAGTTAGAAATACTTGGTCTAAGTTCTACATAACGAAAAATATTTTAAAATAAGACTTAGTATAAGTCTATAGTTTAAGGTTCATAGTAGTTAAATAAAATGTAATGGGGATCTTAAATTATAGACTTAGACTAAGTTTATTTTGCATATACTTAGACCATAAGACCATTTACATATTTTTAGATTGAAGATATATAGTTTTTGAGCATCTTCTAAGGGCTTCCATTAGTCTACATGGCAATTCATGAGCTTTATAGAAACATTTTAGAGTGTATTTTGATCTTGAGAAGAATAATTCATTGGATTAAATTTGATGTCCTTACAGACATCAAATGCATCTGTGTAGACATCGAATGATGGTCGTGTGAACATTAATTTTAATCTAGTGAAACTTTTAATTTTATGGGCTTAAATTTGATGGTCATGTGGATATCAAATACATCCTTGCAGATGTTATTTGATGGTAGCATGAATGTTAATTTTAAACTCATCAACTTTTAATGACCCAATGCAAGAGTGCCACTTGGCACCTCTACATGGCTTCCCAAGATCTTGAACTTAATGTGTTTTATTGGATTGAGGTCCTGTGAGTAAGCAAGAACCTTAGGATCATGATCCAGGAGCTTGCTCATGATTGGTTTTTTTTGTCAAGAAGGACCCATTTGATTTCAATCTTTGAATTTAAGGATGCCACATGTAAATCCTACAAGCCTTTCATAATCCTTTAACCTTTAAATTGTTCTTAAATCTATCTGATCAAGACTTTATGATGAAGTGATAACCATTAGATGAAGGCTAAGGGTGTAGCTTTGTCAGGGCCTTTGTGTTATTGGATCATTTTCCCATGATGAAGCATAGATCATTAGATCTTCTAAGATGCATGTTATTTAAGCTTAAGCTCAGGCCTTTCTCACTCTATTGGATCAAATGTCATGATAAAGTGAGGATCATTAGATCTATGAGAAGCAAAAAATTTAAGTTATAACTTAGGACTAAAGTAAGACTTAGGCTTAGATTGTTAAAACTAAGGTTCTATTCACATTAAAAAATATGTTAGGGCTTTAGGTTTAAACCTTTAGGCTGAGATGTTTATTAAGATAACATAAAATTGGACTCAGGGAACAAGAGCTTAGGCTAAGGTGTTAAAACTAAGGTCCTATTTGTATTAATAAATATAATGGAGCCTTAGATTTAAAATGTTAAGGCTAAGGTATAAATCAAAGGGACCAAGCTAGGAAATATTAAAAGGGACCCTACAAAATTGACATTAGAGCTAGTTAGAAATATAAATAACTTAAAGGAGGAAAAATAATAAATGGGACCAAGAATTTTTAGGCTAAGTTTTAGTCATGTTAAAAAACATGACTAAGCTTAAAACATGAATTTTATACTTAGGTCCAAAACATATTTTTAAAGGGATCCCACCAATTTATCTCCCACCAGTATTCAAATTTGAACTAAGGGTTTTGCCAAGGTTTTGGAACATGAACTTCTTAGGAAAATACACCATAGAGCCTACAACTAAAAGCTATGAATACCATTTATTATAAATGTTAGACAAAATTAAAGTGAAACATAATTAAGCAAGCTTGATTTTGATTAAGTGATGATCTCCAAATTCTACAAATGATCTTATCATGCCATATTTGCATGTTCAATTTTTAGGGTTTCTCAAGGGTCCCAATTTTTGAAAATGGGGGTATATTGGCCTCAAAAAATGGTGACTCGTGGGGGAAACATAGCAATATGTTAGAACCTAGAGACTTTGAATTAGATATATAATTAGGTTATCCACTCCACTTCATCAATATCATTATCTAGATCAGATTATGGTTGAAACAAACCTTGAACTTGTAAAATTAGGGTAAAATATCAAGACATAGGCATATTATGTGTTTGTTTTGATTCCACTTACTATTTTCCATGGTGGTTCAAGAAACAACTTTCAGGTTTCATATCATTAATCACTAACACTGACTTATATCATGTTAAGATGTTCACTTCAAACCATGCTTCTAACTTAGGGAAGGCTTGGGATTTGCTCTACTACCAGCTAGGCATCCATAGCCCCAATAAAGATGCTTTTGGCTCTACTCAAGGCATTGATCCACTCCCATCCAGGCATCCATAGCCTCGATGGAGCTTACCATAATCACCTATGCTCATAAAGCTTTTGATTTTGCATTGAATACTTCTTTTTTGTATTTTATTTATATCTTTATGTTTTTTGCAAGGTTGGGAACCATAATAGCAAGGTATTAGGATTTGGTCAAGTGCTTGATTTTTAGAGAATCACCTATGGCTATAACCCTTACACTAGGAAAGGATTTTTATTAAGTGATATTGTGGCTATACAATGATAGTTTGAGCTCTCACTCTACAAGTGAAAATCTTCTTAAAACCAATTTGAGGTTAAGACAATGCTTAAGTTCTTATGGAATGATTGGCTTCTTCCATTGGTCTTTACCAATTTCTTTAAATTACAACATTAGGCTTATTTTTTAGAACCATAGCCATCATATGTATGAGGTACACACCTAAATTTATGAATTTCAAGAGTTTTCAAGAAAATTGACTAACTTTGAGCTTAGGATTGTCTAAAAGGACTTATTAGAATCAAGGAACAAGGCAACCAAAGCAAACACACAACACAAAACATGAAAGAAATAAATCAAAGGAGAGAAAATAAATATATACATGCTTATAAACAAACAAGGGATAGGAAGGAAATAAATTGAAAGAATCTAACTAGCCTACCTACACTAAATCTAACCATCTTACAGTTTACTCCATAAAGACCTCAGGAGGAGCTATAGAGAAGTAGTGCTTGAGGTATTGTCCATTGGTGGGTAGTGTGAACTCTACTCCTTGTAGATATTTGAGCTTAAATGTGTTGTTCCCCACTATTTGTGTAACCTAATAGGGTCTAATCCATAAAATTTTGAATTTTCCATGTTTTCCCTTAGGCTCAGTTGCTTTGTCCCAAAGGAGAAATAGGTCCCCTTATCTAAACACCTTAATATTTTATCTCTTATCAAACCATATTTTCACTATGGTTTGATGCCTACTAAAATTAGCAAAGGATTTCTCCTTTACATCTTCCATCTAAATTATGTCCTACAATCTTGAGTTTGCTAATTCTTGATCCTCTTCCATATATTCATGCGTGAATCTATACATGGTAAACTTAAGGGTGATAGGGAAGATTTGTTCCTAGCCATACGCCAATAGAAAAGGTGATGCCTTCAAATCTTGTTTAATCCTAATCATATCTACCCATAATACATAATTAAGCAACTTGTGCCAAGTTTTAGATTTGTCTTCAATATATTTCTTGATTGTTTTCATCAAATTTTTATTGGTAGACCCAAAAAATCCATTCCCTTGGGGATAATGGTTGGATGAAAACTTTAGATAGATACCATTATCATAATCCCATTTAGTCATCTCTATGGATGAAAATGCAAACCCATTATCACACACTAGAGAGATTAGATTTCTAAATCTATTACAAATGTTCTCCTCCATAAATTTTATCACTTCCTCCATTCTACATTGTTTAGTGGTTACAGCTTCAGCCCACCTTATATAATAATTTGTGGTAATCAAGATGAATTTGTGACCTTTAGATGAATTTTGGTTGATTAATCCTATAAAGTCCAACACCCATTATGCAAATGGTTTAGCAACCATGATTGGTTGTAGAGGCATTACAACCTTAGGCTCTTTGGTGTTAAAAATTTGGAAAGAGTGGCATTCTCTCACATGCTTGTGAGCACCCTTAAAAATAGTTAGCCAATAGTAGTCAACTCTGAGAATATTATGTGCAGTAGTTTTCCCTAAGGGGTGTCCATTTCTAAACTTCTCATAGAAGGTAATCATGATTTGAGTACCTTATTCTTTTGAAACACACTTGAGGTAGACTCCCTCAATGTTCTTCCTATATAAGAATCCATTCTTAATCAGATAATGATCAGCTTTGAGCCTTAGATCCCTCTTTTGCTCCCTTATCAGTCCTGTAGGATAAGTATCATTAATTATAAAATGAATAATATAATCATACCATTAAATAGCTTGGAAGTTATATTGATCAACCTAAATAATATTTAACTTAGGGTTTGTATTAACAATAATTTGGATTAGACCTTGGCACCTTACTAGTTTTGTTGTTTTCATTTATATGTCATACTCCTATAAAAATGACATCCACTTACCTCTACATTCTCTGAGATAATTCTATCTTAACATAAGCTTTTTGGTATGGTCAGGTAGAATAACATGCACCTTATTTCTAAGGATATAATGCCTAAACTTATTTACTACCTTTACTAATGCATATGCCTCCTTATCAAATGATGAATAGTTTAACTCAACATTATTAAAATTAGTGATCATAAAATCTATTGGGTGATCACGCCCCTTAACTTTTTGAGTGAATATAATCGTCATGATATGATCAGATGTAAATGAATAGAGGTAGAAGTCCTTTGAAAAGTCAAGACATTAGTACTAGAGCTTGGTAATGGCCTCCTTAATGTCATTGAATGCCTTTCTAGATTATTCATTCCATGAGACCTTGGCATCCTTCTTCAACATTAAATTTTAATGGTTTGACAATCTCTATAAATCCAAAAATGAATTTCCTTACAAAGTTTATCTTACCAAAGAATGACTTTACCTCTTTCATATTGTTTAGAGGCTCTATTTTGGATATAGCCTCTACCCTTTCAGGATTTATAGATATCCCATCCTTGGTTATAACATGTCCCAATAGTTTACCTTCAATAACACAAAAAATACTTTTCTTAGGGTTTAAGGGAATCGCATACCTTCTATATCTTTCAAACACTTTTTGTAAATGCATGAAGTGATCTTCCCTATTTTTATAAAAAAAACTATTAGATCATCCATATAAATAATGATGCATTTACCTATCAAGCCCTAGAAGGCATGATCCATGGCCCTTTGAAGTGTAGCTCCTACATTTATTAGACCAAACGGCATTCTTTTGTAAACAAAGGTTCCCCACTTGGTCGTGAAAGTTGTCTTCATCATGTCTTCTTTATCAACTAATATCTAGTTATAACCTAAAAAGACATCAAGAAAGGACATCATGGTTGAACCTAAAACACATTTTATAACCTGGTCAAGAGAAGGAAGAGGATAGTTATCCTTCTCAAATGTTTTTTTTAAATTCTTAAAATCAATACAGAGCCTAATCTCACCATTCTTTTTCCTAACTAACACTAAACTAGCCACTCAAGTAGAATGCCTGATGGGGAAGAGTATCCTAGCATCTAGTAGTCTCTTAACCTCTTTTAAAATCATTAGCTCTAAGATAAGATTTATAGGCCTCTATTTATACCTAAATTATTTATAGTTTTATTTGAGAGGGATGGTATGGGTGATGACTCTAGGATCAAAGATCTTCAAGTCATCATAGGACCATGCTATGACATCCTTATAGTGGATAAAAATATCTTTAGATTTCTTATTCTCAATGTTTATGCAGTATTTTCCAATGTTTACTAGTTAGGGTTAATCTTGAAGTCTAAGATCAATAACATTATAATCCTTCCCACTTACCTTGGGAATCCTAGAAACCTCAACTAGTCTTCCCTGATCTAATAGTCTCTCTAAATCAATCATCCCCTTAAGGATCTTATTTCCATTCAATTGAATGACTTTACCATCAAACTTATCCTCCTTAGATGAATTTTCATTAGTCTCATCAATGATATGGAAATCAAATGCTCTAAAATTGGTCATGAAATCCAATATCTATTGATCATCACTAAAAACTTGAAAATGGTTAACATTATCTGGCACTAAAGGATGCAAGATCAGCTCAATGTTAAAATTGGGGGAATCTTGGTTGGGCATGAGGTTGGCTATAGTATATGCCAACTCATTAGCATCTTGGTTTTCCTCCTTTGGAATGGATTTAATGCTAAAAGTATCAAAGGAATTAATCAAATCCTAAACCCTAAACTTATAAATTTTAAGATATGAGAGCTTGCATTGGTATTTTCTTCTTACTTGGTTGATCACTAGTTCTAAATCCCCATAAACTAGTAGTTGTTTAACCTTATTCTTTATAGAAAATTGTAAACCTAGGATGAGGGCTTCATATTTAGCAAGATTTTTAGTGCAAGGGAATTAGAGTTTATAAGAAGCATGGTATTTCTTACAAATGGTGTTAGTAAGGACAATACCTACTCTATATCTAGCCTTACACCTAGCACCATCAAAATGCAATTTCCATAGTCTAGGAACAACATGAGCACTCTTGGGATCACATACCTTATTAGTTTCTATAGTGAAAACCCCTAAATCTAAGTTAATTATGTTGACCCTCTAATTAATATCATTGTTCTCCATTATCATATGTTTCATCCTTGGTTCTCTCTCAACCTTTATTTGATCAGGAACTCCCTTCCAAGATAGCCACAAGTGTGAGCAACATGTAGACATATAACCATTCAAGTCCTTGGTCTACTCCCTACTCAACAAGATTCCATAAACATTAGGTATATAAATTACTTGAATATCAATGAATTTATACACTCTAAGCTCATAAGCTAGTTGTATATGAGCATTCAAGTGTTCCCCAATAACTTTAACTCTAGATTTGTCTAATTGGGTGACAACCCTATCAAACCTAATGGGGGTCAGGCCAAATTATTTGCATATACCTTCAAACATGATATTAGTGGATGTACCTAAATATAATAAACAATTATGCAAGTTCTTACCAAACATCCTAACAGTAAGCAAGAAAGGATGGGATTCAGCTTTGGTTTTATGCACAGTTACATTGACATGGTCAGCCTTGGGTGGCTTGTTGGACTTCTTTGACAATGACTCCAATAAGAGGTCCCTTTACTCTATAATCTATGTAATCTCATGAAGTGTAATATTATATTTTATCTTTTTCATAAATTCAATAATATTGTATCCAATTTAATTAGAACTAGGAATATCAATGTTAGGTTTAGAAGTACTCCCATTAGGTGGCTCAGGATTATTATTTAAAGAAGTGTCTGTAGGAGTTCCAAAATTATTTGGAGGAATTGATGTAGTTAAGTGCTGCCTCTACTCTTTATTCCTCAAGGGATAGGTCTTCTTCAAGAACTGTTGAAAGGGTTGGATCTCCTCAGGGATCTCATCAGGTTCATTCCCTTCTTGAAAAAGGAAATCAAAAGTATCTACCATGAAGGATTGATCAAAAAACTTGGATCTAGAAGAACCTACACCACTTTCTTTATTAAGGACCACTTCAAATGTATCCAATTCCTCTTGGAAAGCTTCAAAGGATTTGCAAAATTCAATGCAGTCAATTTCATCATGTTTGGTTGTGCAATGTACTCTACAGTAATTAGGCAATATAATATCAGTAAAGTTAATGTCCATGGTCTTATTTTCATAAGATTGATCATTATTCCTATTATTATGAAAACTATCATTTTCAAATCTATTATTTTTCCTATTATACCTTTGAAATGAAAAGTTCTTACCAGAGCTTTCAACAGTATTTCCAGCTTATTTTTATAGTTGAAGAAAATTAGTGCTCAATTTTTTGACCATTTTTAGGATAGATTCATTCTCATTTGTAGGGGTTTCAAAATTATGTACCTAATTATTATTATTATTAGATGGTATTAAAGCTCTTTGATCATTTGTATTGAATCCATTAGTAGGATGATTCAATAATCCCAAGTTCTGATTGGGAGCAACATGACTCAATGGCAATTGATTTAAGTTTGGGAATTGGTTTAAGGTTGGAATATACTGGTTATTATTTAGAAATATGTTTAGAATGGGCATATGTGGGCTAATGTTTGGAATATAATATGCCATTTTTCCCTAGGGCTACATCTAATCATTAATGGTGACTACCTTAGGATAGGCCTTGTCTAATGAAGTTATAATTGGCATGGATCTCTTCAAAAATATAGAGGTCATGGGATCTACTGCATCCTTGTATATTTTTAGAGATAAAACATCATTAGGCTTATAGGGTTATATGGTCCTGCTATACATTTTCTAAAATCTATCATTAAAGGACCTAATAGGCTCACTTGCATCTCTTCTAATGGTAGTAAACTAATGGTAAATAACACAAGGATTGATAATCTTACCAAACTGATCTATAAAAGCACCAGTGAAACCATCCCAACTAGTAATGTATGTTTCTCTTAATTTCTACTCATTTCTTAATTTGAAAGAAAGTAAGAAACTAATAAAAGGGGTATGTAAAGGAATACCTAATAAAAGTGTGCACATGATTCAGATGATGATGAGAACTCATTTTTGGCTTAGAAGTAATAACCTATAGATAAGGACACTAGAAAAGGGGTTGTTAGCAAGATAGTTGAGTGGACTACCTAGCGTGAACTAGATCTAAGAAGTGTATGCTTGATGGAAGGATGTCAATCCACTATTAATAAAAATTAAGTTGATATAGATGAAAATAAAGAATATTTTCATTCAATAACATGAAAGTAAATGAATGTAAGAAGAAGGTAAAATGCTTGTTTAAAAAAATGACTAAATGTAGCAAAAGGAGGTCAATACTCATGCTAAGATAGTTGGGTTTAGGTATAAAAAGTTAGAGAAGTCTCTATGAATAAGAAATAACATAGAAAGTAGTGTTTTGTTGAGGTAGAGGGACTAAAAATAACTTGTTATTATTTTTTCCATAGTGACCATTGATAATTAGGTGAACCATTAGTGGTTGGCTTGATCATCAGTAGTTAGGTAACCATTGGCAATTACTTCTGTAATTATAGAAATAATTAGAGTTGGAATTAGAGATTGGATAAATGGTCAAGTGAGGGTTGGAATAGGGTTTTAGTCAAAAATAGAAGGTTAGAAGATCAATTTGATCAGGTTAAGGTGTAAAATGAAATGAAATGAAGAAACTAATACAAAGTTACCTGTGACATGCTTAATAGTTGAAGCAATTTGGCCAAACTAATAGTAATTTGGCCTTTGAAAGTTATTTGGATAGAGGTTTGAGTATCCATTTCTAATACTTACTTTAAGAAGGGATCTTGGATACATGTGCAAAAATATTTGATAGCTTAAATGCATATTTTTGGATTTTTGGATCCTTTTCACTTCCTACTTCTCTCCTTATATAGGATGAAGTTACTAATTATGTAGGAGGAAATTGCTAATTAGGATGAAAGATAAAGTTTCCTATTATGATTATTTAAATCTTATGAGCATTGCATAAGGCAAGTTTATAAATTCTATCATGCTTATCTCATACATAGCTAGAATTGGCTTTAAAGCAAGTTTGATGACCTGATCATTGACAGTTAGGCTAACCATTGACAGTTAAGTTGACCATCATTGGTCAAGTTTCTAAGGAAAAATGGGTGAAAATAAGTTAAAATAAAGTAAATTAAAAGATTAAGTTAGTAAATTAATAAATGGGCTAAGTCAACTAGGTGGTCAACTAGCTTCAGGGTTAGGTAGGGGTTTAAGGCATTTCAACATCTAAAACTATGTAGTTTTTGAGTGTCTACATTTTACCCCTTTTTATTATGAAATTTTGAATTAACAAGAATTAAAACAAAAATGAATAGATTGTTGGTCATGGTATGATTACCTTGAGTATGGGAGGAGTTATTCCCCTGCAAACTAGGAGTTGATGAAGTGAAAACAAAATCAAGTCAATATTTGATAAATCATAAATGATGAGTCAAGAGGTGAGTGACATAAAAGGGTCAAAAATTTGAGATGAAAACACATGCACAAAACACGACTAGGTGCAATAGTCAAGATCATGTAAAGACTAAAGTTTCCAATGTTGGTAAAAATAAGGTTGGTTTTAGAGAAACATATGATAGGGGTAATTGGTATATAACATTAGTCATAGTTGTTCAAGTCATTCCTATCAAGTCTACTAGACAAGGTTGGTGTTTATCATAGGTATCTAGGGTAGGAAGTGCTCCCTTAAAAAACACAAATGGTCAGGTTGTACATGAGGTGGTGTAGATTATAAAAGTTTAACATGACAAGGTTGGTCAGTGAAATTAAAATGACCAATATAAGGTCATTGTAAAACATCCAAATAGTTTAGGTCAAAATTGACTAACATCAAGGTGGATGGGGTCAAATGGGTGGGTCGGTATGGCTGGATTATATCCTAAAAGGTCAATTTATGGGTATGGTGGGTTATCTCTTGAAGTGAGCACCTAGGTTGGGTGCTAAGAAGGTTAAAAATGTTGGGGATATTGACCATCGATAGTCAAGGGGTTTCCTTAGATTTGATCATCTACAGTCACCCTGACCATCGCTGATCAAGGGGAAACCCTAAATAAATGAGACATAAAAATTAAAAATGTAAATAATTTTTACCATTTGATGTCATTTTGCATTTGATCTTACTGAGGTGGAGGTGACTGATTGGTTAATCATTTGTGTAGATTTTTAATGAGAGGTGATTCAATGAAGGGTGGATGATGGTATGACTGAGTGGTGGGATGAGGGCTCCAACCATGTTATCAATTACAGAATGAGGTAAGCATCAATTTGAATTTGATAGTTAGTTTGATTTTGTTGATTTTGAAGTTGTATTTGAGTAGTTGGGAATGAAATGGTTAGGGTTTTGGGAAATGATGCCCTAGATTTAGGTTTTGTTGAATTGAACCAAATGTATGGATGAAATTGATAATTAGATGGTGTCTTAGGTTTGGAATGGGCTAGGGAACAATGTTAGATAGGTTATTGGTTAAATTTAAGTGTTTTGTTAATGTTCATGAGGTATAGGGTTTGAGGGTTGTTCCACTTGTGGCAACACACAGTGATCATTGGTGGTTCAACCCAACCATTGGTGGTTAAATGCTAAGGGGAAAGGTCCCAAAGGGATGGTCAATAGTTTGAGTAACCATCAATGGTTGAAGGATCTAGGGAAAGTTGCATTAAAAGGGTGGTGTTTTAAGTGTTTTTAAAGTTCTGTGAAGATTTTTTTGAAGGTTTTTGTTTAAGTTTAGGAAAATTTTGTTATGGTTTGAAAGTGTTCAAAAACTTTTTAAAAATTATTAGGGAGTTTTTTTGATAAAATATTAAAGTTTAAAATTTATGAATGTATTTTGTGAAGCTTGTGAAATGGGTTAAAGGATTCATTAATTTGTTGAAAGTTTGTTAATGTTAGTACTTGTTTAAATGTGTGATGTTCTTTTGAAAATTTAAAGTTTTTGTAATGTACTAAATGTTTGAAAAAAATGGAAAATATTGAAATTTTTGAAAATGTGGTTATATTTTGTAAAATTAGTAGATTGTTTGAAGTGTGTTTAAATTTTTTAAAAGTGTTGTAAAGCATGTATGAAGTTTGGAAAGTGGGATGAAGGTTTATTTGAGAGAGTTGTTGAAAGTTTGTAAAACGTGTTAAAGTGGGTAAATTTTGGAAGAGATGTTGATAGTGGTGGTGAAAAAAATTTTAGATATGATGAGGGTCAGTGGGTAGAGTTTAGCTAATAGAAATGTTTAGGTGTTCAAAATGATATGTTAGGGTTGGTGTCAAATGGAGGTATAGGGTTGTTTGAGTGTAAGAGGTTATAGGGTAGATGTGATGGGTATGGTTTGTAATAGGTTGAAAAAGGTAGGTGTAGGTTGGTACTTAGATTGATGTGAAAAACTAAAGAGGCATGCTAATTTTATTGTTTTATAGGCCCATGAGCAGATCTAGATGAGGGATCGAGTCCCTAAGATATTTACCAAGGTCTAGGATGGGATGACCAATGATGAGTGGAGACACATAAAGGAGGTTGACTAAGGGCCATGAGACATTATCAACACCTACCATAGGATGTGGTTATGATCATGGCCCTTATTGAGAGATGTGACCTAGTGATGAACACATATTTTCTATCCATAAGAGAGATGACTATCATCCTAGAGGATATTTAGTGCATCATATGACTACCCATTTAGGGGGAGTTGATTTATCACATAGAGAGTGAGGAGAGAGACTATTTCATGGATCTAATATATGAAGCAAATTAGGTTCAAGCTAGATATCATGCAAGTGGTGTTTGTTATGGGCCACTACACCAGAGGGCCCTAGGGGACATATGTTTATTAACCTTGATGATGATGATGATGGGGGTGTCTTGTTTTACACTACCAAATTTGAGTAGCAATCAATTCCCTTGTCTATTTTTAGGAGTACTAGTGGAGATGTTATTGGGGAGGACTATGTTTGGTTTAGACCCCATGTTATTAGTGTAGATCTATAAGGAGTTCTAGGCCTTTCAAGCACACAAATAGTACATGATCAATGTGGGGTTTGTGCTCCCTTGTTGGGCATATGAGCACATACAAATTTTGAGAAATTTAGGACTATCATGGGATGGTTATACTATAATAGACTATAAAGTGGGTTTCATGAGGTGGAGAGGAGATCGGGCACTAATTGGGGCTAGTGGTGGTTCTAGAGACATAAATTGGTTTAGAGATGATTTAGAGGGATTAGTGGTAGGTGATATAGTGTGGAGGCCATATGTGAGTTAGACTAGGTGGTTAGGGTATATCTACCACATGATATCACTATAAAGCTAGCACTAGATTTATGGGAGGCAAGATGGCAAGACTAAGTTTATCCCATTTGATCAAGTGTGAAGACAATTTAGCCTAGTACAAGGGATCCCACTAAATTTTACATGATATAAGAGAAAGGATGCTAGGTTCTTGCTCTTAGAGATATAACCTTAGGAGGTTTTTTTGGATCATGAAGATTTATTGATGAGATATGTGATAGATGATGTAGGGGTTGTGGATGGTTATGCAACATGGTATCAGGCCTAATATGCAGTAACCAATTTTGGATGGGGTGATGAGGGGCAACAACATATGGATGTGGATCATACTAGGGAACTAACATAAGATGGATAAGTGGTAGTAGCATAGGCCCAGATTACCAAGTTATAGGGATAGGTGGCCACTTTATAGGGCCAAATTGTCATTTTATAAGGGAAGGTGGTGATGTTGACTGGAGAATAAGATCAGGCAAGGATCTTTCTTGGGTTAGTGATGTAGGAGAGAGATTCACTGAGATAGAGGGTAAGAGGGGTGATAAGGGCACTAAAAAGAGGACTTTATATGATTCTTATTGCATAATATTTAGCCAGCAATGAGGAGTTCAGATATTACAAGGCAATAGTGCTAGCACAACTGCCACTAGAGATGAGGTATGGAGAGTACAAGGCAAACTTAGCTAGTGGTCCATCTATAGCTACTCTAGGATAGTGGGCCTCTATAGTGGGTTAGGTAAGGAGATCAATGGGACCACCACTAGATGGTAGTGTAGGTGTAGGTGGTAGTGATTCCTTAGGGGTCTGATATATGAGATTATATCATGTATATGTTTATGATTTTGATATCGGCATGTGTGTCGATGATGTGAGATGAATATATGAGAGAGAGATTTATATATTGTGACATGTATTTCTTATTAGATGGACATGATGTATACTTATTAACATGTAGTAATTTTATTATGATATATATATGATGATGATGAAGTTTTATGATGATTATGGATGTTTATTGATGTTGATGGTTTTTATGGATGTTATGCTTATTTGATGTTTTGAGATTTGTATGGATGGTGTTTAAGAAATTTATGGTTCATTAGGATGTTTATGATGAAATGATAGGTTACTCATGCCCCATGCTCTATGAAATTATATGCGGACTCATATTTATAGGCATGCGATGTTGTGCATTGATGGATGTGATGTTGATGATCATGGATGATTTTATTATGTTATATGATGATTTGATGTTGATGATCATAGATGTTTTATCTTATAATGAATATTTTAAGTTTATACATTATGGATGATGTGTTAGTGTATGGATATGTTTGTGGACATGTGATTAATGGCTTTGTTTATGGTTTATTTGATGATGTTTGCTTATATGATGATGTGGTTCATGGAGAGGATTTTGGATATGTGATAGGTGATTTGGTCATGTTTGTTTGGGATGTGATGTGCTGATGTTTTAAATTATTATTATGTTTATGGGAAGTATCAATATGACATGGTCTATGATGTTTATTTATATGATGTGGTTTATTTTGTTTATGTTATGATAAGTTATTATTATTTTGATGATAATGATGTGATGATGGGATTGTTAATGTTTTATGGTTTTTATAGTTTGTACATGGATAAGATGTAGTTGATGGACATGGTTCATAATGGTATGATGTATATGGATTATTTGATGAGAATGATGTTTTAAATGTTTTGATATGACATGTGATATTGGGACATAATGAAAACACATAAAGTAGGTTTATATAACACACTAAGTGTAGAAAAGAGAGAAAAATCATGAGACATATGTCCACATGAACTACTGAATAAAGATTAAGAAAAAGACATGATGTGTTTATTAGAAAGGGCCTAACAAAACCAAAGTTGGATGGTCTTAATGAAAATAATCCTTTTAAATGCTTTACATGAGAATGCTTTGATTGACAAAGAAAGTATCATGATAAATTTATGTCGAGTAAGTTTATAGTCCCTTGATTTTAGAGAGGGTATGAAGGGAAAGTAGGTGATAGGTGGAAAGGGGAAATGGGTGATATGGGAACTTGATATGGGTTAGCTTACCCCTTCTATAGGTGACCAAATAACTATAATAAACAAGTTTATGTCATAATATAATGTGTATATTGATCAATGCGAGAAGTCTACTAATGCCATATATAAAATCCAATTGTGATATCTTTGCTTTGATGTTGACATAAGGTTGTTTGTTTTTTTATTGTTTTGATAGGGTGGTGAAGCTGATCGATGCAAGAAGCTTCAAATGTTTATTTTTGAAAAAAATAACTTATCCATCCTTCAAAGGAGTGGTCTAAAGTTGGATTTTAATAGTTGTCATTCAAGGGAGAAGTCTATCTTTAAGCATTTAAGTTGTTGTTCAGCTATCCTTCAAGGGAGTAGTCTGTAATTATAGAGATATGGACCCAAGTGATATTTTAGTATACCAATTTTATTTTGAATGCTAAGTTTAGACATGGAAAAGTCTATTTAGGCTTAGAGGTTTACTTAGACATGGAAAATTCTATTTAGGCTTAGAGGTTTACTTTATGGAGGAAAGACTTTTTAGCATAAAAGGTTAATGATAGATGAGGGAAAGTGGTGTGAGAGACAATTGATCATGGGATTCCATTTGATTAGAGATGAAAAGTATCCATGATAACCATGCCATGGGTAGAGCCATGGTATCCATGCTTAGGATTAGGCTATAACTATTATGGATAATCACATGGTCATATACTATCATCAATTGTCCCCAAGAGGAATAGGGTGAACACATAAGGAATCTCATAAACTAAGGGATGAGCTTAAGTTAGACACAAAGGTGAAGGTGATCATGTTTTAAAAATAAAAAGGATGTAGATGCAAAGCATTGAGAGGCTCAAGTTCTAATTTTCCTTTGAGATAAGACAAAAAATAAGCTCCTGATCCATACTTATAGGTTATGATATATGGTCCAAGCTAATTGAAAGCAAACTTACCTCTTTTTTCTCCATATTAGTTACATGTTGGTTTTCCTTAAGGAATAGGTCTCCAATATTGAATTCTCACTCTTTCAAGTGTTTTTTGTAAGCATGCTTGATTAATCATTGATAGACATAAGATGATTATGTGTTGTGAGATGATTTTTGTCAAGGAATTCAAGATGTGTGAGACATTGTTGATGATAATAACTCTTAGAAAGGATCTCATTCAAATATATACAAAGAGAAGGAATCTGGACTTCAAAAGGCAAGACTGACTCTACCCTAAAGATAAGAGAGAAAAGTGTATCACTTGTAGAGGTTTGAATGCTAGTGTGATAGGCCCATAAAGAAAAAGGGATGTGCAAGTGCCAATCCTGACCTAAAATATTGACTACTTTGGTTAAAATTTTATTGAGGATTTTGTTAGAGGCTTCCACCTATCCATTTGCTTGTGGATGATAGGGTGAGGAAAAGCTTAACTTGATGTCAAAATCATCACAAAGATCTTGAACTTGCTTATTCTTAAAATATTTTCCATTATCAGTGATGATTTTATGGGGAACACCAAAGTAGTAGATGATATGGTGGGTGATGAAGTTGACAATATTTTTGGCTTTGGTTGAGATAAGAGGGATGGCTTCCACCCACTTGGTGAAATATTTGATAGCATTGATGATGGATTGGTGTCATTATGAATAATGAGGATTGATTTCCCTAATAAGGTCAAGACCCCATTACAAGAAGGGCCAATAGTCTTTGGATACTCCAAGGCTATGGGCTAGTGCATGATGTAAGTTAGCAAGTTATTGAAATTTGATACACTTATTCACATAATCATAAAAATCTTAATTAAGGGTGGGCCAATATTAGCCAAGGTGAAGGATATATTTAGTAATAGCTAGGCCACTAAAGTGTCCCCCACAGATTCCATCATGTGTTTCCTTGATAGAATGGGAAGATTCATGACTATGTAAACAATGAAGTTGGAGGCCATTGAATATAATTTTATAAAGGATTCCCCTTATTATGGTGTATTGAGAGGTACTCTAAACAAAGGCTCTTTGGGCATTCCTTGATAGGTTGGGAAGTACAATGCTGAGGTTAAGGTAGTTAAAAGTTTGGTCGTACCAAATCTCAAAAGGAGATGTTTCCACAATAAAAATGGTAGGAAGGTCATAAATGATATATGAGGGTGTGATAAAATGATGGATGGTGACAAATAGTTTATATTTGGTAGGTTGAGATGGGATTTAGGAAATAAGGGAATCCATTGTATTCACAAATTTGTTAGTAGATTGAGGAACTAAATAGATAAGGTAATGATCAAATGATGATAAGAGTACATCTATAAGTTTTTTATACTTCAATAATACATCATTTTTACATTTATAGGTTCCATTTACCTAATTAATGACTAGTTGGGAGTTACCAAAGACACTGATTGTTTTGACCCATAGGGCTAGAGTGGTTTGGAGACCTATGACTAGGGCTTCATACTCAACCATGTTGTTGGTACACTCAAAGTCAATTTTAAATGAAAGGGGAAGAGGTTAAACATTAAGAGGAATGAGAATAACTATATAACCCCCACCATGTTAACATTTGGAGCCATCAAAAAACATGTTTATTTGGTAGGTGGGTTCCTCTTGAGAAAGAGTTACAATAAGCTCATCTAGAAATGCTAGTGGAAGTGGTTAATTGTCTAGTAGAAGAACTTTGGCTAATTTATCAGTGATGACTTTCCCTTTAATAGAATTTTTTTGAAGGAACTCAAGATAAAACTTAGTAAGGAGCATGAGCCACTTATCCATACACTGGTTTTAGTATGGTATAGAGTGCATGTACTTGAGTGGGTCAATGTTAGTGATGACATAGGTTTTATGATTAAGAAGGTAGTGACAGAGTTTGGAGGCCACAAAGACTAAGGTGATACAAAGTTTCTTGAGTTAAGTATATCGAGTCTCATATTATATAAGTGTGCAACTAATGTAGTAAATAGCTTGCTCTTTATTCTATTCATCATAGTGAGCGAGCATTGCCCATAAAGAATGGTCTATGATATATATATAAAGGTAGAAGGGTTGGTCTTCTCTAGGGGGGATGAGGATAGGTGGAGAAATAAGGTATTATTTGAGTGAATAAAAATCTTTTTGATAGTCCTTGGTCCACTTAAAAGAGGTGTCTTCCTTTAGGAGATGGTGAAAGGGTTGACATCTATCTGATAACTAGGAGATGAAGTGATGGATGGATTGAAGTTTCCCCTGTAGGCTATGAAGTTGCTTAAGGTTAGTAGGAGAATGCATCTCTAATATTACTCTAAATTTGGTGGGGTCTATCTCAATTCCATGAAGAGAGACAATAAAGCCAAGGAGATTTCCAGATAAGACCCTAAAAATGCATTTCTTAGGGTTATGCCTGACATGATAATGGATTAGTTAGTCAAAGATGATTGCAAGAATGGTTAGATGATCCTTTTGGTGTTTTGATTTCCTAAGGAGATCATCCACATATTATTCTATAATTTTATGGATGAGATCATGAAAAATTTAGGCCATGGCATGTTGATATGTTGTTCCAATGTTCTTTAGACCAAAAGGCATGACTCTGTAACATAATATTCCCCATGGTATGATAAAGGAAGTTTTATGTTGATTGTTTAGGGAAATCAAGATTTGATTATATCTCAATATAAACTATCCATGAGAGATAACATTTTATGGCCAGATGTAAGATCAACAAGTTGGTCAATATTTGATAAAAGAAAGTCATCCTTTGGGAAAGTGAGGTTGAGGTCACGAAAGTTGATGTAGAGGCAAAGTCTCCCTATGGGTTTAGTGATGGGAATGATGTTAGAAACCCATTATGGATAGTCAATGGGATAAATAAAGTTGACAGATAAGAGACACTGAAGTTCTTCTTTGACAAGGGCTATGTGAGGATGCATCCTATAAATCTTTTGCCACACTGACTTAACCTCAAGATGGGTGACAATGTTGTGAAGAGAAATAGAAGGGTTAATTCTGGGCATATCCTAATAGGACCAAACAAATGATATGATACAATCATGAAGGAAAGAAGGTTAATATTGTTACTTTATGTAATTTAAGGATTGGCCAATTTTGATGATATAGGGTTATCTTAAGTACCCAAGTTGACATTGATAGTGGATTCATTCAACATGGTTTTATTCTCAAGAGGAAGAGATTTATGGATAGAAAAATCCCTCACATCGAGGTAAGTGAGAATGGAATCATAATCATAATGTTGGATGGTATTGATGGTATGAAAATCTTACTCTATCATTTTAGGATGGATGAGAAGAAGGGTTTTAGTTCAGCCATCATTGTGATAGGTTAGGGGTCTAAATTAATGGTATTGATAAAAAAAAATAGCTAGATGGGATGATATATAAGTCTTCAGTCTTTGAGGGAGATGGGGTTAGAGAGAATGAAACATCCTCATTGATGGTGGTAATGGATTTTGGTGAGGTGGGTTCTTTAGGTGGTATGAACCCAAGGCCTAATAACCCATGAGGTTTTTGGGTTTTGATTATGGGTAGCTCATGAGGTCCCTATTCATAGAGGCTAAGACCAAACCCCTTTTACGCACACTTATGAAGGTAAGCTTTTGCAAAGGATAGTTTGTTGAGATAAGAGGATTTGTAGGTGAATAGGTGGATGGATGAGGTAGTGGAAGGAATGAGAAGTGGCTGATTAAGTCCCCCATAGACGAAATTTGTTTGATTGTTAGGGAACCTAAAAGGGATGATGATTCTGATATTGGGATCATAGGAAGGGTCATGTTTGAGGTTCTGATATTATTATAGAGTAGGGAAAGCATCCAAGGCTAAAAGGAAATATTCCCCAAGTGAGAGATATTGAAATGTGGGTTCCAAGGGGTCCTCTATGGGAATCTAAGAAGTGATAGATGAGCTAGTTGAAGCTTCATCATTGTTATGGGTGGGAATGCTATGGGTTTTGGTTGGTAGTGAGGTAGTGTTGTTAGTATTTGATGGTGAGGTGGATGAAGAAGGAAGAATAATGTTGTTAAGTTGATATGTCATATTGAAAGAGGCAAAAGGACTAGGGTCAGCTTTGATGGTAACAACTTGACCTTCATGTTCAAATTCGACACATCTAAGTAAGGTATAAGGGACATAACTCATGGCATAGATCCAAGGGTGTTTAAGTAACACATTGTATTAAAACTCACCCTCTATAATGTAAAATAATTCAGGATGGTGCAATGTTCCAAGTGGATATAGAGAAAAACTATCCCCAACGTAGTGGTCATATTATCATTAAAGGAGAGAAGGACAACTACGCTTTCTAACATGATTTTCTTAGGTAGCTAAATTTGGTCATAATCATGGGAGGAGATAATGTTGATTCTATCTCCTCCATAAATCATTACCCTTTTGATGTAGGTTTTATTAATGTACATGGTAATAAAGAGGGGAGGATTGGAATCCTCAAGATGAACAACAAAAATTTTAGAATCCTAAAAGGTGATGAAAGTAGAAAGTTAGAGGGCTCCAACAAAGGGTACAAGAGGTTGAGGTTCATCTATTTGAACCTCTATAGATTGTAGAGATTCTATAAATTATTGATGATGGTGGGTGAGGTGTTGATCAGTTCATAAAGGCTCATTTTCACTAGTGTCTGGTGAAGTTATTTTAACACAATACGCTAGATGGAGTCAGAAAGGTTAGAGGTAGAGGCTCTAAACATGGATACTTTGGGTTTTAGTGGTGGCATAGGTGAAGGTGTAGGTGTTTGGGTTTGGTTAGAAGGTTGAGGGGTTGAAGGGTATGTCTAAGGAATGGAAACTTTGGTTTTTCCCTTATCCTCTTTTTAGGCCTAAGATCAAGTAACCATATGAATAGTGTGGATGGGGGGATTTGTTGGGTTTGATGGTTTCTTCAATTTCTCCTCCTAACTCTTGGGTGGGAGTAAGAGAGTAGTTAAATGTTGGATAGGTTGAGTTGATGGTTGGATTGGTAATGGAGGTAAGAGAGGTTCATCTAATAATAGATCATCCTCATTATATAGGCTATGAACAAGTGTTTGGAAAGCTTTATAGTTCTTTGTGTCATGTCTTAGTGCCCTATGGTATGCAGAGATCAAGATATCATTTAACTAGGAGGGTTTTGTATTGGAAGGGTAGGATGGTTTGATAGGTGGTAAGCTAATGGAAGAAGTTTGTAATAACCTTTATAAGATAGCTGATTAAGATTCATTCAAAGGTGTTGGTGGTGATGGGTTTATAGTTTTAGGGATGGGAGCCTTCTTAGAAGAAATATTCACCTTAGAAGTTATAGGTGGTAGAATAGTTTTAGTTGGTGGTTGGGATTGCTTAGTTATGGTTGGATTCAAGGTAAATGATTTGAGAGTGGAAGATTTGGATGATGACGGGTTGGATATAGATGGGAAAGTGGAGGTAGATAGGTTAGTTAATAATGATGGATAACTAGATGATTTTATGGGTGTAGGCATAGGTAAAGAAAAGGGGGATGGTTTACTAGAGGAAGAATAGGTAGTTGGGATGATAGAAGGATGGGGTCCTAAGATAGAAGGTAGGTGGGAAGGAGGTGGTACAGGTCAAGTTTGAGGTAGATGTTTGGTATCTCTACCTTCTTAATTGGTTTAGCTAGGGGTTTCTTTAGTGGACTAGATTGGGTTAAGTCCAACTTTAAATAAGGGTGAGTATGGCTAGATGTAGGAAGAATTCTTAGATTCTTGATAGTTTTGGTAAGAGAAGCATAAGGTGATTTAGAAATATTAAATGGAGGTGGTTAGGATGGTTCACTTATGGTTTTGGAAGAAGAGGTATTTGATGGAGTGGTAATAATGGATTTAACAGTGGATTCAAGTGAGGTTGAGGTTTTAAATTTATTTTGGTAAGAGATCCCAAGACGATACTAAAAGGTGGATCTATCAAATTAATGGAGGGCATGGTGTCCTCTAGTGAAGTAATGAACATGGTTGCTTCCTTTGTTTAGGTATCCAAAGGAATGGAAGGTAATTATACTATTTCAATGGGTGGAATGGAGGAAGAGGTGGTTGAATCAAAAGTTGTCTCAAGTGGTGTTTCCATCAAGGGAGAGGTAGATAAAGCTAAGACCTCTTTAAGTGAAGAGAGAGGGGTGGTTGATTCCTTTATTTGGGTATCCAAAAGAATATAAGGTTAATCAGTCCACTACTTCTATGAGTGAAATGGAGGGATAAGTGGTTTAGGTGATGGTCTCCTCAATAATTGCCTCATTAATAATAACATTTATTGTATTTGCCTCATGAGAGAGAGATGATTATGGTTTATTGTCATGGTGATGGGTATAATAAGCATGATTGGGAAAAGTTTTGTAGAAGATGTCAAGGGATTGATTAAGAGGTGCATTGGGATTATCAAATGTAAGTTCTCCAATATCAATTAAGCCTTAGACAATAATTTTGAAGGTATTACACCTACTAACATCATGTCCAATAACTCAGTGAAATGCACAATGGTCATTCTCATTGTACCGACTAGGCACGAGGTGAGAAGCATCAAATTATTAGGGTGGTTTGATAGGTGGAAGTTGGATGAGGTTAGCTTTGAGAATTTTTTCCAAAACTAAAGCATGAGACTCCCCTATGGGGTACATTTTTTTGGAGGATCTTGGTTTTGGTTTTGTTGGTAGGAAGGGTTGGAGGAATTGATTTGATGGGGTTGGTTGACAGTTGGTGGCAAAGTAGTTCTTAAGATAATTGACTTTGTAGATGTTTTTTTCTTGGTATTTGGATGGTTAGATTGGTTGGTGGTTTTGGTGGAGTGAGGGTCATTGGATTTAAAGCTATAATTCTTGTTCTATAGTATCAATTTTCCTTCGTTGATGGCTCAATTTTCAAATTTACATGGCATGGTGAATGCCTCATCAAATTTTCTAAAAGTTTGAACTTGAAGAATGGGGGAAATATGTTTGGCACAACCCTGAGAGAAGATTTTAATCAACTCAAGATGGGGTAAGGAGAAAGAAATCTAGTTGATGAGACCTCTCCATCTGGCTATAAAATTGGCAATTGATTCATCATCAAATTGCTTAATAGAATAGAGGTCAGTAATAGAAACCTTTTTAGATATATTTACCAAGAATTTCTCTAAAAATATTTGGGATAGTTAGGAGAATGAAAAGATGGAGTTCTTGGTAAGAGCACTATACCAATTAAGGGTTGGTCCTGATAAAGACATGGGGAAGGTACAAATGAGGAGAGCATCATCATAAGCAATCAAAAAACAAGAATGACAAAATTCTCTTAAATTTTGTTGTGGGTCCTCCTTGCCTTAAAATTTGGAAAACTTGGGAAATTCCCATTAAGGAGGATAAGAATGGATAGGAATAGATGGATGGATGGGTTCATTACAGATTTGATCATAGGATAAAAGGTTATGAGACCTAAAGATAGATGACTCCGGGTTGGTAATTTTATCCATTAACATCTTGAATAAATCTATTTGAGGTTGGGAAGCTGCATAATTAGGTGGTAAGCTTTGTTGATATTGGGTGGAATCAATGTATGGATAAGTGGTAGAAGGTGTTAAAGAAGCCACATATTGGTAAGTAGTTATATGAGGTTGGGATGGTGCAACATAAGGGTTGATTGACATAAATGATTGGGTGGAAGGTGATATATATCCTTGTGGACTAGATACATATGGGTAAGATGTCATGGGTACTTTTTGGGGGGCTGATTGGGTTGGTTTAGAGGTATGTTTGGGTTGGTGGATGGTGGTATGGATGTAGATTGGGTTGGAGGTATAAAAGTGCTAGTTGGTTGTTGGTGGGTGGTAACTCTAGTGCTAATAGGTGGAAGCATTTGAGGTATTAAAAGTACCAAACTCTAAAGTGGGGTAGAAATTGGTGGGTTGGTTAAGCTAAGAGGAATAATATAAATAGGGGTAGAATATACCCCCATTGTAGAAGGAGTATAGGTGGAAAGAGGTAAGGTTGATCTAATGTTGGAGGTATTGGTTGGGGTAGTAGGTGTTTGTTTACTAGTTGGGATGTTAGATGGAGTTTGGGGAGTGGTAGTAGGAGGGATATTAGATGAAAAAGAGGCTTAGGTGAGCATGGGTTGGGTTGAGGTGGCACCCACCAAAATATGGGGAGGTATACCATAGGGAGGATCTGTAGGAAGAACCAAATAAAAAGGGGTACAGTTAGATAAGGTGTTTAGGTAATGTTGAAGATCCATGGGGTTGTTATCAAGGAATGCAATGAAATATGGATCACCCTAAACAATAATTAAATGCTGATTAGGAGGGAGAGAAAAATGAGGGGAACCCTCAACATCAGAAGTATACTCCATGGAGGAGGAAGAAGAGGGTGGTTTTTGGTTGGTTTGATTATTCAATTATTGTCTAGTAAAGACCATGAGAGGAATAGGAAAGAAATAATGAAACTCACAACTCAAACACAAATAAATCCAAAATAAAAGATCTCAAGTAAAGAAAACATACACTAAAGTTTGTTTAACAACTTAGGGTTCTTTTTAAATCAATTTTGGCTTATGCCTTAGAAAGTGTGAAGAGAAAATTTGGTTTGTAGATCAGGTACTAAAGAAGAAATCTAAGGTTGGTTTCAAATTGTGTTTAGGTGCTCAAGAGAGAAATCTATATTGATCTTTAGTATATGGCTTGATATTGGGGCTTGCACCCTCACTTCACACACCAAAATGATAAGGGTGTTGGGTGCTTAGCCAAGATATACTAAATTTTAGATTTTATACTCAACCAAAGAGCTAAGTTGGTTCTCCCCTTGGTAATGACCTCCAAGTAGGATTGCCAAGAAAGGGAAAGGTTTACCGTTAGATGATGAAATCATAGTTGAGCCTTGTCTCAAGTTTGTTTTGATATGTTGATTGGTTATGTTGTTTTGCAAAAGTGTGTGATAATAAGAGTGAAAGCTATGATTAATTACTTTGTTTTCAAGTTACTAGATGAACTAAATCAAACAAGTAATCAATGTATGCAAAAGGTTTATTTTAAACCCAAAATATATTTTATATTTCATTGGATGAGCATGGAATAAAGGAAGAAAAGGGATGCTAGGTCCTATTTGGTGTGCCAAAATGTTTCTCTTAATTTTTGCTCATTTTTTAATTTGGAAGCAAGAAACTAGTAAAAATGGTGTGTAAAGAAATACCTAATAAAAGTGTGCACATGATCTAGATAATGATGGGAACTCCTCTTTGGCTTAAAAGGAATAACCTATAGATAAGAAGGATAATAGAAAAGGGTTTGTTATCAAGATAGTTGAGTGGACTCCTAGCATGAGCTAGATCCAAGAAGTGTGTGCTTACTAGGAGGTTATCAATCTACTATTGATAAAAATTAAGTTGATATAAATGAAAAGAAAGAATAATTGCATTTAATAACATTAAATTAAATGAATATAAGAAGAATTTAAAATGCTTATTTAAATAAAAATACTAAATGTATTAAAAGTGGGTCAATACTCATGCTAAGATAGTTGGGGTTAGGTCCAAAAAGTTAGAGAAGTCTCTATGAACAGGTAAGAACATAGAAAGAAAGGTTTGATTGAGGTAGATGGATTGAAAATAATTTTTTTCTATTTTTTCCATAATGATCATTGGTATTTGGGTGAACCATTGGTAGTTGGCTTGACTGTCGATGGTTGGGTAACCATCGATAATTAAGGTGATCATTGGTGGTTGGTCTAACCATTTGTGGTTACCTCTATAATTTTTGGATTTGTTTAGAAAGGGAATTGGAGATTAGGTAAATGGTCAAGTGATAGTTGAAATAGGGGTTTTTTTAGAAACAAAAGGCTAAAAGATGAATTTGATCAGGTCAGGGTGTAAAATGAAATGAAATGAAGAAATTAGTATAAAGTTACATATGACTTGCTAAATAGTTGAAGCAATTTGGCTAGAGTGATAATACTTTGCCCTTTAAAAGTGATTTGGATAGAGGTTCGAGTCTCTATTGCTAATACTTGCTTGTTGAAGGGATGTTGGATACCTGTGTAAGAAGATTTGATAGCTTGGATGTAGATTTAGGATTTCTAGATCCTTTTCACTTCCTATTTCTCTCATTTTATAGGATGAAATTACTAATTATATAGGAGGAAGTTGTTAATTAGGATGGAAGATAATGTTGACCTATTAAGATGATTTAAATCTTGTTATCACCGCATAAGGGAAGTTGTTAAATTATGCCATGTTTATCTCATACATAGCTAGAATTGGCTTTAAAGTAAGTTTGATGACCTAACCATTGATGGTTAAGCTGACCATAAACGATCAATTTTATAAGGCAAAATGGTTGACAATAAGTTAAAATAAGGTGAATTAAAAGGTTCAGCTAGTAAATTAATAAATGGGATAAGTCAACTAGGTGGTCAACTAGCTTCAGGGTCAGGTAGGGGTTCAAGGCATTTTGACATCTAAAATTGTGCAATTTTCAAGAGTCTATGATGTAATTATCAAGAAATTTCAAGAACCATTCATAGGCAACATCCTTAAAGGTAAAGGGGAATAACTTGTAAGCCACATCCTCATGTACAACATCTAGTAACCTTAAGGTAGCTTTAAAAGACTTAATGTGCTCTTTAGTAGTTGTAATACTCGTTAGACTAAATGAAGGCAAATACTTCTATGGGTTACATGGGAGATCATGTACCACACCTGGTATGTTGATTGAAGATTATCCCAACCAAGCCATACTTGGATGAAGGTCTAATGCAAAGGTACCTTGAAGAGGTAAAGTTGGAAAAGATTTGGATCTCCTGTGCCTACCTTTATTGTGCCTAGCCTTTCAATGAACCTCAAGTTCAAGCAAAGGTTCCCTTGTCTCTAAGTGTGATCTAGTTTGAATCTTTGGCAATTCCAGCTTGAAATTTGAAGATCTTGTTTGAAATATGATGTATCAATCTAATATGTATAAGGAACAAGGATTAAACATGAACATTAACCTCATTTTGTAAATATTATTTTTAGAATATTAAAGGACATTGATCTTTGCCTAAAATAGCTCAAATATGTATCCAATTATGCTAATATGATCTATCTTTATAATTCTAAGCCTAAATAAACCTAGTTCTAGGAAAGATATGCCAACCTTTGATCAAAACAAGCCATCTTAACCTCAAATACTATAGATTTTCAAATTTCAATTTAAATTTACCAAAACCAAGCATCAAATCTCAAATAACCTTGATCTTTGTCTAAGGAAGCACAAAGATACATCAAAAACCACAAATATCAATGATATTTATACTTATAAGGAAATAATTTACTCAAAAACATAAAGACAGACTAATCTTAGATCAAAACATGCTAAGACTAACAAAGACTCAAAGAATTCACAAAGATGCCCTCCTTCTAGCACTAGAAAAAACCCTTGTTGATGTCTCTAAATGCACCATAGAGGTTCTTAGTGTTCAAATAACACTTCTCATTTTATAATTCCAAGAATTTAGAGCATAAGTATCAGGTTGTGGAAACTTGATGTCACCTATGGTGAAATAATGGTAGAGATATGTATGAGTGTTACAAAAAATTTATAATAAGTGATGGTCAAGAGCCATCATGGTTTGTTCCTTATGAATTACAAAGGATTCGTGTTAACTCAGTGAATTATGATGCAAACTTAAATTACAAATTAGTTTAGATGTATATTTATAATAAAGTTTAAACTAAAGTGATCTAGTGTAAAAATGAGTAAAGAGAAGGGTAAGGTAGAAAATAAAATGAGTGATTGCCTATCTTAGTGTCAAATATTATGAAAAAGCATCAATTATAACTGAGTATGCATTCAAACTAATATATAATTCAAAATAGCCTAAGATCAGATCTCATTATATACCAGGCAAACTTCAAAGGATAATGTAAAGAATCACAAGTAAGAACCAAGTTTACTTTTAAATATTTACTACTACAATCAAATAGCATTTGCACATTTGAATACGGATAAAAATGAAGTGAATAAAATCCATGATCCTTCAACTAATCTAATATATGCACAAATTAGAAACCCTGTGATTAGAAAATGCAACCCAAAATTTAAAGAGGCTATTCAAATTTAAGTCATAAAACTAGCAATTGAGAGAAAAGTTATGTTAGCAATTAACATATAAAATATAGACAATATTTGTAGAAATATTTGATTATATTAATTTCTCCAAGTATGCAAAATTTACTCAAAATTCTCTCCCTTTACAAGATGGTGATACATGACTTTTATAGAAAGATCAGGTAGTACATCAGTCAATTACAACATGCATGCATACAAAAGATAAGCACAACTATCCTTCCTTATAAATTTCTAAAATACAATTACCTTTCATAATTAAACTGACCTAGGGGAAATATGCTAATAGACTATCATATGGCTTATAAAATAATATTCTTATTTTAAATATTACAATGTTTTTTACAAAAGGAATATTATCTACTGGGTGGGCCCATTGTTGAAGGGTGCCCTTGTTGATTCTAAAAAAGCTCCATTACTTTCTGATGTTGGTCTTTGATGAGTTACAACTCCACAACTATTTTCATGAGGTAGACTTCTTCATGATCAACCAAGTCATCTAAGTCCCTATCATCCCTAGCCATAGTTTCCTTTATGCTCCTTGCCTTTGCAATTTTTGCCTTGAATTTGAAGATCATTTTCAAGATTCTTCTATTGTCTCTACCAGGTTGGCCTTGGCTCTTACTCCTAACTAACTGCATTACCAAAGTGACCTTATGTTCTATTCAACTTTATCAATGATTCCTAGGGTAGTGGTCTTGGTACTATTTACCAACATAGTTCTTAGGAGCTGCTCAATTCTAATGATTAATCCTTTATCATCCATCAAAAGCCCATTCAAATTACTTGTCTAAGGACTTAGACCTTGGACCTTATCTACTATTATTCCCAATATGGTGTTCAAATGAGCTAAGCTAATATTTTTGAACTTAGGAATCTTGTTCCTAATTAAAATGTTAATGAGATCCCTTACTTGGGTCTCTACTTTTTTCCATTCTATTATTAACCCCCTAGCTATTTCACCTTGTTAGCTTAGGGCATACTACCTTAGATTTATTGAACTCAAAGAACTAAACATATCAAAGAATTAGGCCTAAACATATCCATCATGGCATTAGGTACTGAAAAAATAGCTTGTGTTTCCAAGTTTTCTTTTTCTCTTTCCAAATTTTGGATTATTTGTTTCATCCTTTGTATCCCAACCTTTGCTTGAGATAATTGAGCCTCAATAAAGCTTTCAACATCCTCCTCATAGATAGGAGCTTCACCAAGTTGTTTCCCTCCTATCAGGGTTAGACCTATAAGGGCTCAACCTTTTGGAAGGTGAATTCTTTAGCTCCCATCATGGATTTCTTAGTGGTGACCCTTTCCAATCCATTTGTCTCTTGATTAAACTACATGGTGTTGGATGACCCTATTAAATTTAGAGGCTTTGCAACCTCTACACCTATGCTTCCCAATGATCCTAAAGCATCTATTTTCTTGCTCTCTGGTCCTAGAGTGACCACAATTCTTATTTATTCCTCTTCCTTCATTATATCCCTAATTTATGGCTTAATGTCATTACTTCAATTTTGGTAGCTTTTGTTTTGGCCTGTGAATGGAAGAGAGAAGGGATCTTTTGCAATTTTCCATAAATAAACTAGTCAGGGATGATTTGTTTATGAATGGGGAATTCATCACTAAATAGGTTAATTTTGATAGTAGGATGTGTGAGAGTCAACCTTGGTCTTTTGGGTCCAACAGGGACCAATGCCAATTCTACCTTCCTCTTCTCCTTAGGGGAAAATGGGACCACATCTAGAAAAAACTCTTTTCATTTCTCTTCTCTAAGCTCCCCTACTTGGATTTGTGTCTCTTTGATATGTTCCCCTTCTTCATCTCTGTCATATGCCTCTATAATTCCCTTGAGGGTACCCTCAAATATCTCATATGGTTCTAAGGTAATCATATCTATATGTTCAACTAGGGAAGGTGGCCTTTATGGCAAGGCTGAGGTTTTGGGTCCCTCTCTAGGTCTCTCTTCCAACTTCTCCTTACCATGGCCTTATTCATATTGTGCAAATTATTCATATTATTTTTGCACAATTTTCCCTTGAGTTTGTGGTTTCTCCACTTGAGGTTATTCCTGAGATGTCTCAGATGGTCTAAGAAATAAGTGATATTAGAGAGGATACATCTACCATGCCTCTCCTACTAGTTTATCCTCACTTGTTAACCTATGTTCTAGCTTAATGTTATGCCCTTTGATCTTGACCAACACTTATTCATAGTTCTTTGACTTGATGTAAATGGTATCATAGATGTCAAGCTAATGCACATATACAAGTTTGGGCAACTTATTCTCTTTCATGTGATAACTCACTATATTCTTTGGATCCCACATTTTGAGCTCATCCAATTGCAATCCAAATGAGTCCCTATGCTTTGACATGGTCTCAACCTAATTCCAATCTTGTATCATGGTTCTTCTAATGATTATAGAGAATGGGTGGAGAAGACCCTTCCTATTTTCCTTACAAATTCCATCAACTCTATTGATGAGTTGGGAAGAAATTTCTTACTCAGCTAGCTTGCTCGATACATACACATGCAATCTATATGGTGGGGACATGGCTCCCTCAATCTTGATAACTATGTATTCTAGATAGAACCATATGTCACCCATCATCTCTACATATTTCTTGATCAGTGGATGGACTCTAGGCATGGGAAAACATGTAATAGCCTCCATAATGGCTAGGTAGACACAATCATAGATAAATTTCATGTGTTTCTTGTACTTAAATATGTGTAATTTGGAGTAATGGTGAGAAATGGTGGTTTGAACCTTAAAAACCCAATTTTTAATGATAGGGAAGATGATGGAGGCAAGAAGGGCATCCAATAAATATGACATCATTTATAATTGATTAGCTATTTTCCTTTTGATAGCAGTGAACTGTCTAGTTAAAAAGACATTGATCAAGTCTCTAATTGGAGGGGTGAGCTTCTCTTCTACCATGAAATACACATAGGGGACCCAAGTCCTATTTACATATATGGTTGAGGGGGCTCTTGATGCTATGTTTAACAAGGTCATGATCACCTTGATCCCTTCCCTAAACTAGACTATTTGGATCTTACCCTCAAATTCTTTGAAGGCATGGTCCCATTGGTGTAACCATGGTTTGAGGATAGTGTCCAGGTCATGTCTTTTGGTCCACCCCTTGATTTTGGACAAGTCTACATGGGGTATTGGGAGCTTATATAATTTTTTGAAGGCCAAAGGGGAATTGTAGGCTACCTTCTTAGAATTTCCTTCACAAAAGATCCATTATTGTTTATCTTATAATCTATGAAAATTGGAGCAAGCACATCAATACAATGAAGTACCTCTAGTTTCACAATAATGTAATGAACGTTGGCCATATAAATAGCGAGCAAGTCATAATGCTTCCTAATAACTATGGATATTCTTTTCTCCTCTTTGGTGATGGGTTTTAGCTCCTTTATGGTGAAGAAGAGCTCAAACCAATTCTTGTTCTTGTTGTTTAAGGATGCAATATCCAATTTAGTATCCTTAAAGGTTCTTCCTTATTTGTCTGTGGATAGTTAAATCTCTATTTCTTATTTCAACTATTGCCTACGAGCTACCATGGTTTCTACTTCTACAAATTATTCACACTAGATTGTAATTGATCTATGTGAAAGCTATTTCATGATAAAAAAATACTATTAAGCTTCTCTCAGATTGAATTGTAATCAAATGAATCCAATTATTGTCTCTTTTATGTAGGTTTTAGGGTTTTAGAGATTTAATGGTAGTATATTATCTATCATTTAACTCATACATGCTTGGGATTTGATTTGGACCTTTGCCTTTATACTTTTGCATTTTTGGGCACACAAGATCTCTTATTTTGTCCTTTTATTCTTGTGTGGTGCTTATGTGGTAATGATCTAGACCTTTCATATCATTTTTCATAAGTGCCTTTGAGCACTCATCATTGGTATTTAAAATGCCTTATTTGCTTCACTCCATTAGATTAAAATTTTGGATTGGTATGAGTCATTTATTATGATCCTATATCTTACTTGTTACTTGGCTCTTTAGTTCCAATGCCCTATGGTTATGCCACTTGGCACCTCTATGGGCCTTATAATTTTTATATCTTGTGTCAATCCTTTGTTGAATGAGTATTGACCATGTGGCAATCTTATAGGCCTTTGAAAATTTGTTGGCACTTTAACATCATTAGATCATAAATCACGATGAAGTCTAGACTGTCGAATCATCTAGTAGTTCTACTTCAAATGTGCTTTTACCATGCATCAAGCCCATGGGCTCTCACAAATATTTTAAAAATTATTTGGGGTCTTCATGTTATTGGATTAAAATTCTAGATTGGCATGAGTCATTGATTATGATCCTAACTCTTGCTTATTAATTGGCTCTTTGGTTCCATTGCCCTATGGTTATGCCACTTGGCATCTTTATGGGCCTTCTAAGTTTTGTATCCTATGTCAATAATATATTGAATGATTATTGGCCATGTGGTGAGCTTGTAGGCCTTTAAAAAGTCATTGGTGCTTTCACATCATTTGATCATAAAGCATGATAAAGTGCATACTATTAGATCATCTGGTAGTTTTGCTTCGAATGTGCTTTTTCCATGCATTGATCTCATGGGTTTTTAGGACTCCATTAAAAATTCTTTAGGGTATTCATGCCATTGGATCATCCTCTTACAATGAAGAATGACTTGTTGACCTGCAAAGATACCCAAACTTTAAGTTAGCATATTATTGAGGTGGGACTTAGGTTTAAACCTCTTAAGCTAAGGTTTAATTCATGTTTATTAAACATGAAATAAGCTTTTAGGCTAAAGTGTTTATGCCTAATTTTTATATATTTATACAAAGGATTCCATGGCTAAATATCTTTGGCCAAAGTTTACGCTATGTTAGATAAACACAATATACACTTTGAGCTAAAATATTTATGTCAATCCCATAGAATATGCTCAAAGGGGTCAAAATGATATAATGGTTTAATGTCAAATAGGGTTTTATTGCATTAAAAAACACAGTAAAACCTTTGGTTAGAAACACTTGGTCCAAGTTCTACGTAACAAAGACTCTTTTAATAAAGAGACTTAGTATAAGTCTATAGTTTAAGGTTCATAGTATTTGAACAAAATACAATGGGGACCTTAAAGTATAGACTTGGAACAAGTTTATTTTACACATAATTAGACCATAAGATCATTTCCATATTTTTAGATTGAATATTTCCAGTGTTTGAGCATCTTCCAAGGGATTCCATTAGTCTGCATGGCAATTCATGAGTTTTCTAGCAACATTTTGGAGTGTATCTTGATCCTGAGCAGAATAATTCATTATTTTAAATTTGATGGCCTCACATACATCAAATACATCCTTATAGACATCAAATGATGATCATGTGAATGTTAATTTTAAGCTAGTGAAACTTTTAATTTTATGGGCTTAAAGTTGATAGTCGTAAAGATGTCAAATATGTCCTTATGAATGTTATTTGATGGTCACACGAACATCAATTTTAAGATCATCAACTTCTTATGACCTAATGTGAGAGTACCACATGGTAGCTCTGTGAGGCTTCCCAAGATCTTGGATTTAATGAACTCCATTGGATTAAGGTTCTATGAGTAAGTGAGAGATGTAGGATCGTGATCTGAGAGCTTTCTCATGATTGGCTATTTTTGTTAGGCAGAACTCATTTGATTTCAATCCTCAAATGTAAGGATGTTGCATGTCAATCCTATAGGCCTTCCATAATCCTTTGATATTTTAATTTTTCCTTGCTCCATCTGATCAAGTCTTCACAATGAAGTGAGAACCATTGGATTAAGGCTAAGGTTGTAGCTTTATTAGGGCCTTCATGCCATTAGATATTTTTCTCACAATGAAGTATGAGTCATTAGATCTTCTAAGATGCATGTTATTTAAGCCTAATCTTGGGACTTTATCACTCTATTAGATCAAATGTTGTAATAAATTGAGGATCGTCAGATCTATGAGAAGCAAGAAATTTAAGTCAAAACTTGGGACTAAATTAAGACTTAGGCTTAGATTGTTAAAGCTAAGGTTTCATTCATATTAACAAATATATCGAGACCTTAGGTTTAAACCTTTAGGCTAGGACATTTATTAATCTAACATAAAATTGGACTCAAGGAATAAGAGCTTAGGCTAATGTGTTAAGAATAAGGTCTTGTTTGTATTAATAGATATAATGGGGCCTTAGGTTTAAAATGTTAGGCTAAGGTATAAATCAAAGGGACCAAGCGAGGAAATATTAAAAGGGACCCTACAAAACTGACATTAAACCTAGTTATAAATATAAAAAACTTAAAGGGGGAAAATAATAAAGGGGACCAAGAATTTTTAGGCTAAGTTTTAGTCATGTTAAAAAATATGACTAAGATTAAAACATGAATTTTATACTTAGGTCTAAAACAAATTTTGAAAAGGTTCCCACCAATTTAGCTCCTACCAGTATTCAAATTTGAACTGAGGGTTTTGCCAGGGTTCTAGAACATGAACTTCCTAGAAAAATAAACCATGGACCCTAAGAATAAAATCCATAAAGACCATTTATTATCAATGTTATAAAAAATTAAATTGAAACATAACTAAACAAGCTTGCTTTTGATAAAGTGGAGGATCTTCAAATTCTACAAATGATCTTATCATGCCATATTTTTAAGTTCAATTTTTAGGGTTTTTCAAGGGTCCCAATTTTCAAAAATAGGGTTATGTTGGACTCAAAACCTCCTTTATTCATTAGTATACAAATATGTGATATCCAAGTCAAGCATGCATTGATTGATGAGGGTTCAGACACTTATGTTACCTCTTTCAATTTTATTAAAACCCTTGGATATTCTAAATGTAATATAAAAACCACACACAACACATGACAAGGATATGATCATAGGCAAATGCCTTCATTATGTTATGTGTGGATTCCCATTATTATCCCACCTATCATTGTTCATTTGAAGGTGATGAGATTTAACATTCCTCTCTCTTATAACACCTTGCTTGGTAGGCCATAGACTCACTATATGAGAGCAGTTACTTCTACCTACCAATTCATTAAATTCCCTCATAATGGATCCATTTTAAGATTCAGGGTGGTACTAACCATTAGAATTTCAAATAATTACAAGACCATGGTGTATTCAAGATTCTTACTCTTGAACCTTTGCCCAGTGTTCTATTCTATGAGTCTTAATACTTCAATTTTCCTATTAATTCAAATCAAGGTTATAACAAGCATCCCAAACATATTATGAATATTCTTCCTAACCTTTTATATTTTTATGATGATGATACTAATGATATCAACCTAAATATTAAAAAATTTAATCTCTTACCTCATCTTATCTCACAACGTTCAACTTCATTGAAACCTCATTCTAATAAACCTCTTTGTGATGCTATTCTTATTATCTTGACTAAGACTCAACATTATATTAACCACACTTCATCATATGAAAAGGTCATCCCTACTTGTGTCATTGATCTTCACACACTTGATTATGATGATGGTTATTCCTTAGATGATCCATTCTTAGGTGGTCTCATTTAGGCCTATGATGCTGAGATTATCTATTATCATTCTTATTTGTTTGAGTCTTTTCATATATTTTATAGTTTTCCCTCATTTATAGTTCCTAATTTTAGTATTTTTCCTCTTTATCATAGGGTAGATATGGCACTGACACCTCCAGTTTCTAAGGAACCTTGTAGGAGTATGCACATGTATTGTGTTATGATTAGGCCTTACCATTTTGCTAGGTACCCTAATTCCTATATCTTGCTTATCCTCGAAATGAATGTGACCATTTTTTGGCCTTATATATATCCTGACCCTCCCTCAATGGAATCCACATTGGAGCTCACTCCTGGTCCTACTATATTTGAGCCCATTCTTGTTCTCTCTATAGTTGAGCCTGCTCTTGCTCCTACTATTTCTAAGTTTATCCCTACTTCTAATCCCATTGTTTCTTTCATTGAGCCTAGTCTCATCCCTTCCCCAATACCTTCCTTTGGTGATGGTTTATTTTTTTACTATAGATGGATCAATTTCCCACAAAATGGATTATGATCCTTCCCTAGATTCTTCCACTCCTATTACACCTTCTCTTATGAGTGTTTCTACTAAGACCACTCTCAAGTGTATATATTGCTTTCATAGCACATATAATCATTTATCCACCCATTATTGCAAGATACAACAATATATTGATACATTTCATCCTTATTATCCTCAGTCCTTAGACAAAGTCATGCCTTCCCCAAAGGTTCTTCCTGAATATATGCCTAAGTATGGAGAGGTGTATTATGTATGGTACCAATGTGGCACCCATCACACTGATCATTACCACATCCTTTAGCAACATCTTAAATATTACCTTATTTCTATTCACAGACCTTTTATCATTATTCCCATAGGTCATTCCCACAATAAGGCTCCTCCTTCTTCTCCCATGGCTCCACCTCCTATGGTTTCATTCCATTTTATGGTTTATTCATCACCTTTTTTGCCTCCACCCATGACTCCACCTATGGACCTTCCTTCACCTATGGATCCTTCTCCACCAGTGATTCCTACATCTCCCATAGATCCCACTCCCATACATTCTCCTAAGCATTCCTTTCTTGATTTACATCTTTAGTATGATCTATCAAGCATTCATACTTTTTATATTAAGGAGATTAGATGAGAAGTATTTTCACAATTTTCATTGAAGATAGATGAGACATTAGCAGCAGTTTGTATCTAGCTTCATAAAGATCTATCTGATGTTTTAGATAATGCATGTTAGTAGATTTATGAGTATTTATGATCACATGCATGGTGATTTTACATTTATATTTGGATTGGACATGTTCTCCAATTTTATCTTTATCTATTATATCATTTGACATTGTGTCAAATTCTTATCTATCTTCAATGGTGAATTTAATTTTGCATCCTATATTAATTATAATATCATTTATGTTTCCCTATGGATGCCTTTATTTATCATATCTTTCTCTTTTCTTCTTAGATTTTCTTTCTTATTCCCTTAGTGAGTCTTTATGAGTGTCTACTTTTTTATCTCTATTTTTCATGGCTAATATCATTGTGACTTGGTTATAAAAACTTGGTTTCATTTAGTCATTTCCTATTACCATATGATTATTTAGAAAATAATTCATCTCATTATAATATCCTTTCACCATTCCACTTTTGATCTCATTTTTCCCTTTTCCCCTTTTTTTAAACTAAGCATATATATGGTTGAGACTTGAGATAACATGCTAGTTCATTATTAAGCCTAAGTGTCATATTCAATATTGTCTTTGGTTACTTAGCATCCTTTAGCCTAAGCCTACAACTCATTCATGTGTATCAATATATCTCTCATGATTTGTCATTCCAAGTTCATATAGAAGAAGAATCATAAAGTACATAAAACTATGAAAAATCCAAATCATTAAATAAAAGGCAATGATATACAAAAGGTAAAAACATTTCAAAATTCTTAAAAGTCTAATCACACTAAAATACATGATTCAAAACACATCTCCTTTTTATAGTTAAATATAAAACTCCATATTTGGCCTCATGGTAGATCCAAGGTCCATTGGGGTGTGGTAGGTCAATAGATTAGAAATGGAGAATAAATAAAAAAGCTTTTAGTGGTACCTACTTTATCACAAAAGTACCCAATCTTCACAGTAGACCAATGACTCTATAAGGGATCTTGAGGAATGAGGAACACGTCATAGTAAGGTAGGTCCATTTTACATTTTTTGTACCAATCTACCTTCATTAGTTGATCTTGGTATCACACTTATTTGCCTACAAAGTTTAGTGTTTATAGTGAATAGGTTTTCTTTATACATTGATGGTCACTAGTCACTTAGTGTCTTTTCATGTCCTTAGTATGCCTCCTATCTCCTAAGGTCTTCTCATAAGGTGCATAAATTATGATTTTTACATTCCCTTTTTCATTCCCTACATTTCTCATATTTCCTCTTGAGAAATATTATTTTGTTCACTGATCACTCCCCTTGGGATTGCATTTGTGAGTTGCAATATAAGACCATGGATAGGACCTAGCATCCCTCACAAATTAACATCGTTTTACATTTTTATTACCCACATCCTTTGTTACCTAATTTTCACATTTATTCCATCTTATTGGTGTTTTCTTTGTGAGTTGCAGTGTAAGACCATGGATAGGATCTTGCCCTCCTAAAAAAATATTCCAATAATCCAAGTCATAATCAAAATTACATGTGTCAAATATGAGATAAGATTTGATTTATCATGAAGTTACAAGTCATTGACATGCTTCCCAACTTGATTTAGTATGTTTTATGATTACTTCATTTTTATTTCACTTTTATTTTCTTATTTTCTGAGTGTATGTGTGAATACCACCATTTATTGGTTTTTCATACTTCCCAGTTAGAATTAGTGTAATAAATTTAAGACCCAAATTTTTCCAATTTTGTTTTTCTCTTATACTTCCCAATGTGATTTAGTACGATTGATTGCCTTAATTGATTTTTTTTGTACCATTTATTTCTTTTTTATGATATTCCATTTTGTTACATTATTTTCATACTTTCCAACATGATTTAGTGTGATTTTACTTATTTTAATTTGGTTTCTTATCTTTTGTTTGGTTAAAAAACTAATTTATTTTTACCATCTTGTTTACCACCCCTTAGTTCTTTATACTTAGTCATTTTCTTATTATTACACATTTATAAACTTCAAATAGTGTGTAGTACATTTTTGATTGATTATATTTTACCAAGTCCCTTTTTCCTATTTATTTTTAACCATACATGTGTTCTACATAATGCTAAAAAAACCACACCTCATATATTTCGTATAACATATACAATAACAAATAAATAAAAATGCTAGAAACAAATATATCCAAAGCATCAAAAACCACAACCATAATGATAACACATACAACCAATATCCAGAATGCCAAAATGATATATATATGTATATGTATGTATATATATATATATATATACATCATGAGTTTTGATACAACCGATACAATCATATACAATGCTTTAGCTCTATGTTTGGGCTCCATCCTACCTATCTTATGGCCTAACCATGCTACCTATAGATGCCTTGATCTAGCCCCTCTAAACAAAACATTGTAACAAGGATATTCAAGATCTCAATCACAACACCTATCCATATAGATGAGCTATCTAAGCCTACACCTATGCCAACTAGGCCAAGGTTGTTAGATGTATCACTCTCTCTTGATCTTTTACCTATGTTATGTGGGTCAAGGTCATTACATGTGTCACTCTCTCCTACTCCTGTACCTATGTCATATGGGTCAAGGTCACTGCTTATATTGCTTTATCCTAGGCATGTGCCTATTTCATATATGTCACTATAGAAAATGTCCATCTCTTTCTTCAGCCAAGGCCTACCATGTCTATGTCTCTCCTACATCCATCTCTATTGTTGGTTGCATCCCCCCTATGTATGCTTGTATCTACCTTGTTGCCTCTCTATCTAGTCTAAACTAGCTCACCTAAGCTGGGGTAGATGGTACACCAAGATCTTCTAGTGTTATGGGGTCATACAACATCAGTGCCTCATCTTGGACATCATGGAGTGTTATCCTCACTAGGTACCCCCATCTGATCTCCTCCTCCTCTGATCCATCTATAAAATGCAAACCAAATAGATATTAGATCGCTGATATATCTCAAAATCTATTTATCTCTAGTCTATTTCAAATAACCTTAAGCAACACTTGAATCATATTTTATTACCTGTCTTTGTGTCAACCACCACTATCTCACCATCTGCATGACCACTAAGCATAATCTCTTCATTTGTGTGGCCTCTAATAACCTCCTTTATCAATTGCCTCCTAAAAACAAATCCTATAGTCATAGATGACATCCATATCAGCCTATGCTTGAGTGGCCTCTCTATAGTCCAACTCTACCCTAGCCTACCTACTAGGTCATCTAAGATATACACATTCTCTACTATCTCCTACTCCTCCTACCTCTATTGATGTCATTTCCTTAGTAGTTATTTCTCATCCTGCTATAGAGCTAGTGGTGGTACCTATGGTTTTCTTAACTTTGCATTCATCTCCTCTCATTTTTCTACCTATCATGCTTGACCAATCCATGGTCTCTCACAACATGTCCTAAGCATCAACCTCACCATTGGTGGTCCTATTCCTCCTGTCCCTCATGAATTTCTAACATGATAGGCCCAAAACATAAGCACCACTATTAATGCCAATTAGTGACATAAGCCCATCTACCCTGGTACTTGTGCCACTAGATGTGGCTCCATCCATTAAGTGTAATGCCCTATCACCTGCATCCATACTAAATCTAGTGCGACTATGTCCCAGCTAGGCCATGTAGTAGTAATGTGCCCATATGGCTTCCATACTATATCTTCCCATCTCACTATCTAGAGCATTGACATTTGGGGCATGACCCATACTACTTGGTCATGTCTCAATATCTATACTCGAGGTAACCTATCATCGACTACATGGGGTAACCCATTCAATTGATATATGGGAAACCTCTCATAGACCCAAAAAATTAATAAAATAATCAATCTAATAGACTTCTACCCTCTGTACATCATCCCATACATATCATGTATGAGTTGTACCCAAATGACAGACTCATATCATATAACATCCTCTCCTCTAGTATCATTCAGCTCAAGTCTATCATGAAAAGTGGTACCTTACCATCTGAATTTTGGCATAACACTTTTTCTATCACAAGTCTTATCATAGCCTTATGGATATTCAAAATTTGTGAGGTATACATGTCAAACATACTCACTCTCTAACATGCATATATCATCTCTAAGCCTGTAGCTGATATATCTAAGGCTCTCCTCTCATCTTTTCTATTAGGTATCCTAGTAGTCACCAGTGTCCCTACTATCAACAACCCTAGGATGGCATGTACCCCAAAACTACCTAGTATAGCTGACTGACAAAAAGGGATTTAGGTGAGGAGTGAAAGGATAAAATGTAGTGAATGTTTGGAATGGGTACAACATAGAAGAACAAGCTTAGGGTAAAAATGGTTTTAGGAGACAAGTGTGTAGATAACAAGTGGAAAAAGGGACAACAATATTGTGAAGCACCAATGATCTACCCACCCCTTTCTCGGTGTACCCCTTAAGGTGTGCACTCAGAGAGATTGAGACTCAATGGGTTCTTACAAGATACAAAGTGTCATTATATGATAAAAGTTGTAAAATATTATGTGTATATAATATTTTCTAAGTATATAAAACTTTTTTATAATATTATATCTAGATTTAACATCTATATTTTCCTCCCCTTTAATTTAGTAATGCATAAGGATGAAATTATTAAGTTAAAGGAATGAAATGTATATCATGGTGTGTACAACTCACATTTCTTTGAATTGATCCCTATTTGAGTTTGTTTTATGTATGTATTACCTACAAATAAGAGCATGTTATAGTGTGTAGATACTAAAACTAAATATTTATATCATTTCAATATTGTACATTTGATAAATATCAATTAGGACTCTACCCTTCAATTCTAGACCTCCCTATCACCAAAAGGCTTACATTTACCATCTCAATGTGCATAAATACTTATCTACTATTCTAATCCATATCATTCTAATGACCTAAGTCTTTTGTAATTCACATAAATATTAAAACCTAATAAACATCCTTCATTATCAATTTTAGATATATACTTAGTTTCTAGCCTTCTAGACACTACTGACCACAAAGGATAACTACTATCGATGGTAGTGTCCAAATACTTATCTAGTGTCCAGTTGTTAAAATTCATCCAAATTGAAAATGTTTCAAAATATATGGGTTAGCCTATTTGTCTTATTTATACCTATCATGAGATATTTTCAAAAGGTGCGGTATAAATACAAGTATAAGCCTTCCCATTGTTCATCTAGAAAATACCAGTAAACACCTGCCAAATCTAAATTGATAAAATAGAAAACCAAGATATTCTATCCTATTCATCCCTATTTTTATATCAAGCATAAGATTAATCATATTACAGGTCTGAAGCATTCAAATAGTATCCCATGAAAAATATTTTTCAACTTACAATCTAGATCACCGCATGGATCATCATATAGTATATTGTACCCTTGTGCACACACTTTATCATACATAGGGGAGAAATACATAATCTTGAGGCCCTCCTTGAGATATTTTCTATGTATGCAACACCCATTAATAAAGAGGTCTTTGGGGTCAGTTGATTACTGTGATCCCACTAACCCATTTTTGAAAAAATTCATTCCAAGGGTGAGGAAGGGTGGAGAGATAGGGTTTGATAAAATGGAAATGAGAGACAACCTATACCCTAAATATAAATAAATCAATTGAAAAGTAACATAAAATCCAAAATAATTAAGTTGGTCACATCTATATCCAACCATTATTCTGTACTAGACACATATGTCATAGTTAGGCACTAGTGTCAATGTTAGTGTCTAGATCTAATGATAGTGTTTGCAACTATAAAGTACAATTTTCAAAATCTGATGATTGATATATAATAATGATCCTACATACTTTACAATTGTTTCTAGTCTCTATTTACCTACGCATAATAAACCCAACTATATTTCAATCAATTTATTATATTTCAAATTAAATACTTTCTATATTTAGCATATCTCAATATTATAATTTAGAATATTCATTTGTGTGAGTTTGAAATTAATTTTCCTACTATAAATTAGTTTATCAACCTTGTGCTTGAAATATTTATATATCTTTAACCCTATACCTACATATCTTAAAAAAAGGCTTATATATTTGGTGAACTCGACCTCTGTGTTTCCATGTAACTCCTAGTGTGTTCTAGGGTTTTTTTCTAATTTATAAGTTATTAAAATTTATTTAAAAAATTATATTCCTTTCTAAATCAAAATAATACATTAACATAATATATTTTTTTATAGATTTTATGTGCCTCTCTGATCTAATTATTATTTTAGTATGTAGAACATTTCAAATAGATAAAATAGATTCTCCTCCTCTTCCTAACCCTAAGGAGGGTGATAGCTAATTTCCCTCTAATCAAGTTCATTCTATCACTCCATCTAATTAGGTCCATTCTCTTACTCAAACCCCACCACTGCCCATGATTTATCTTTATGGTGGGGGTATGATTAGACAATCCATGGTACCTAGGATTTTTATTGTCCAAACCCTTCTATATCAACTTATCATCACTAAAGAAGAGGTCCAAAATTAAAACCAATATTTGAGCTCAAATCTTACATTAGTGTAAAATTAGCTTTTATATATACAAAATTTAAAATGTGCCATTAGTACGTATACATTTTTATCTTCTACCATAATTATTCCCAATAAAAGATCATTTTAAAATCAAGAGTTTGAAGAAAATACATTTTTGATAACTGATTTACATAATATAAAAAATGATAATATAAGTCTAAGTGAGATTATAAAGGTATTCCTTAAACATGACTTGATCACATTACCTCCTTTACAACCTATAAGAAGAAAAAAATATTATTTCTAATATCATATAATACAAATCATTATTTGGATCTAAATAAGAAGATCTAACTCATAGTTGATAGTGGTGATCCTACAATCGATACATCTCACATATACTCATAAACATTTAAAAATATTCCAAAAATACAAAAAAATCAAACGTTCCAAAACATAAAAACATTCAAATAAATAAATGAAAAAATATAAAAATATTCATCATTCCTAGATTTTATTAGCTCTTGGACATCTAATTTATTTGCTTTATGTTAGTAGATAGCATATCATTTCATTTTTATATACACTATTTCACACATCTTTGAGTGTGATATAGGCATACCCAGACACATGATCTATGCACTTATAAATTTTGGGCCTCTCCTATATCCATGTCATATAGTTTGTTGGGAGCATCTATTTCTTTTTATCACAATTGATACATGTTACATATAATTTATGATCATTTTTACATTATCATGTTTGAGCTTATATACTAATGCTTACACATGTCTATATCCATGCTCATATCTTTCACAATGTACTTTATATATTATGTTACATAATGTTTTTACTAATACATATATGCGGGGACTAGTATGATATGATTAAGTTGGTTTCTCATGATTCATATATTTTTCACTCTAAGTGTATTACTTTTCTTTATATTAAATTTATTGTGGAATATTTGAATATGTTCCTTTATTTTGGCCCCTATTCCATTATATTTTATTTGGACATTTAAATATGTCAATTAAATGATTGGAAATTTAAATATATCATCCATTTCAATTGTGTGGCATTTGAAAATTCCATTTATATGAGGTCTACTTGGAACAGTATTTTGCATTATATTGAGTGATTTTGTGTGTGTGTTTGATTGTTTTAAGAGCTTAAATTGTCACTCTCTAGACAATGACATGATCTATATCATGCATCTTAGGACTTGATGTGATCACATACTGTGAGACTCATTCATATTTATACTTTGACATGTTATACCTATATGCTACATGATTCATATAGATATTATATGACTACCTTATCCTTTTGAGGTAAGGTACCTTCTATATTTTATTTCCTTCACCTCAAAAGGTGGGGCATATTAGTGGGGGCATGTCCTAGAAGCATGACCTCCACATTTTTCTAAGTATTTATAGATTTTAGTGGGGGAATTTCACAAAAAAATGACCTCCACACTTATGAACTTAACTAGTATCTCCAAATTTCATTGGGGGCATGTCATGAAGACATGACCTCCACACTTACATAATCTCTAGTTTAGTTCCATGATTTAGATATACACTTGGGTCAGAATCCTATACATTGCACTGATTTTACATAGATTTAAAATAGTTTTTTAAATATTTTTGACACATATACACTAGCTAAGACATAATATAGGTGAATATGCCATGTTATTTCACAAAAAATTACAAAATATACCAATTATACTATTTATTGGGATGCACTAATTACACCAAGATGTACTATTATCAATCCTTTTATACTATAGCAGTTGGTTCATTTTATAGGTTGAAGTGATTAAATCATTCAACTCACTATATTTTTAGATTAGAGTGATTAAATCATCCGATCTAACTAGATTTATAGTAATATTTAATTAAATCACTCACACTCACCAAATTATATATATTCACACTTGAGTTTTGTGATTGAGATATAATGATATCATTGGTCATGTCACAAATCTTCCTTACACTACATTGGGGGCATAATACCTTATAATATCCCTCTTCAAAATCTCCATGACTTAGGTCTAAACCTCTTCCATATCCAATTCTCCATAAGGAAGCATATTTACCAAGTCAAATCATCAAGAGGCAACATGATTGCATTGACACACATGTATACTCCTTTCTTACTATATTTATTTTCAAGCATTTCAATTATTTTAAATTTCATATTATATGCACTAATTTATAATATAACATGCTCTTAGTTATAAGTAATACACCAAAATATTACTCAAAATGGGATCAAACAAAATAAAGGTGTGTTGTACACACCTAGGTACACATTTATTTCCTTTAATCTAGTAATTTTATTTTTATGCATTACTAGATTAAAAGGGGAAAATGTAGATAATAAAACTAAATATCTATAACACCTCAGTCTTGTACATTTGACAAATATAAATTAGGGATCTGCCATTTAGTTTTATACCTCCATATTATCAAAAGGCTCACATTCACCATCTCACTATGTCTAAACACTTATCTCTTAGTCTGATCCATATCATTATGATGACCTAGGTCTTGTGTACTACATATGAATGTTAAAACCTAAAAAACATCCTTCACTATTAGTTTTAGATTCATACCTATTTTTTATCCTTATAGACATTACCAACCATATAAGGGCACTACCACTAATGATAGTGTCTAGATCCTTATTTAGTGTCCCATTAGCAAATGCCATCCAAATTTTAAAATGCTTATAAACCTATGGGTTAGCCTATTTGTCTTATTGAACCCTACCATGAGATATTTTCAAAAGGTGTTGTATAAATACAAGTATAAGCCTTCTTATTGTTCATCCATCAAATACCAAGTAAACACCTACTAAAGCTAAATCATTAAACTACACAACCAAGTTATTCTTAACTTTTCATCCTTATTTTCATATCAAGCATAGGAGTAGTAATATTAAATGTCTAAAGCATTTAAAGAGTAGCCCATGAGAAATATTTGTTAAGTTACAAAGTTATATCATTGTATGCATCATCATATAGTGTATTTCACCTTTATGCACACATTTTACCACACATAGGGGAACTACACAAGGATGAGGCCCTCCTTAGAGTATTGGATATGTAGGAAACTCCCATTGATATAAGTGTCTTTGGGGTCAGAAAGATGCTATGAGCCCACTAACCTATTTTTAAAAAAATCATTTCAATGGTGAATAAGGGTGGAGAGATAGAATCAATTGGAAAAGAGAAAAAAATTGTATCCTAGATTTGAATACATCACCTTAAAGGTGATAGAAAACCTAGAAAAATGAAGTTGATCACATCTATATCTAACCATTATTCATACTAAATACATTAATCATAATCAAACACTAGCATCGATAGTAGTTTTTGTGGTTATAAAAGTATAATTTATAGAATTTGATGATTGATCCATAATATTGATCCTGCATACTTTACACTTATTTAAATTCCAAATCTAGCTATGCATAGTAAACCCAACTAATTATTATTTTTCTTTGATATTAAAATCAATTAAACATCTTTAAAATTAAGTACTTTCTATATTTATCATATCCCAATACTATAATTTAGAATATTCATTTGTCTAAGTTTACAATTAATTAGCTAGCTATAAATTATTTTATCATCCTTGTGCTTGAACTATTTATATATTCTTAACCCTACCCTACACATCTAAATTTTTTAGGGTTAATCATAGCGTAAATAATGTATATAATATAAAAATTAAAATAATTAAAATTCTTTAAGGGAAAGAGATTAAGGAAGGATTAATTATGTATCTCGATGCAACCATGTTTCCCCTTAGTACTTTAATTTTATAATGATGCTTCCTAGCTGAAGCATTGGAGATAGGTTCATAACTGAGACTCGAATAATTGAATAGGATAATTAGAGGGTGATCATACCCATGATCTAATACAAGGGTGAGTTTTTCTAAGGTCATCAATAATACTAATTCTTAATCACACAACCCAAATCTATACATTATCAACATAGCTAATCTCACCTAAGTCAAATGTTATAACCATATCAAATTGTAAAAATAATTAGTTCCAAGGCCATTAGGGGAACTAAATATCAATCACATCACTCAAAGGATACATCTATTATAGATAGATAAAGACTCAAAAAATGCATCTTGGTAAGGTCAGTGCATATATAATTGGAATGTGTATATGTAATTTTATGCATTTTCATGGCATATGCACGTCTAATGTGCCTCAAGCTAAAACATATGTCAAAATTTAACCTTTGATTTATAACTATATATCACACATATGAAAAACCATATCCCAATTCTATGAAAATCATTTCTAAATGTATAAGATTCTATCCCAAATGTATATTTGAATCATGTAAATTATATCAAATTTTATCAATTCTTCTAACTATGTGTTTATGGATTCATGCCTCTAAGACATTCCCCCACTTATATTCCCCAATTTTTAGGTAATTTGAATGTTATCTGATATTCATATTATCTCAAAAGGATAATAAGACCATGCTATATTTGTATCAATCATGTAATAAAAAAACATACATTAGAATCATGTTTAAGTAGATGTGTGAATGAAGCTCACAGTATAGAAACATAAAAAGCCCTAAGATGCATGATATGGATCATGAAAACATCCATAAGTAACAAGCATAAGCTCAAAAAATAATAAAACACACACATAATATCACTCAATATCATGAAAAAGGGATCTAAGGAGACCACAAATAAAGGGCATGTTCAAATGCCACACACTTAAAGGGGAGGACGTTCACATTTCCACACACTAAAGAAATAAAACTTAGGGAATGGGAGATAAAAAAAGGTACATTTCCAAATTTTCCACACACAAATCAAGATATAAAATAATAATTAAACTCAATTAATCCATGTGATAAGATGAATAAGTTAAATATAAGAAAATAAAATAAATATAGCATACTAATTCATGTATACATGTGTTAACGAAATGTACTATAGCATAGCATATTAAGTACACTAAATAAAATGTAAATATGAGTATATACATGTGTAAAAGTTAATATATAAGCTCAACATGATAGTGTAAATTGATCATAAAATAATGGAACCTATGTCAAATATGATCAAACAAAAGCAAGATGCCCCTAACATAGTGTGTCACATAGGAAGAGGAAAGGTCCAACATCTCCATGTTCATGTATCATGGATATATTGTGTGCTTATATCACACTCAATTACCTATGAAACATATGTGTGTAAATAATTAATACATGATATAGTGACATGAAGTAAACAACATATGCAAAAACTAGTAAACACGTGAATGCTAATTTTTTTTTTTTTGAATGTTTTTGTATCTTATATATATATATATATATATATATATATATATATATATATATATATATATATTTTAAATTGTTGAATCAAAATGCTATCCAATTATACCATATAATTTATTCTCATAGAATAATCTAGGATTAGAATCGGGTATAACATACTAGTCATACTGCCAAGGATCATGTATGTGTGCCAAATTTAAATCTATGGAATATTTTAGTTCCTACCTATTCCTTATAGGAGTATGTGGTTGTGAAGAAATAGTGGTTCATATAACCCATTATTTAGTAATATGTGACATTTTTAGTGTAATTTTAATTTTATGTCTTTGTACCCTATCTAAAACATGCTAATTTGATCTCAACAACTAGTTAGGTCATGTAGGTATAGATGAGGACTCAATAGAGTCCATTATATGTCTATGATGTAAAAATATCTTAAATATAAATTTCCTAAGAAAATGGATTACCTTTTTATTACCCTTTCACTCATGATTAGAACTTTAGTAGGTTGTATTATTAACCCTCTTAGATTAAACTTCTCGTATTGTAATGGATGTTCATATTGAATTCCTGAAAGTGTGATTACTTGGTTGGCATGAATATACTTGAGAAATCTATACATCATGAAGGGAAATACACAAATCTCATGAATCCAAGGTTGTCCCACTAACATATCAAATATTCTTGTATGTGTTATAAATAAAAATGTTGTGATCACATATGCTAGACCAACCTGTAAATGTAAATCAATATCACCAAACACTTGTGCTTTCCCATCAAATTTTTTTCCTATCTTGGTCAAATGGTATAAATAATCATGTGTATATCTCAAATGTGTGAGTAATTTCATGGCACATACAATCTCACTAGAACCATTATCAACCATAACATTATGCATAGGATGATGATTAATTTATCCTCTAATAAATAATGAGTGAATATCTTCATCATCATCCACAATATTTCTATCATCAAATGTAGTAGAAGGCCTCTGAACCATAGGAGGTATCTTGTGTGTAATTGTTCCAAAAATACCATCTAATGGGTTCCCATAATGTAGTGGTGGAGGATGTGTGTTATATGCTATTTATATTTTTGGTGTTTCTTTAGAATGATATTGTAATTGATTATTTAATATCTTTTAATTTTTATGCTCACCATGCTATGATTCTGAGTCCTTTTGAACGTCATCAAATGTGATTTATTCACTATCAATGAAATATTATATCTTGTGCTTAAATTTGAAACATCTATTTGTAGAATGCCCAACACATTAGTGATAGTCACAATAATATTTTTCATCATATCATTTTTTTAGAATTCAACTCATATTAACCTCTAAAGGAGGAGGGAGGGATATGATATGACACTCCACTAGATTCTTAAGGAGCAAAGTTGGAGACTCAAGTAATCATGTAAATTGTATCTTAGTTTTATTGGATAACATGATTTGATTAGGTTGTTGTGATACATTATTCATAAATTTTGTTGCTTACTTTTAGACTCTATAGGCTTTACCTTATAGCTTGGTTTGATATTATTTTTTTATTTGATGTAGTCAGTGTGTTGGATACATAATTAAGCTTTTTTAATTTAATAAATTCCATTTATTGATCTCACACAATATGTCACAAGTCATCAAAATATTTAAACTTATTGAAGATAATATAATCATGTGATGGGGCAAGAATTTTTTTTTAAAGATATCTTGAAGCTCTTTATCTGCATTGAGTTTTCATTTTGACCAACATTATCTTGTACCTCAAAACATATTTATTGATAGGTACATTATTTATTTGTTTGATCTTTGAAATTTATGCATATGACATCTTTTTAGTAATGTTGATAGATAAATGTGCTAGAAATTAATCTAATAGAGGCTTGAAATACTTCACTAATTTATTGGTAGATCATAGAACCATCTCAAAGCATAGTCCTTGAGGCTTCTTGAAAATATTTTTTTCAAAATTTTATCATTGGAAGCATAATAAATGTATGATGCATAGAAAGAGCAAAGATGTTGCTCTAGGTCATCCTTGACATCATAAAGTGTGAACTTGGGTGCTTTAAAACAAGTTGGAAAAGGGTGAAAGTATATCTTAGGTACAATAGGATTATACAAACATATTTTGAATTGATAGCATGAGTTTAGATTGAATTTTTTTTCTCAATATTTGTAACCTTAGCTTCCAAATCTTGAATAACATGGAGAAGAGTTTGCACATTAGACACATTGGGATTAAGATTTTGATGTTTGGGAAATCACCAAATGGGATAAAAACACTATTTGTGTTGATTTATATATTTAAACTAGTAATTGAGATAAAGCATTGGTTTTTACCTAGGAATATGTAGTAATATTTATTTTATATTTGGGGAATAATGGCTTGAAAAAATATCTCGTACTCCCACTAGATGTAGTAATAAATGATGTGCTCTAAGGGAGGGATATTGGGATTCAATCAATAGTAGTACCTATTGGCACCAAATATTGCACCTTATTCAAGCCTATTCTAATATTTGGGAAACATTGTAATACCTCTAGACCTGTGGGTTGCCTATAGTAGAGGTAGACCTATAGGTTTAAGATTTAGCTCCTTGAATTGACCTTTAAGTACTTATCACCTATACTAAACAATTACATGTGTGAAAATGGGGAGAAGTGTGCATGAAATAAATTTAATTTAATGGGTTGGTACATCATTAATATATACACAATATCATCATACTCTTGTACTAATAAACAAGACCTACAACACTAGCTTCAAAGTCCCAAGATGTTCTAACATTAGTATTTCAATATAGAGGTGATATGCATGAGACTGGTCAAGGTAAGTGGCCCAGAGGTTAGATTATAGACTATAAGGACACTTTAACACTTGAATAAATCCAAAAACACTACATAAACTCCATATGACCTGTTATAATGATAACTTCTTCTACCAAGCACAAAAGGATAAAGAGAAGACAAGGATAGTTGTTTATCACTAGACCTCACCATACACCACTTTACACACTTAGAAAATATGTTTATTAAATTAAAACTATATTTCATATATTATTAAAATTAAAATTACAACATCAAACCAAAAAGGCTTTTCCATACTAGGTGTGGAATTAGAAAACAAGAACCAAAATGGCTAGTATGTATAGAATATGTGAGAGGAGAGAGAAGTGGAGCTCAAGGGTCACAATACCAATTTTAAAGGCATGAAAATAAGTTATATTTTATATGATTATATTTTTAAATAGACCATAAAATTTATCTTTGGATAAATTTCCCTTTAAGGCATTGAAACTCCTAGAAACTAGCATAGGACCCTTCAGCTAGCTTCTTGGAAACTATCTTCATAATTAGCTTAGTTTAAGCACTCCAAAGAAGAATAGGAAGATTTTAAAACATGTGAAATATTATTAATGGGTTAATAAAAATATATATAATTCTTTTTATGTTCCCATAATCATTTATCTTATTTTTTATAAGTGTTCTCACGGCCTACAGTCACCATCATCCTTCTTTTCAATCATTCCTCACACTTGTCTTTTAAGTGACCTTCAATTTTATAAAAAAATCCATAAAATGAGTGTTATGAAACTTTTGAATAATCCTCTTATACTTAAATCCACTATTAAGACCTTAAAAGGCCTCGCAATTAGAGTTATAACCTTTTCACTTGGTGATCACCTTCCATTCACTATGTTAGTTTGGACTGCCTGAAGTGAAGAAGCTAGTAGATGTATTTGTGTATTTGAATAAAGTAATAAATGAACATGGTGGGTTATATTACATACCATTTTATCTCTAAAAGTTATCCTCATATTTCAAGACTCCCCTATACCTATAAACACCAAATTCTATTAATAAAACTAGTTCTGTACTTTGTCCCTTCAAATAGGGTTTCAACAAACTAGATGGGAAGAATCCTGGTGGAATTATCTACAAGTTCAAATATATTTATAAGGAATAATAATTCATATGGATTAATTTCTATCCATATTTTCCCCATTGGGTCATAATCAAGGGTTTTGGAAGGTTTTGAGTAGTTTTGACTCTTAAAGATTGTTCATACGATCCTGATGTTTAACCCCCAGACAAATTCCACTAGAATCATGCTTAAGACCCTCTTAAACATCCCTAAATCCTCAATTATTCATGATAAACATCCAAATAAATATTGTATACACCAAAAATTGGCCACCAATATCTTCATAATAGACTTTAGACTAATTCTTACCAGCCTTTGCAAATTAAGCCTAAGAATCAATAAACATCTCAAATTTGGCTTCATAACATACAATTTGGCCTATAGAATTATTAAATGGAGAAAATTTAGACATGAATTAAGTTTTTTATCTTGAAAAATGCTAAAAATACTAATCATAATTAATTAAAATGCTAACCCTAATAAAATTCCTAGTTGAATTATCCATGAGCAATTAATGAATTATCAAAAAGGAAATTCAAAAATCAAAAAATATCCTAGGAATTCATAGTTACCTTTTTGTGAGTTGTCAAATATTTTAAAATATATCAACATGCCTATTCATTTCTAATCATGACCATTTGTCATCTTTCAACTCTACTGGGGTTAATTATCTCACTAAGGTTAGGTTTGAACCAATTCTAATATATGACTACACCTTAACTCACATTGGGTTGGGGTTAGTTCTTAAACCTATAAATACAAGAATTTGACTCTCATTTATGAGATCTTAGACATAGTAAAGTTATAATTCTAGTTTTAGAGTAAGATTTCATGATAATAGTGTTATAATTCCAAAATCACAATCCAATCCACTTTGAGCCACATAAGGCCAAATCCAAAGACAATGGTACCAAGGGGAGAAGGAGACACACAACTCCATTTTTCAAAGACTCTTTTAGCACAAGCCAAGCAAGCCAAATGAACACATCATTTGGAGCATTCAAGCAAGGTAAAAAATAGTAAGTTCTTTTCATTTTAGTTAATATTTGTCATTTATTGTTTATTCACTAAGCTCCCCCTATGATCTAAACATGGATGTGTTAAGCTTGTTAGTGTGTTTATTTCATTATTTATATGAAAACTATCACTTGATCTAACCTTACCTCCATCTCAAATTCCTATGATCATAAATGGCATGCCCGATGGGATCATGAGTACCCCATGTACCAAGGAGACCAATATGTAACTCAAAAATCCTCAAATGAATGATTGAAAATCTTTAAATTTGGAGTTTTCTCTTTATTTTTACCATATTTTTAATTTTTATGCTAACTCGAATCTATATAGAGATCAGCATCAGTTAGGCATAACTATCATCAGTTCTTCCTAAACTAACATCAGTTTTACCTAACTAATCTTGATTCTATGTGATCATCATTAGTCAAGATGCATGACAAAACATCATTTAAAAATCTCTCATTTTGAATCTTTTGAACATTTTTATTGGTTATTTATTGGTTTCATTGGTCTTTATAATTTGTGTCTAATCATTGCCTTACAAGTTTTGAGAAGTTTTTAGCTAACCATTGACTAATTAACATTTTTCATCTCATATTTATTTTTCCTTCAGGTTTATAGGTGATCGACATCAATCTTAATCGACTTGTATCATTTATTTACTATGATCATCAATTCTCTAAGGCTAACCGACATCAGTCACCTTATAACCAACATCAATCAAGTCTGATCAATGTCAGTCACTATGTTTTTAAAAATAGAAACCTAAGAGCTGTGTTTTGAATGTTTGTTTACTCACCATTGAAATTGATTCAAACCAGGAGGAGACTCCCTAACCCTTATAGGTCCAAGGTAGGATTAAGATATGAAATTTTTAATTTCATATGGTTTAACACTTCATTTTGGTGTTTAAAACTAATTTGTCTAAGTCTTGCACATTTTTTTTAGTGCTTAAAATGAACCTAGATGATTTGTGTTGAAGTTGTTTTGTGAAATTTGTTGCATGTTTTGCACTTAATCCAACGGGCCAAGGAACTTCATTTGAATGTGTTTTAATCTTGCTCACTTCATCTTTTGGTTTTTAAAAAGAACATAGTTCACTTTTTTATGCCTTAGATGTTCTTCAAAGTTTTTTCAAGTTTTAACCAATGCCAAGGGGGACATAAAAATTCACAACACATTTCATTTTTTAGTGCTTTAAAATGAACTTAAAATCACTTAGTTTGTGCTTTTGAGATCATAAATTTCATGATAGGTTTATTTGAGCTTGTTTGTTTGTGTAAACTAAAGGGTACGTGTATGCTCTCCCCCCATCCCCTTTAGGGAACTTAGGTGATCAAAAGCACTTCTTATTTTTCCTTTGTGCCCAATCTAAAGAATGGAAATAAATTTGTCTAGGCTCTCCCCAAAACTCACATGGTTTGGGTGATCTAAAAACAACCCCTAAAGTCTTTCCACTTAGTCTTTTATTTCTATGCAATTTGGCTTGTGGAGGGGATGTCATTGCCTCTTCATGAGTTATTTAGGGAAGAATTGACCCAGAGTTTCATCTTTTAGTAGTGATTCAATATCACTCCATGATGGGGTATACAAATCAGGGTACACATATTTTGAGATCCAAGGGATTGAGTGGCTAACCTCTCCTTTTATAAAAAAGGCCCGAGACAAGTTTGGTCAACCAAGGGATTCCACTAAGTAGTTCATGGATGGAATCATTATGAAAAGGAATAGACCCTTGCATAGTAAGTTGATCGGTGTAAACTCAATTGAAATAATGTTTCTCTTATGTTATCCATACTTGGGATCAATCTAGACGTCCAAAAACTATAGTTTTAGTCAACCCCACTTACCATACCTTGTCAATTATAGGATCTAGGATGTTAAATTTAGATGTTATATCATTTCATCCTTTTATTGCTTGATGTTTTGAGTCTAAATTTTTTATTTTTTTATGCCCCATCATATCGAGTCTTGTTTATACGACATTCCTTTGTTTGAGGAGGCATTATGCTGGCCATTTTTTACCACACATTTTCCTTAGACTTTTGCTAAACTTATTTGTGTGTGTGTGTGTGTTACTTCATTGAAATGGGTAACATTATGCTTCCCAAATCATTTCAAGTTTTGTGCCTTTTAAGTCTTAAAACATACAATTGATTACATATTTAGAGCACGTTAATGTTGTTATGTTGCTCGAATTGTTTTAAGACTTGTTTTCCTTGTGCCCAATGCCATTTTTTAGAACTCATACCACATATGCCATTTGAATCTGTCTTGTGATATTATGTTGTTCTATTTGCCTAGTATATTGTTTGTTTAAAGATGCCTAGTTTCTTAAGTTGTGTTTTTAATTAACTTTGACAAGTTTGAATTCAAACATTGATTGATTTATTTTAGGCCTCATCTCATAGGGGTTAATACACAAATCTTTATTTTTTTGGGTCATGTAACTTAGGTTAATTTGTTACCCAAATTTGAAAACTATTGCTTAGATATTTTCCTAGTGTCATTACATCATTCAATTTTGTCTAGCTTTTTTATTTAAAGGAGCTTAGTTTTCATCATTGTTTATGTCTTTTATTTACAAAAACTAGCTTATATTTCCATCTACCTTTTGCCTTATGACTTATGTTAATTGACCAAGTTTTTGCTTGACCTTGTATGTTAAGTTTATGCCAAAGTGTTCCAATTTTAATAAATTAAAATCTCATTTTATTTTTAAGTCTAGATTTTGATTCCATGTTTGGCCAAAAGTCCTAGTACATCCTTTCATTTAAAGTCTAGCTTTTAATGATACATTTGGCCAAGAGTCTTATCACATGCCTTGTTTGAGCCTATCTTTTGAGGTCATGTTTGGCCAAAATATCTAAGAAATTTTATTTTCCTAGATTAGACCTATTTAGAATATTTCGTACCTCAAGTTTGTCATAATGGTTTTTATTTGGCTAATTAACCATTTGTGTGTGAGACATTTGATGTTAGATTGTTTTATATCATGTTTTATCATAGACCATTTTGGGGATTTAACTCCCCTAGACTAAATTAGACCAAGTTCAAACCATTTATCCTTTGGACATTATTTTTCAAAGTTTGTAAAACTCTAGACCTTTTTATGGAGCATTATCATTGATGTGGATATGTCTAGTTACACTTATGTTGGAGTCGCGTATAATCCAAGTTATGATGTAATGGATATATGAAATGACTTTGTTCAAGACCTCTATTGAGATAATATTATTTATGAGGAGGATCCATACCCTCCTTACAATAATTAATCTAGGGAATAAAGTTAAGAACCTACTTACAATCTAAGCCAAGACCCCTACTAGGATAATATTGTTTATGAGATGGAGCCATACCCTCCATACAATAATTAATATGGGGAACAAAGCCAAGATCATCAAGACCCCTACTGGGATAATATTGTTTATGAGGAGGATTGATACCCTCCTTATAATACTCAATATGGGGAACACAATCAAGATCCACAAACTAACTTTGTTCAAGACCCCTACTAGGATGATATTGTTTGTGAAGAATCCATACCCTCCTTGCAATACTCAATATGGGGAACACAATCAAGATCCATAAAATGATTTTGTTTGAAACCCATACTAAGATGATGTTATTTTTGAGGAGGATCCATACCTTCCCTATAATACTCTTTCTAGGGAATAAAATTATTATGTTCGAGACCTTTATTGGGATAATATTTTTTGTGAGGAGGATCCATACCCTCATTATAATACTCAATATGGGCAACAAAGAAAAGCTCATCGATACCCCTACTAGGATAATATTTTTTATAAGGAGGATCTATACCCTCCTTACAATACTTAATCTGGGGAACAAATCCAAGATCCTCAAGCTTCAGATTTAGTGATCCATTCTTCCAACTAGTTAATGTATTATACTTTCCCTTGTGTGACCACTCATTCCCCTACCTATACCATTAACCTTCCTTTATACTACATGAGAAACCAAACTTTACAATGTCTAAGGAATACCCTTTCTATTTCAAGACCTAATCCTTTAGCTTATGTGAGCAATCAATCTCCACAATGTCCTTTTATTTTACCAGAACCTCATATTTTATCTTGTGCAAGTGATCAAGCTCCATAATGCCCTACCATTTCTATACCAAGACCTCGTCCTTTGGATTATGTTAAAAATCAAGCTCCACAATGCCCTACCATTACCATTTTAGGACCTCATCCTTTGGCTTGTGTGAACAACCAAGTTCCACAATGCCCTAACATTACCATTCTAGGACCTCATCCTTTGGCTTGTGCAAGCAACCAAGTTCCAAAATTCCCTACCATTACCATTCTAGTACCTCATCCTTTGGATTTTATGAGAAACCAAGCTTCATTATGCCCTATCATTATCTAACCATTGGTCATTCTTCAACCATTGCCAACCATTCCCCAATTTAGAAAACCCCTACCAATTGTCCAACCCCAACTAAGCTAATTAGTACTTTAACTAAGCCAATAATTTTAGGACCAAGATATAGTCAAACTAGTTATTTATAACTAATCATAAACTAAGGCCAAGAGAACCAACCAATCTGATATGTTTTTGTTGAACCACCTATTTATTATGAGTCAATCTATGATGAATCACCTCTTAGTCCTATACTTGTTATCAAGGAGTCTCACTCTGACAAGCCAGTATTTTCTAAGTTAATTCTTAATGATTATAATTACCTTTGGGAAAATCATTACCTTAACCATATGATTATTTATCGATAGCCTCCCTATGACAAGCCAGTCTTTAAAGAGTTATCTCTTGACCTTTTTCCCATCATTGAGGAGTCTCACTTTGATAAACCACTCTTTTTGGAACCCATCATGCCATCATAGGCCATTACTTATCCTATACCAAGCATTTAATAAGACATCATTGTAGCAATGACCACACTAGATAAAGAATAAATATTGAAGTTAGGTTCTATTCTTGAATTAACATTAGATTTAGCATCAAAAGAAGAATCAACATCAGTCTCAACATCAAATTTAGATTCCATTGATTCAGAATCAGATTTAGATTTAGAATCTGTTTATGGCTATTAAAATATTGGTTATGCATGCCTCATAGATCAATTTTAGTACATTTTTTATCCTTATATGATTTTTAAGGATGATTACTTTAGCTTCAACATAAGTTCTCCTAGTATCTTCTATGAGGATTGTACAACCTCCCCCCATTCCATTACCATTCCATATACCATTACCATTAACCAGCCTAACCATTATATTAACATTCCACCTCTCATAAGTGTTGATTGGGATTGATAGAATCATACCTTGTTGAACTACATCCATGGTGACATATCAGTTGAATAACATTAGGGAAGTTGAGACCAAATTTATGAAAAAGAAGAACAATCTCCTAGTGAATCCTTTTTGAAGGTGCTAGGGGGCAATCAAAGTTCAAACTCAGCATCTTCTAGTGAAAATTTTTAAGAGGAACTAGAAGACAATCAAATTCAAAATTCAACATTCTATAGTGAAACTTTATTCGAGGTGCTATGGGATAATCAAGACAACTTCATTGGTGAAAACCTCTTTAAGGCACCAAAAGATGAGCATAATATTCCTTCACTACTTGATGAAAAAATTATTAAAGATCAAATCAAAATAGCTTCTAATATATAGCCTAATTAGATGGTAGATACGTTTAGGCCCAAACAATAAAAAAATATGGTGGTCCTATCAAGAGAATATTCAAAAGTATTTATCCCTGCCACATCCAAAGTAATGTCAAATCCAAAATCAACAACATTGTATGTGCCTAAAAACCTTGATATTCATTTGTTACCCAACCATAATACATTCCATTATCATCCACCTTTCCATTTCCAAACCAAACCTATCATCCAACATTTATCCCTATTTACCATCCCTTGCCATACTTTCCTTTAAAAAGGCTACAAAGGCATATTATATCAATGTTTGAAAGAAATAAAATCAATGACCCACAAAGATCACAACAACAACATTTACATCCAAATATGCATCCAATTCTTAACAAAGTAGCTATTCAAATGAGGTTTGGGCTAGCAATTTACATTATTGATTATTCTAGTTGTATCATTTACTAATCAAGATATGCATCTCCACATTATCAGGAACACCAGAAACATTCACCATGGCCAAAAACATGTACCATACCATTTTTATTTGCCATACCTAGGCCAAAAACATGTACCATGTCATTTTATTTTGCTATTTACCATACCTTTCTCACTTGACTAGAACCATACCCAGGCCAAAAACATTTTCCATGTCATTTTCATTTTGCCATTCCCTTGTCATTATTTCATACCCTACCATTTACCTTGATTTATCACTTGGGGGAAACCCTCCTATCATTATATCCAATATTCAGACCATCATTATCCTAAACAATATAATTATATCATATATCATCCTACCATGCCATTCCTATTAGACCAAAGCCTATTTTGATCTTGGTTCTTTCCACACCTTTCATGAGGGGATTTCGGTCAAGTTTTAGTAGTTTTACAATTTCATGTTTAAATGACAGTCTATGATAGTAGTGTGAAAGTTGATCTAGCTAGTTATCTTTCATTTATGATTATACTAGGTTTTATTGACTATAACCTCCTATGGACAAATTAGTAGTCTACCTTGTGTTGTTAATTATAATCACCTATGGGAAAATTAGTATCACAAACCTATGTTATTATTTCCCAATTATAACTACCCATGGTAAAATTAGAAACAACACCTTAACTATGCATTATTGCATCACATTGTCATTACTATTCTCATTTGTCTAGTCATTTTATAGGTTTCAAAACTTCTTGTTACTTGGTTAGGTTTCTCCCAACCTTTTGTGTTGGTAGAGTTACTATGACTTGAAGTAATTTGAGGACTATGTAGGTCATGCTTGATTCATTTTGATGTCATATTAATCCCCATTTCCATATGCTCTTTCCATTTTTTGATTAACCTAAGACAATGCTCTCAACATTTTGTGAGTTGGACCATTTAGTATCTCATAATTCCCAATCAGGTTGAGATGCTTAGAAAATTCTAAAAATTTTTGTAAAATTTTAAAATCCAAAAACATTTATCCTATTTAAGCCTAGTTAGTCATCTTTGATCTACCCTACTAGGGAAAATCCATTATTAGGATGTTTCCTTCTAATTTTACTTTCAGGATTTCTATGTGTTTGTTTTGTATTTGTTTGCTTGCTTGCTTTCTTTCCTATTTGTTTGCTTTTTGTGTGTTGTTTATTTTTTTTTTTCTTGCCTATTTATTTGCTTTCAGTACTATGCCTTGACTTAATCTGTATGTATTCATTGGGTAATTCCTTGCACATTATTCTTGAGTCCATCCATATTTATACATCAACATTATCATCATGGTTTTTATCATTGGTGCATTATTTTCAATTGTTTATTGGATCAGGAGTCAATCTTTATACATATTTCAGTAAAGTTCTCATGGTTTTGTATCATGAGGCACACCATCTTATGCTATAACAAAAATCAGCTTAGGAATTATTATAAGTAATGGAGCCATAGAATTTTCTCCTTGGTACTCTTGGAAAATCCTTCCACCCATGATCAAATCAACCCATTAACCATTCTAGTTGTATCAATGTTAATAAAGAAGAACATCTCCATATTGATAGGTACAATTGAATTATTTCCACTGACCAAATTTTTATTCTTCTATTCATCTCTTTCATCACTTTTTGCATCCTTGTATGCTTAGTTATTTGTGGCTTCTTTAGTCATTAGACCATCACATCTACATTTACACCTACTCATCTTTAAACTATGCAATAGGTTATATCCTTGAGTTATGCTTTCCAATCTACCCTACAAGGATAGAATCACATATATTTATTCAAACCTAGTCATATTAATTATTATAATTGTACATGGGCAAATAATTATTTTGACTCATCAACTCTAACTAGGACATATGCCATTGCCACTGATTATAACTATCTTTGGGTAAATTAGTGTCTCAACCTTTATTACTATTTATAACTACCTTTGGGCAAATCAGTAATATTTAAATTAATACATGAAAACATTTTCTCATTTAGATTAATATCATCCATGGGTTAATTCCATCATTCTTCTTGCTTATTTTTGAGGGACCATCCATCAAACATATGACAACCACTCCCTTGAGGGGGCATTATAGGCTTTCCAAACACTATTTGGAGCATTTTCTTCAACCTCCATCTTCTTTTAGGCATACATGCATTTTTTTCATTATTTGAGAAGACATTATAGTGCCTATGGCTTGCAACATCTTCCCAAATAGGGGAAAACTATAGACACCTAAAATTGGCCACCAATGGCTTCATACTGGACTTTAGACTGATTCTTACCAACCTTTGCAAATTAAGCCTAAGAATCACTAAACATCTCAAATTTGGCTTCATGACATATAAGTTGGCCTAAAGACCTATTAAATGTGGAAAATGCACATATGAATTAAATTTAAGTCTTGAAAAATCTTAAAAATCCTAATCAAAATTAATTAAAATGTTAAACCTAATTAAATACCTAGTTGAATTATCCATGAGCAATTAATGAATTATCAATAAGGAAAATCAAAAATCAAAGGATATCTTAGGAATTCATAATTAACTTTTTGTGAGTTGTCAAATATCCTAAAATATCTCAACATGCATATTCATTACTAATCATGACCATTTGACAACTTTTAACTCTACTGGGCTTAATTAACTCACTAATATTAGGTTTGAACCCATTCCAAGCTCTAACTACACTTTAAATCACTTTGGGTTGGGGTTAGTTCATAAATCCATAAATATAAGCATTTGCCTCTCATTTATGAGAGCTTGGACATAGTAAAGTTATAATGCTATTTTTAGAGTAAGATTGCATGATAATAGTGTTATAATGCCAAAATCACAAGCTAAGCCACTTTGAGCCACATCAAACCAAAGCCACAAACAATAGTTCTAAGGGGAGAAGTAGCCAGACAAATTCATTTTACAAAGACTCTTTGAGCACAAGTTGAGAAATACAATGAACACATAATTTGAAGCACTCAAAGAAGGTAAGGAATTAGTAAGTTCTTTGTATTTTAGTTGAGCTTTGTCATTTGTTGTTTATTCACTAACCTCTCTCATATGATCTAGGCAAGTAACTTTTATGTATGTTAGTGTGTTTTTATTCAAGTTTTATCAATTTTTCTAACACATTATCTAACCACCCTTCTTAGATTCCTTGATCATATATATTAGCTTCAAAAGATGCCTTCTCGAGTTCATCCCTACATTTTGTGCACCTTGAGTTATTTTTAAGCCAAGAAATGACTTTATCTACAAACTAAAGGTTTCAACTCACATTATAACTCCTCATGAATTTCCTCCAATTATTTTCAAGGCTATCTAGCCCTACAAGTGGTATTATACCCCCTTTAGGGATTTAGGCCTAGTCAAGGCCTAGTAGGATTAGTTTGTATATATGTGGGTTTAGGCTACTATGTTGGGCCCCTCAGTACTGTGAGGCCTCAATAATGTCTTTTTATGTTTTAAACGACTTAATAAACCCTTATGTAGTGATTCAATAGTCTCTAACTCATCTTCTTTCCCTTTCACACTTCTTATCTATAGGGTAGTCTATCTGGGAGTACCCTTTGTTTGAGATAGAATAGAGGGCACTTCCCCTATTATCTCAGTCAGATCAAGGATATGAGAGGCTTGGTCAGGTTATGGATACCTTTTTTACTAAATTTTTTTATTATATCATATTAATATCCCCCTTAATTCTTCAAAAAACCTCAAGGTAGACTATGTAGCATTCACTATGTGCAGGGTTAATGTATTGACTGCAAGATGTATATTAGAACCCTCTATGCTCTATTTAATTGTGATGATAATAATGTGACATGGTAATTATCATTATTAAGGTATTATAATAATTTCTAACACCCAACCTTTTCCAAATTATTCAATGTATACCTTCCATTTGGATAGGCTTAGTTGGCAAGTTGTGTGATTGTGTTATTTACTCAGAAAATGGCATGCCTATAGGTGTATTTTATAGTATTAGACCTTATGTCGTTTCCCTAGGTCACGATTTAATTCATTTAGGATAATATCATAGTTAAACTTCTCTATACCATTCCTTGAGTTAGATGAACACACAAATGGTTGTGTTTAACTTGCATTATCACCCTACAGTCAAACTATAGGTGTCCATTCTTATCCATTCTAAGAGCAAAAGAGATCTTGTAGGTTGAATTTCAACCCTTAGACCCTGTGTTACATATCATAATGTATTTTTTATGTCTTTGGAGTCATCTCCAACTTTAAAGTTTTCATATTTTTAGGGTTCCCATCTCTAGGTTCATACCATGAGCTTGTAGGCACCTACAATTAGACTGTAGGTGACCTATTTGAGGGCAAAGGTAAACTTATAGGTGATTCTCACACCAAAACCTTATATATTTACCTCCTTTTCTGATATGGGCACTATGGTATTCTATCTATCCAAGTGGGATCATTTGATTGATAGTTATACCTCTATTATGCCATTATTGGACTATGGTTCAAAACACTGTAGAAAACACTGAGAACCTATAGTGAAGAATTGATTGAGTTTTAAACCTCTTTATGTCACCATTTCTTGTCCAAACATTCATGATATTTTTCAAGGAATTGAACCTACATTTGTGATACATCATAGAATCATTTAGACATATCTATACCTCATGCATTTCACTATGGGAGGATCAGAATAAATGTGAAAACCTTGTTTTGGAGACTTTAAGATAACTTGTCCCTTAAGTTACTTCATCAATATATGAACATGATTCTCAGGTCTTCATAACACCTTTAGACTTAAACATTATTTTTATGAGTCTTCAACTTCTCAAACCTATATGGAGGTCTCAAACATGTTTAAAAACTAGCATTCCAATTGCTCAATCCTCTGTGGACCACTTGTAAGTGCATATTAGAAGCAAATAAGGCAAAATTATATGCATTAGAGAATTAGTTATCTCAACCAATATAAAACTATCATTAGATATATAAAGGATACTATTTACACCTCAAGAGCTATCTCAACACTTTGAATACCTTATGATTGACCACCATGGATTTCCAAGGTTCCTTACCACCTAACTATGTATGATAGTCATATAGAAAATTGACTATGTTAACATGCTCTTTGACTGTAAACTTCATGTGAAACCTTTTGAAACTAATTTTTTAAGGATATGTTTTCATTATGATATATGAGTCATGAAACATAACATATAACCTTTTCTTGAAACTACTACAGTAACAAATACCTTCTACAATAAATGAAACACTGACTACAGACTCAATAGTGTCTCTCATTAGTAGAATGGAGTGGTTTTGCTCTTTAATTTCATCCCACACATGAAAACCATGTCAATAATCATTTTAATAGGATGCTCATGATCCTAAGGACCATGTATAGTATTTGGTTTATATGGATTAACTCAAATAAGGAGGAAACCTACATGATTTGGGGATAAACATGTAGAAAGAGGTAGTTAACTTCTAAAAAATGGTTCATATAGTATACTCATCAATCCTTTAAATAGTACCATGAAATGGAATTAGAATAATATTACTATCTACCACCAAGTGTATTTGACTTGACTCATCATCTACTGGTCATACTAAACCAAAACCAGTTAGTCATTTCTACCTACCTAGTGGAGTGATGGAGATGTGAAATGGTTTTAAGTCATTTTCAAGTGTTTTAAAGCTGACCAAGTGTCAAAATGAGCTTAGGTGAGTTTAATGGTCACTGTATAATCTTTCCACATGTGCCACACTCCTGTAGAAACCATACAACTATCAAAATTTCCTCTTTTCTAATAGTTTTCTTCATTTCAATGTAGTACCTACATGTTTTTTAGTTAATAATGACATGACTAAAAATAATATGACATATGGGATGTTCATAAACACTTGGACACCTTTGTCTACTTAGTAAAACTATAAAAACTTCATTAGTGGCTCAAACATGACCCTTTATGACATAAAAGGGTACAAGGACTAAAATTTGACAATGACCAAGGTAATGACACATTGAACTACATCACTAGGACCATGAAACACCCTATAACATCTTATAATACCCTTATATCAAGTTTTATACTATAGGGGGTTGACCTATTTTGACTTGTGGTTAAAATAGTCAACATTCTTGGTGATTTCCTAGGGGTGATATGCTTGTTATGCCAAGACCAGTAGCCTATTCCCATCCAATGGGATATGGAGTCAACTATGAAAAATTTTGACACTCAAATTAATTTTAAACCACACCAAATAATAATAAAATACACACAAAACAAGACACACTAAAGGAAACAGACGTGTCCTCTCGAACACTTATAGAACACACACACAATTGAACCAAAGACACACACCGACCCTAATATTTACAAGACTTCTAACTTGAGGTGAAAAAAAACTTACCATGCTTCAACCAGGGTCAAATATGGTTCCTCTTGTATCCTTGTATCTCCATGAAAGCAATCTATCATGTGAAGCATGCTCATCATCAAACACTTGACTATGTAGATGGTGAAATGACTTACCATCCTTATGTTTTCTCATGCTTGTAAGTGTGCTATTTATAAATTACATGAATTATCTTTCTTGATATCCAAGGACCTTGTTTGGAGCTACCACTAACTTTATTCTTTCCATATTCAATTGGTTGTCTTTAAACTATATATTAGGAGGCATGAAAGCTACCTCAACTTTGTTATATTAATTGGCATGATGAACTTAATGCTTAGGAGAATCAATCTTATTTTATTTTTGTTCTATCACTTCTAAAAATGATTCATGTTCAAGTTGAGCTCTTGACTATTCTTTAGGCAGAAAAACTTCTACCTTGACTTTATTAGGCCTCTTTATGACTGTAAGCTCTTTGATAATAGTAATACATACACTCTCAAGTTTGACGAGACCTTTTATTTATTACTCCATTTGACACTCAAGATATTTATTATTAGGATCATTAGCAAAAATATCATTATATTCACACTTATTTATAGGAAGAACAATATTACCTAGCTATTCAAACTCTTGACTTATGGCATTGAACCTTTTTCATAGGTCATCTCCTTCCTCATGAATGTCATCTTCAAGGGTTACTTCATTAATTATAGGTATAATTAAATGGTTCCTCTCACCATAGTGATCTATCATTTTCTTAAACTCATCATCATACACATGCATTAAATAATTTCCCTCAATATCTTGTGAGAAAGAATGATCAATACTCACCTTAGATTGATCCAATGTTACTTCATGGATGATATAGGTGCCAAGGTTAGTTTGCTCAAAATAAGTGTAAAAATCATGTTCATAAGAATTTTCACCATATTCATCTATAAACAAGTTATATATTCCTTCAATCTTAGAATAAGTACTATCATCCATAATAGACTCCTCTTTATAATTGATAACACAATTGAGATTGGAACTTGCTTTTATATAGGGCTCAATATGGAACCTTGAAAGTAATTGAGTTATTATGGTCACTTTTGTTCCATATCTTATCCTAAAGGATAATAAGTACCAATAAACTAATAGGTATCCACATATCTTGGCTATGACATACCTTGAGAGGTAGATAACAAAGTGGGTAGGCAAGTCAACAACCATAATATCTTTGCAAATGGGGAAACTAGGACAATCATACAAGAAAACCTTAAACCCTTTGATAGATCCTACTAAATTTATATGTGTACCATCCAATTGAAGCACCCCTTTACTATGTTTTTCATAATTTAGACCTAATTTTTTAGCTACAATCTTGGGCATTACTAATGTGCTAACTTCACTATCAATTATGTAGTTGTCGACTAGATCCTCTCCCATAATGAGAGTGAGGTAGAAAGGTGGAGGCTTATCAAACTTATTAGAGGGTTCCACAATGTTATTAGGATCATTGGTAAGAGAAACATGATCATGACCATGGATTGATGAAGAAGTAATAATATGGATAGTGGACAACTATTTTTACAAGAGTTATTTTTGTCCAGGCATATGAGGGACATTCCAAAGAGAGATAGATGACTTAGAATTTTTTAATGAATCTGCAATGCTAAAAGTAGAATAATTTACCTTTTCTTGAGTCCTTAAAGGAAATGGAATGGTTTTAACTTGAGTATTTAATCATTTTAACTAGGCCTTCTAACATTTTGAATTGAATAAGGTGTAAGAATGTTAGGGACTGCCATGTTTGGAGTCATGCCTTGATACCTTGTAGGAGGATTAGATTAACTTGTATGCATGATACTAGCATCTCCTAAAGATTTTCTCTTTTCTCTAGTATTTTTTTCAATTGAATTTCCTTTATTAATCACAAAAGTGTCTTCAACTAAGAAGTTAGTGAAACTTACTCCTTGGGGATACCAACCTTCACTTGTTTACATTAGGACTTCATCTTTTGTTGATAGTAGAGGAATGACTCCTCCTTGAGAAACTATACCTTGCTCTTCGCCTCCATTGGAATCCATGAATTGAAATTTTTCCATTCTTATCCTTGGATTACATTACCATGCACTGGTACCATTTCTCTTGTGTTGGAGATTGAAGTAGGATTATATGCATTGGTAGTCTTATTAAAATAAGGCTACCCTTGACCTCTCCGTTGCCCATATTATTGACCCTATTACTGATTATAAGGATATGTATTTTGATTAAAACCCTTTTGCATTATTTCTTGTCTAAATTGAGCTTTTAACAACTAAATTCTTGCATCTTTATCCATGGAATCATCTACCTTCTTAGGAGTAGTCCTTGACTTGAAATTATCATTAGGAACTTGGGAAACACTAGGATAAACAATAGAAGTATTTGGTAGTAGAGGCATAGACACTTTTGGAGGTAACTTCCTAGCTTGTATGAGGCCATTCTTAGCTTTAATTACAAGGTAATATGCCTCAGGTAAGGTGAAACCACCCACAAATTGTGGTATGATGGTTAAATCCATGTCAATAGCCCTCAAGTATGTAGAAACACAAAGCTATAAGGTGGCCTCATGGGAGGAGGAAACCTATACCAAGTATTTTGGATTTCTCATTAAAATCATACATTGTCTCTTTGAGGGATCTTTGGATGATATTGAGTTGGTGAATGAGTGAAGTGTGGTCACTCTTATCATCAAACCTTGATGTTAACAATGCTCTAAAATCATCCCATGTTGTGATGTAACCACTGGGCAAAGTCCTATACCAATAAATTTATTTCCCTCTATGGCATGTGGAAAGGATAATAATGTAAATGTTTACCTCAATGACATTGTGAAAACTACAAAAATTTGAGATATCCCTAATGTGCTCACTAGGAGTGGCATGACTTTCACACCTGAATGTAGGAACACTCTTTGTATCATTAGGGGGAATGACATCATATGCATCAAGATGGATTGGGTTTTTAGTGTTAAAGTTTAAGAAGGAATGCTAACTAGCCATGTTTTATTAAATTTCTTCCTCACTCTCTTGGTATTATTGGCTAAAAAATTCCTCTTGCTCTTCAAAGGGTAGAATAGGCTGAGGGGGTTGAACTTTAAGAGGAAGTTTAGGTTGAAGAGGTGGATTGATAAGATTGAAAATTCTACTAGAAGATGACTTAATAAGGACAATGAATTATTATCTTGAATATATGAAAAAATAATTGTTTATAACCATATTTTACCTTGAATTGGGTCACTGAATGTTGAGTAGCACATCATATGTAGCTAATGTTGTTAAGACCAACATTTACCTTGACAACTTATCTTTAGGATAATGGTTAAATCAATCATTTCAAAACTATTGACACCAAATATTTCACCCTAAAGGATTTTTTCAATCCTAATCTAATATTTTGGTAACACTATTATACTTCTAGGCCTGTGGGTTGCCTATAATATAGGTAGACTTCTAGGTTTAAGGGTTAGCTCCCTGAATTGACCTTTAAGTGATTATCATGTATATTAACCAGTTTCTTATGTGAAAAGGGGGATAAGTATGCATTAAATAAATATAATATAATGGTGTGATACATGATTAATATCTCCAAAATATCATCATAATCTTTCATTAAGAAACAAGACCTACAATACTATCTTCAAAGTCCTAAGATGTTCTAACATTAATACTTCAATATCGAGGTGATATGCATGAGACTGCATAAGGTAAGTGGACCAAAATTCATATTACAAACTCTAATTACACTTAAAAACTTTAATAAATCTAAAAATACTAGCTACACTCCATATGACATGTTAGAATGAGAAGTTCTTGCATAAAACATGAAAGGACAAAGAGAAGACAAGGATAGTTGTTTATCACTAGACCTCACCATACATCACTTTACACACTTAGAAAATATTTTTATGAACTCAAAACCAAATTTAATTTATTATTCAAAGGTAAATTACAACATAAAACTAGTATGGCTTTGCCATAAAAGGTATGGAATTAAAAAACAAGAGCCAAGATGGCTAGTAATTATAGAATAGGTGAGAGGAGAGAGAGAAGTGGAGCTCAAGGGTCATAATTCCACTTGTAAAGGCATGAGAATAATTTATTTTGTATAGGAGTATAATTTTTAATATACCATGAAATGTCTCTTTGGACAAATATCCCTCAAAGGCATGAAAACTCCTCAAAACTAACGTAGAACCCTTCAGCTAGATTCTTGGAAACTATCTTCATCATTGGCTTCTCTTAAGTGCTCAAAATAATATTAGGAAGAGCTTCCATATGTGCAATATTATGTATGGGTTAAGAAAAAGCTAAAACATTCATTTTATGTGCCCTTAATCACTAATCTTCTTTTGGATAAGTTTTCTCACTGCCTACAATCACTATCATCCTTATTTTCACTCATTTCTCACACTTGTCTTTCATGTGACCTTTAATTTTCCAAAAAAATCCATAAATGGGGTGTTATGACACCTTTAAATATTCATATTTTCCTTAAATCCACTAGGAATACCTTAAAATTCCTCCCAATTGGAGTTATCACCTTCTCACTTGGTGATCACCTTTTATTCACTATGCTAGTTTGGACTGCCTGAAGTGAAAGAGCTAAAATATGTATTTATGTTTTAATGAAGCAATAAATTAATATGAGGGGTTATATTAGGTCCCTTTTTATCTCTAAAAGTTATCCTCATATTTAAATACTCTACTTTACCTATAAAACACCAAAATATATCAAGAAAACTAATTATGTACTTTGTTCATACAAGTAGGGTGTCAACCAACTAGATGGGAAGAAACCTAGTGGAGTTATCTAAAAGTTTCAATCAATTTCCAAGGAATACTAGTTCATCTGGAAGCATTTATATCCACCCTTTCCCCATGGGGTCATGAGCATGTGTTTTGGAGGGTTTTGAGTAGTTTTGACTCTTAAGGATTATTCATATAATCATGACATTCAACCCTCAAAAAGTTCTAATAAAATCATGATTAGTACCCTCTTCAACATCCCATAACTCCTTATGCATCCATTATAATAATCTATATAGATATGAACCTCAAAAGATGCCTTTTCAAGCTCTTCCCTATATTCTATGCACCTTGAGTTGTTCTTAAACCAATAAATGACCTTCCCATGACTTTATATGAAAATTAAAGGTTTAAAATAACCTTATAACTACCCATAAATTTATTAAAATTATTTTCAAGGATCATCTATCCCTATAAGTGGTATTATACCCCTTTTAGGTCTTTAGGCCTAAGAGGCTTAGTCTATATATATGTGGGTTTAAGACACTATGTTGGGATCCTCAGCACTATGAGGCCTTAATCATGTTTTTTTATGTTTTAAACCACTTCTTAAACCCTTCTATAGTGATTCAATATTCTCTAACTCATCTTATTTCCCTTTCACACTTCTTTCCTATAGGGTAGTCCATCTAGGAGTGCCCTCTATCTAAGATAGAATAGAGGGAACTTCCCCTATTTTATTAGCTATACCAAGGATATGATAGGCTTGGTTAGGTTATGGATACCTTATGTACTTTTTTGTATGATTATATCACATCAATATCCCTCTCAATTTTTCAAAAACCCTCAAGGCAAACTATGTAGCAATCACTATGTGTAGGGTTCATGTATTGACTGTAAGTTGTATGTTGTAACCCTCCATGCTTTGTTTCATTTTCATGAACATAGTGTTGCATGATCATTATAATTTTCAAGTCATTCTCATCATGTTTAAAACCTAACCTTTTCCAAATTATTCAATATATACCTTCCATTTGGATAAGCTTAGTTGGAAAGTTGTGTGATTGTGTTATTTACTCAAAAAATGGCATGCATGTAGGTGTATATTGTAGTATTAGACCTTATGTCATTTCCATAAGACATAATTTAAGTCCTTTAGTCTCATTTCATAGTTTAACTTGTCTATACCATGCCTTGAGTTAGACTGACACACAAACTATTATGCTCAACTTGCATTGTCACCCTACAATCAAAATGTAAGTGTCCATTCTTGTCCATTTTGAGAGAAAAATAGGTCTTTTAGGTTGTATTTCAACCCTTAGACATTTTTTTACATATAATAAGGTCTTTTTGAGGTCTTTGGATTCATATCCAAATTTCAAGTATTCATGTTTATAGGGTTACCATATCTAGGTTCATACCATGAGCTTGTAGGTACCTATAATTAGACTATATGTGACCTTTTTAAGGGAAGAGGTACTCTTTTAGGTGATTATCACACCAAAACCTTGTATATTTACCTCTTTGGCTATTATGGGTACCATGGTGTTCTCTCTATCTAAGTGGTATCATTTTCTTGATAGTTATACCTCCATCATGCCACTATTGGACTATGAGGTCATTTAAAGTTTAAAACACTGTAGAAAACACTGAGAACCTATAGTGAAGAATTTTTTGAGTTTCAAACCTCCTTATGTCACCCTTTATTATCTAAACATTCATGATCTCTTGCAAGGAATTGCCCATACATGTGGGCTTCCTAATGAAATCATTTAGACTTATCTATACCTCATTCATTTCATTATGGGAGGATCAAAAGAAAGGTAAAAACCCTATTTTGGAGACTTTAAGGTAACTTGTCACTTAAGTCACTTCATCAACCTATGAGCATGATTCTCAAGTCTGCATAACACCTTTGGAATTCAACATGATTGTTATGGAATTATTCTACTTCTCAAACCTCTATGGAGGTCTTAAATATGTTTAAACACTAGCACTCTAATTTCTCAATCCTTTTTGGATCACCTGTAGGTTTACATCTATAGTATACAAGGCATAACTATATGCATTAGATAATTAGTTATCTCAACCAATCTCAAGCTATCATTGGATATCTTAAGGAGACTATTTCCACCTCATGAGTTATCTCAATTATTTGAAGACCTTATGCTCAACCACCATGGCTATGCCAAGTTCCTTATCACTAACTATGTATGATAGTCATGCAAAAAATTGACTATGTTAACATGTTCTTTGACTATGACCTTCATGTGAAACCTTTTGAAACTAAGTTTGGAAGGAGAGGTGGTCATTATGATATAAGAGGCTTGAAACATAACATATAACCTTTCATTTAAACCACTACAGTAGTGAAAACCTTATGCAATTGATGAAACACTAACTACAAACTCAATAATGTCTCTAATTATTATAATAGAGTGTTTATGCCTAAGGACTATGTACAATACCTAGTTTGTATAGATTAGTTCAAACAAGGAGGAAATATATAGGGTATGGGGATAAGAATAAATACAAAGGAAATTAACTTATAAATAATGGTTGATAGAGTATAAATTATTAATATCTAAACTCCTATAATGAAATGGAATTACATTAATTGTAATATATATCACCAATTAGATTTGACTTGACTCATCCTCTGCTAGCCATACTAAAGCAAAATTGATTAGTCATTTCTACTTGCATAATGGAGTGATGGAGAATTGAAATGGTTTTAAGCCATTTTTAAGTGTTTCAAACCTATCCAAGTTTCAAAATTATCTCAAGGGAGTTGAAGGGTCACTTTAAAAGCTTTCCACCCATCCCACACTCCTATAGAATCCATATAATTTCCAAAACTTCTTATTTTCTAACTATTTTATTAATTTCAACATAGTACCTACAAGTTTTTTAGTTAATACTGACATGAATTAAAATAATATGACATAGCAGATGTTGATAAACACTTTGACACCTTTTTCTACTTAGGAAAACCATACAAACTTCATTAATGTCTCAAATATGACCCTTTATGACATAAAATGATACAAGGACTAAAATTTGACTATGACCAAGGTAATGACACATTGAAATACATCAATAGGACCATGACACACCCTATAACATCCTATAAGACCCCTATATCATGTTTTGTACTATAGGGGGTTGACCTATTTTAACTTGTGGTCAAAATAGTCAATAATACCATTTAAAGATTCATCATTACTAGATGTGGATACAACCTTAGCATGTTTATTGATTTCATATCTTGTGACATAAAAAATGCATCAACTAATTCTTGATTTAAATGAAAATTATTTATTAATTCCTCCTTATCCTCCCTTTAAAAATGATATTGTGTTACATTTTCCATTTTAATTGGAATCAAAGATGCCAATAATAATTTTAAAATGTAGATCTGAATAATTACAATAAAATGAAACCCTAGAATGTTAAAATTCCTAGGGTAAGATATGATTTTCATAAGAAGACTCAAATGTTGGGTTAGCCAAATGTATAACCCTTTTTGGAAAATAAGTTAAGGAGAATAACCCAATCAACTAAGGAATAGACTATTCTAGAAGTAGTCCAATTAAATAATTTGAATGCTTAAACATGAAGAGATAATAATTAACATGTTCCTTGATGTGAAGGAAGATCTAAGAAATACATGTGTATAAATAGTCATGACGATGCTCATATATAATTTTTTAGACTCTATAAATCAACTCTCTATTAGCTTAGACACTACCATTAGAATTTGGACACTAGCATCAATGGTTTTATCCTAGTTTTGACACTTTTATTTGTAGTGAAGTATAGTTACTTTTATATAAATTCCACTTTCACTAGTTAGGTCTTACTATCAACTTGTATATTCTCTATATGGATCGTGCACACATGTTATGGTTATTAGGGTGTAGTTGAAAACCCTAGGTCCTCTAGTAGGGCATGTGATCTTGAAAAATGAGGTTTAGTGCTCTCAAGTGAAATGGAGATAACCTCAAAGATCCCTATGTCAATGAGCATTGACTGAATAGCCATATACTATGAAAAGGGTCTCAAATTTATGTAGTGTCCTCCCTTATGTGCACTTGTGTGTGAATAATTATGTGATATGGTATATGTGAGTACATGTAGTGATCTAGTTTACAACTTTAAAAATAATAATCAAGGGATACTCTTCGAATTCTTAAGACTTTTAAGAAGACTAATCCTATGACTGATATAAAAATAGGGAAGAATAAGGCATTATAACTCAATTATGTGAATGATTTAGTGATTTTAATAGGTATTGTATTGGTAGTTTCTAGATATATTATTGAGTGGGCTTTATTTTATATTTATATCATACCATTTGAGATTATATCATGGGAGGGTTAATTGAGAGAAATAAGCTAATCCATACATATTGAAATATTTGTAAATTTGAGTGTTTATAAGGTATGGAAATTAGCGTTAGACCTGGGATACTAGCATTGATGCTAGAATCCTAGTTTTGAATTGCACAATACTAGTTAATTATATAAAATCTAGATTTAACATATACAATTCCAACCTTTCATCAAATATCATCTACTCGCTATATGGGTGGATGTCTAACAAATCCTAACATGGGTCTCTTAGTTATGGAGACCAAAATAATAAGCCAAGCATATGATAATTAGATGAAGAGTTTGTAGTCCAATTAAATATTCATGTGTAGTGTGCTTACCCTTTTAATGAAGCACATCACCTAACAAGTACATGTATCAGCTCACTACAAAATAAGTGATACCAAATAGTGATATTTAATTTCTTTAACTCCTCCACTAACTCATAATAAAAATATTTCTCCATCTCTGTAATCTAATCCATGAGCTCTTCAACATTAAAACTCCCATTATAATAAGGTGTGTATAACTTTTATTTACTCACAATATGTTAATGGATCTCATAAATATGGCATCAAATACATCATCTACTTATTATTTAGGTTATTGAGCTCCTTGGGCTCTCTCTACTTCATCATCACTCACATCCTCAATATGAACTCCCATTATTTGGGCTATCTCCATTGTATCTAGTCTTCCTTGGACCTCTCTCATAATTTATGTTAAGTTAACAGCTCTATGTGCTCCTACTCTTACACCCCTTATGATAACACCTCATACGAATTCCATTATCACTTAATTTCAATTTTTCATTTCACAAATTTTCAATGTTTATATAATATTCTCACAATATCTCTCTTTACACTTTTAAAACTTCTCTTTTATAGTTTTCAACACTTCTATCTATAATATTTTCTTCACATTTTTCCAACAAAGAAGGTCCTTGATCTAATAAAAATTGGTGTAGACCAATAGTTAAAACTCTCAAAATGATGTATGCTAATATAAATGATTCACACAAGCTCGTAACCTCATAATTACAACTCTGTTAAGGACCCAAAACAAAAATATGGTAATCCAATACCTACAAATTTAATAGTTAATGTCTATGATACCTATTTAATTTACAATAGCTATGGTAATTTAGTATAAAATTATTATATTTAGAGTACACTTTGTCTACATAGGGACACAAAGAAGATATCAAGAATAAATGGAAAAGAGAATAATAACCATTCATAACATGACCATTCCTTTAAAAATCCAAAAATAATAATCTTCAATATTATGTGTTATAAATGAATACAAACTCCCAAGCTAGAGATCATCTACAATTACTTCATTTACTACAATCCACTGCTCCTCCAAAAATTAGTATCTTTATTAAAAATAAACTAGTATACCCAAATACATCTACCTAGTTCCTCTAAAATACGGTTTCTATAACAAATTCCATTTTTAGGAGAACAAGCTCCTAAAAACTCTCAATTGTTTGGATTGATATTAGTACATCAAGACAAAAATAAACAAATTAATATCTATATCTATATCTATACCTATACCTATATATATATATATATATATATATATATATCTATACCTATACCTATATATGTGTGTGTGTGTGTGTGTGTGTGTGTGTGTGTATGTATATATATATATATATATATATATATATATATATATATATATATATATATATATGTATGTATGTATGTATATATATATATGTATGTATATATATATATATGTATGTATGCATATATATATATATATGTATATATATATATATATGTATATATATATATATATATATATATATATATATATATCTATATATATATATATATATGTATATATGTATATATATATATATATGTATATATGTATATATATATGTATATATATGTATATGGTGATATAATATTTCAAAATCCCCTTGGATTCTTCTGCATCACAATTATATCCTCTAATTCATCTACATAGAGACTAAAAAAAGTAGGAAAAATTGGACAACTTGTTTAACACCAATGTTGTTATTAATATATTTTATAACATTAGTAGAAGTTCAAACCTGGCCAACCACCTTATCATAAAGTGTCATCACTTGTTATAGAATATGTGGATCTTGATACCACTATATTAAAAATTATATGGGAATATTATCAAATGCCTTTAAAAATTTTAATAAAACAATGTAAACCTTATGCTTATGTGTTCTAACTTGATTTATTACATCTCTAAGTGTCAATAAATGGTATATTATTTGGTGATTCTTTATAAAACCCATTTTATTTTTTTTCCAAAGTTTATTGGACTCAAAAAAATAAAAAATCAAATTATAAAACATTGTAATAAGTAGCTTAATCAAGGTATGACCAACCATGATAGTTTTATGATTATTTAGATCAATTTGGTTCCATTATTTAAATATGAGACATATGATATGAGATGCCCATGTAAATGGGAATTCATGATAAGCCACTAATTTAAGGATATTAAAAAAAATATTAGGAGAGTTGGACTATGATCAATAAATTATAATCTTAAGTGTTCTATGTGAATTTACCTATATTTGGTATAATCACAAAGATGGGGTTTCCAATGAAGGAAAACCCTAACCTAGTAGTTAGATGAACACATAAAAACACCTAGAATTGAAACATGAAAAAGTTTCAATTCATATGTTAATATAAAATGATGGATTACACAGGTTTCTTCTCAATACACTACCTATAGTCTATGATTTGATCTTAAACTAAAAATGCAATCTTTTCTGTACCACAATAGAGTCTCTCAAACTTCCAATTCTAACTCCTAGGTTTTCTAAAGAATATGGATTGAAATTCACTTTATATTCTCATATCTCCTATTTTATGCCTTATCCCAGCACATCTTTATTTAGGTATTCTTAAGTGTGATGTGTAAAAATGGATCTATGTATGTTATACTATAAATCACCATGCTTTCTTGAAGGTTGTGTGATGTAGATGTTAAAATATGGTATTATATAGATGAAAATATAAGTTTTGAGCTACCTTTAGCCTATATGATGTTTTCATACATATATGTCTCTTAATCAAAATTATCTCACATCTAAATTCTCTCCATGGGTCTAATCCCCTCGAGTTACTATCAATCACTTATAAGAATTGTCATATCACTAGTTTTAACCCACAATCTGATAAGAAATAAATAGTTTTAGTTAGAACAAGGTCATTTTATATGACTATTTTCAATAATTGCTTAACCGAGTTTTTGTTTAGATTATGTGACCATCATTGACTTATAATCAATTATGCATGTTGATATTAAGGAACTTGTTGTTAATGACTTGTTAAGCCCCATTAATTTAAATATGCCTTATATAACCTATTAGTAGCATGGTTATACCTTTTTAAGTGTTAGAAGGTTATATTACTTCATAACCATTAAAGTATCAAGTTAGTACTTAGTTCTAACTATAAAAGGCTTGTTATGTTCATATTTTGAAAAATTTTGATTTATTCATGAAAGTGTTTATGCTTTTGGGTCATAGTGAAATTCAAAAGATTCATCATTTTATAGTTGACCATACTTGTCATTCCTTGTGCTTGGATAAAATAGTGCAAGGTATAACATTGTGATTTCCTTGTTTTTTTCATACATCTATTTTTAATGAGCTTAACTGATTCTAAATAGATATAATACTTTGGCTATGTTTAAATTTTCAAATGAATATGACCTAAGGTAAGGTCATCATTATAATCATTTTGTTCCCACTTCTATATATGACTAAGACATGGTAATTGTCAAAATGACCATATTATTTTATGATACCTAAGGCCATCATTGGTACTAGGAGAATTGTGCCTTTTTGGTCCTTTATTGCTTATCATTAAATATGATTTCATATTACGA